>LR738711.1:224511846-224545034 GCA_902687465.1 Secale cereale
CCCCCGAGCCTCTCTCCTTTTCCCATCGATCTCCCCTCGAGGGCCTCGGCCAGACAACGCCCCGCTCCCTCCTCATAGTCGCGCGCCGCGCCCCTCCTCTCCAGGCGACAACGCCCGACCGCCCCGGCCTCCCTCGCCAACGGGCCTCCTCCTACTGCGCACCTGCGCCCGCGCCACGTCCCTCCCCGAGCGCCTTCTCCTCCTTCGTCACCGTTGGGCGTCCGTCCAGGATCCGCCTCGCCAGGCCGCAGTGCCGCACCCTCCCGTGCGCCCGAGCTCCGCCACGGCCGCATCGCCATGGCCTCCCTCCGTCCGTCCTCGCCGTCATCCCGCGCGCCAGGAGCAGCCGCCCCTGCTGCCTCCAGGCGCCGCCGCGCCAGGGCCCCTGCGCCTCCGCCCGCGGCCTCCCTCCTCCAGCGTGCTCCCTCCAGCACCTCGTCGCCAAGGCCACTTGAGCCGCCGCCGTGCCGCCTCCATGCCTCGTCCTCGCCTCCGACCAGCGCTGCTTCGAGCTCGTCCGCCCGCAGCTACCGCCATGGAGCCGAGCTCCGAGCTGCTGCTGCCATGGCCGTCTCTTCCGGCCAGCTATGCTGCCATTGCCATGGCCTCGTCGCCCGTGCTGCCGTTTATGTTTGCTCTTGTGTGCTTCGTTTCGGTTTATGAAGACCGGCAAGATCGACAAGTTCCAAGACGACGCGTCAAGTACCACGACCAAGTACCACGATGACAAGTACCCCTTCGGAGAAGTGAACAACTACGAACGAGAACGCCTTCATGAACAAGTACCACTACCGTCGCCCCGGAAAACGATGGATGCGCCAAGTACATCTACGAACATGAACAACTACCGTCGCCCCGTGTACAACTACGGACGGAACAACTACCTCCCACTACGGAACGAGTACCCCTACCGATGACCGTGAACGACTACTCCCTCTACGGCCGTGTACCACTACTACCACTACGTCCCTCGACGACCTCGAACCCCTCCGAGAACGAACGCTTCGAAGGTATAACCCCGAGTCGACCCCGTGGATGATCGCTTGCGAATGTGTGTTGTATGAGATGCATCCCTTGTTTGCACCGTGTCCGTTGTGCCCTCTTTTGTCGCCGACCCGTGGGAACCCGGCAACGGGATCACCCCCACCTTTCTTCTTGTTCGAATCGATCACTCCACCTTGCTTTTGCACCGGTCTCTCAACGAGTTACCGGAACTGAGATGTTGCCGTTGAATCATTTTTGGATCGTTGCCGTGGCCCCTTTCCTTCCACCACGGTGACAAATGCTTCTTATTTCTTCATGTTAATTTTAACTAAATTGCATAAACTTGATCATGTCATCCGCATCATGTTAATAACATTAATATGTGTGTTTTGTTGTTGCTTAATAATTGCTAAACATGCTCATGGGGATTTTCCGGAATTGTTGTTGTTATTTCCGGCCTCATTTAAAATGTCTAGGTAGTGTAGTTTTATTATGCTTCCCCTCTTGCTATGTTAAAAACATTTAATCTTGTCTTGTAAATAAACGAGAGTCAACTAAATAATTAACATGTGGTGTTTCGTCAATATGCAACTCGTTGCATATTGAGCTCCACTTAAATTGTAGTGTTGTTTGTGCACCTTGCCATGCCATGCATAATTAAACTGGACATGCATCATACTTGGATGTGCATCGTATGCCATGTTTATGCTTGTGTGTTTACCGTGTTGTTTGCTTCTTTCCGGTTGCTTCTCTTGTTAGCTTCGGTTTCGTTCCGGAGTTGTGAGGATTCGCTCGGCTATGTTGCTCCGTCTACTTCTGGACTTGTTCTTCTCCCTTGTGGAATCCCAGGCAAGATGACCATACCCTTGGATACCTTTACTACCATTGCCATGCTTAGTTGTCTCGATGCTATCGTTACATGTCGCGCTACCCATCTTTTATGTCAGCCTCCCCTTGTTGCCATGAAACCTCTAACCTTTGACACCTTCCTAGCAAAACCACTGTTTGGCTATGTTACCCGCTTGCTCAGCCCCTCTTATAGCGTTGTTAGTTGCAGGTGAAGATGAAGATCGTTCCAGGAGGGAACTTGTTGTTGGTATATCACAATATCTATAATTATTATTAACACACCTATATACTGGGCATGGGTGGAAGGCTTGGCCTTTTGCTCGGTGTTTTGTTCCACTCATGCAACCTTAGGTGCCGATAAACCGGCATTATGTTCCTTGATTTTGCGTTCCTTACACGATGGGTGGATGGGGACCCCTTGACAGTTCGACTTTGGATAAAACTCCTCCAGCAAGGCCCAACATTGGTTTTAATTTGCTCATAATAAAAACTTAAATAATTAATTAATTGCATAGGGGGTCATGTCCCCGAGTTCTTAATTCTACATAGCAGGGCGGGCCAGTGCTGATGGTGTTGGTCCCAAATGGGGAGCCTGCGGGGTCACCACGGGGAAACTCGAGGATTGATATAAACCCGTAGCTTCACCCATCCGGTCGTGGCCTGAGACGAGATACACGCGGCTACTATCAGGGTGTCGACACAACGGGAGGTCTTGCTGGACTTGTTTTACCATTGTCGAAATGTCTTGTGCTACCGGGATGCCGAGCCTGATCGGATTTCCCTAAGATAAGGAGTGATGATATTATATTTATCACTTCAGCTAATCGTGAGAGCTTGTGATGGGCTAAGTTGGGACACCCCTGCAGGGTTATGATCTTTCGAAAGCCATGCCCGCGGTTATGTGGCAGATTGGAATTTGTTAATGTCCGGTTGTAGAAAACTTGACAGAGGATCCGAAGTAAAACACACAACTGTGTGAGTAACCGTGACTGTCTCTTTTCACTTTGAGAAGAGAACACGGTGGGGTTATGTTTGACTCTTATGTAGTTTAGGATCTTTAGCGATCACTACTAGTTGCGACCGTTTGCGTAGATGCTCATCTTATTCTTGTACTCGTAAGTTAGCCACCATATTATGCTTAGCCGCTGCTGCAACCTCACCACTTTACCTCTTCCTACCCACAAAGCTTTACTAGTCTTGATACCCATGGTTATGGGATTGCTGAGTCCTCGTGGCTCACAGATACTACAACACCAGATGCAGGTTCAGCTGAGAATGATGCATGAGCTGGTTCAAGTTCTACACTGGGAGCTCGATGAAGAGTTTGGCCGTATGCTTGTTACGTTTCGACGATCAGTAGTGGTTTCTACTAGGGGCGATTCTGACCTGTGGCTTTATGTTGTTTTGGTATCTTTCTTTTGGATCTTCGCCCGTAGTCGGGTTGTGATGTTTTGAATGATGTTTTGCTTATGTAATGTATTGTGTGAAGTGGCGAGTGTAAGCCAACTATCGTCTTTTGCAATTTAATCCCTCTTTTACATGAGTCGTGCAAAGATGCCAAACTTGCGATCATTCCAGAATGGGCTTATATCTTTAAGTCGTGCCTCGACACGTAGGAGATATAGTCCCATCCTGGGCATTACAAGTTGGTATCAGAGCCTTCTCCGACCTAGAAGCCCCCACTGATTGATCGAACCGTTGACGGTTGAGTCTAGGCACACACTTGAAAATGTTTTGAGTCCTATATTTATATCGGAGAGTAGGATTTCTTTGCTTCTCATCCCCTTTCACTCTGGTGAGGACTCCTGACGATTACTCTGATCTCTTCTACTTTCAAAAATTGCACCAAATTTTTTTAGGATCTCGCGAGTATTGTTTGGATTGTTTCGATGTCTTTGTGACGAGAACATTGTTCTCGATGACTCCTGTCATTAGGGGTTGTGGGAGTGTCCCGGGGAGTTGAGCTCCGAGGTGTTGTCGTCACAAATCCATCGCGGCAGTACTAGAATACTTAAGACGGCCGACATCGAAAACTCTCCTATGCGGTTAGTGGCAAGATAACCCCGACATCACCCAGTACTGGGAGGTAGTTCGGGAGTATTGCCATAGCTTGTATAGTAGATGTGTTTCGAAGGTCCGAGGTAAACGGTTTCCGAGAACAACTGGTTATGTGTTGAAGGATGGATACAGCTGGATGTAGGATTAGAGTTGAGTGCGCGATGCTTCCCCTGTATCCCCAACACCTGATTGCATAACTGGAAACTTTCGGAAATTAATAGGTGGGTTCATCTAGTAGTTCTAGGCATTCTTCCAACGGATGCACGATATGAAGTTCGGGGTTCTACATTGAGTGAAGTGGTTTTATGGTCTTGTTCCGATCGGGAGTTGCATCTTAAAGGGTCCTTGGCTATGCTGATCCGGGGATTGCAAAACCCTTTTGTAACACGTTCCATGAGCTTTCAGCACGAATATGTCGAACGAAGCTTCTATCTTGTATTTGTTCTATCTGCTCCTTGTTGATTTTATTTATCCTTTGTTCTCCCAAGTGGCTTCTCGTCAAGTTGATGTACCTGCGGAATTCATTCGTTCAATTCTCTGTTCGGATAGATATGTTGCAACATAATATTCTTCATAAACATATCTATCATTTGTTCTTGTTTTGATTCTGGTATTCGAGTTGCTTCGATGTCAAGTGTTGATTCCATACCTTTCCTAATCGGTATTCTCATATTTCTATGGGAGTGCTAATTCTTCTTGACCATCAAGATCTTCATGTTAATCCTTTTCAACCGGTGTGCCTTCTCTTCAAGTTATTCCATACGGACGTCGTTGAGAAATCTGACGATTGTCTGTTTCATTCATCCCAAGTTGTCTTTGTTTTCCCCACCCTCCCACCCTTCTTCTTCTTGGAGCAAGAAATTCTCAGATGTAATATCCATTTTATTCATGCGATGTTTCTTCATTCTTTTCCTTCAACGTTCGTATCCGGTGTTTTCTCAGGAAGTTGCTCAAGAGCTTCAAGTTCATCTTTCTTTTGTACTCAAATTCTGCCGGTGGATGTAATTCAAGATTTCGGTGTTGATCTTATCCTTTTCCTCTTTTCACAATGTTTTCTTATTCCGGTGCTCCAATTAATCATTCTCCTCTTCCTATTCATATCCGGAGTGCTGAAGATTCGTGTTTCAATTCTTAATCCATTCAAGCTATTTTGAGATTGCTATCTTATTCAAGCCATTTAATTCAACCGGTGCAATATCTCTCAAGCAATCTTTTCCAACGGTGATTTCTTTGAGTGGGCCCTAACCCACAGGTTTTTTCCCCAGGATCTTACCTGACTCTTCTAATTTTTCTGGAGTTATACTCAAATTCTTTTCAAAGTGTGACGTAAGAATGGATTACATCAGTCACAGTCCTTCTTCAGGACCGCTTTCAAATTCTTTTTCATCATTGTTTCAACCTTTTTAATTCTTCATTCCGGAGTGCTCAACAATTCTTATGGCATTTCTTGTCTTCATTCTCAACATTTGAAGACCGGAGAAGAGTTTCTCTTAAATTTTGACCCATTGTCTTGATGAGTTGTGGTTTTAGCTTCATGCCATCCTCATTATTGTTACGTTTGTGAGGAATTCTTTTATACCCGTCCGGAGCATTTCATGAATTCTTTCCATTGTGATCCTCCGAAGGCCATCATCTCAGAAGATTTCTTCGTTCTCAGTTTTCAACTTCGTCCTCCAAATATTCTTCATTGATGTCACTTCGTTCATCGCTGTTGTAGTCTTCTTTCATTTTGTCTAACCTCTCAAGGTTCGTGGTTTCACTCGTTTGTCGAAGAAGCAACTTTGTTTTACCTCTTCCTCTTCCATTTTTACCCGGTGCCCTCTCTAGGATCTCGGGTCGAGATCCTCTGTTAGTGTGGGAGAGTTGTGACGCCCGAAGACCGACGTTCCAGAAGATTCCAGAAGATTCCAGATGTTCCGGGTTCTCCCGTGTGTTTCATTGTGCTTGTGTTATTTATTTTTGCATTGCATCTTGTCATCATGCCATCATGTCATATTTATTTTGCATCTCAACCTAAATAAACCGTGTGGACCTTCGGTCCATTTAAATCGAGGGAAGAATGACTTCTCTTTATAACATATAAAAGCCTCTCAATATTAGTAGGGAGCTATATTAAATTATTCCATTCGTTTGGAATTAACCCAACACACTTGCAAATATTCCCCATGCCTTTTCTACTTCAAGTTTCTCCTTCAAAAACCTTGTCTTATTTCTTTTCCCTTTTTATCGAGGCTCCTCCTAAAGCCTAGACTCTTTTCAAACTCCTTAAGGCAAGCTAAATATTTTAGTTTGCACTTCCCCTATTTGTTGGAACCATTTTGGTGGGTTGGAAATATTCATTGAAGCCTTTCCAAAAATGTTCCATCATTTATTTTTTTCTGTTCATGGCCTCCTTTTCTTATTTTTGTGGACTCTCTCTAATTTTATTTCTGCTATAGAGATTAATAGAAGAGAGCAGCCGCAACGGGCCTCCTCCTTCCTCCCAGCCGGCCCAACACCTCCTTCTCCCTAGGCCCACCTGGCCACCTGGGCCGCGGCCCGTTCCTTCTCCTAACCCTAGCGGTGCCCGACTCCTCCTCTCGTTCCTCTTCCCTCGCGCCGCCGCACCCATCGCCCCATGCCCGATCCCCTCGCCACCCTCTGGTCTCTCGCCCGATTCGATTCCCCCGAGCCTCTCTCCTTTTCCCATCGATCTCCCCTCGAGGGCCTCGGCCAGAAAGCGCCCCGCTCCCTCCTCGTAGCCGCGCGCCGCGCCCCTCCTCTCCAGGAGACAGCGCCCGACCACCCCGGCCTCCCTCGCCATCGGGCCTCCTCCTACCGCGCGCCTGCGCCCGCGCCACGTCCCTCCCCGAGCGCCTTCTCCTCCTTCGTCGCCGCCGGGCGTCCGTCCAGGATCCGCCTCGCCAGGCCGCAGTGCCGCACCCTCCCGTGCGCCCGAGCTCCGCCAGGGCCGCATCGCCATGGCCTCCCTCCGTCCGTCCTCGCCGTCATCCCGCGCGCCAGGAGCAGCCGCCCCTGCTGCCTCCAGGCGCCGCCGCGCCAGAGCCCCTGCGCCTCCGCCCGCGGTCTCCCTCCTCCAGCGTGCTCCCTCCAGCACCTCGTCGCCAAGGCCACTTGAGCCGCCGTCGTGCCGCCTCCATGCCTCGTCCTCGCCTCCGACCAGCGCCGCTTCGAGCTCGTCCGCCCGTAGCTACCGCCATGGAGCCGAGCTCCGAGCTGCTGCTGCCATGGCCGTCTCTTCCGGCCAGCTATGCTGCCATTGCCATGGCCTCGTCGCCCGTGCTGCCGTTTATGTTTGCTCTTGTGTGCTTCGTTTCGGTTTATGAAGACCGTCAAGATCGACAAGTTCCAAGACGACGCGTCAAGTACCACGACCAAGTACCATGATGACAAGTACCCCTTCGGAGAAGTGAACAACTACGAACGAGAACGCCTTCATGAACAAGTACCACTACCGTCGCCCCGGAAAACGATGGATGCGCCAAGTACATCTACGAACGTGAACAACTACCGTCGCCCCGTGTACGACTACGGACGGAACAACTACCTCCCACTACGGAACGAGTACCCCTACCGATGATCGTGAACGACTACTCCCTCTACGGCCGTGTACCACTACTACCACTACGTCCCTCGACGACCTCGAACCCCTCCGAGAACGAACGCTTCGAAGGTATAACCCCGAGTCGACCCCGTGGATGATCGCTTGTGAATGTGTGTTGTATGAGATGCATCCCTTGTTTGCACCGTGTCCGTTGTGCCCTCTTTTGTCGCCGACCCGTGGGAACCCGGCAATGGGATCACCCCCACCTTTCTTCTTGTTCGAATCGATCACTCCACCTTGCTTTTGCACCGGTCTCTCAACGAGTTACCGGAACTGAGATGTTGCCGTTGCATCATTTTCGGATCGTTGCCGTGGCCCCTTTCCTTCCACCACGGTGACAAATGCTTCTTATTTCTTCATGTTAATGTTTAACTAAATTGCATAAACTTGATCATGTCATCCGCATCATGTTAATAACATTAATATGTGTGTTTTGTTGTTGCTTAATAATTGCTAATCATGCTCATGGGGATTTTCCGGAATTGTTGTTGTTATTTCCGGCCTCATTTAAAATGTTTAGATAGTGTAGTTTTATTATGCTTCCCCTCTTGCTATGTTAAAAACATTTAATCTTGTCTTGTAAATAAACGAGAGTCAACTAAATAATTAACATGTGGTGTTTCGTCAATATGCAACTCGTTGCATATTGAGCTCCACTTAAATTGTACTATTGTTTGTGCACCTTGCCATGCCATGCATAATTAAACCGGACATGCATCATACTTGGATGTGCATCATATGCCATGTTTATGCTTGTGTGTTTACCGTGTTGTTTGCTTCTTTCCGGTTGCTTCTCTTGTTAGCTTCGGTTTCGTTCCGGAGTTGTGAGGATTCGCTCGGCTATGTTGCTCCGTCTACTTCTGGACTTGTTCTTCTCCCTTGTGGAATCCCAGGCAAGATGACCATACCCTTGGATACCTTTACTACCATTGCCATGCTTAGTTGTCTCGATGCTATCGTTACATGTCGCGCTACCCATCTTTTATGTTAGCCTCTCCTTGTTGCCATGAAACCTCTAACCTTTGACACCTTCCTAGCAAAACCACTGTTTGGCTATGTTACCCGCTTGCTCAGCCCCTCTTATAGCGTTGTTAGTTGCAGGTGAAGATGAAGATCGTTCTAGGAGGGAACTTGTTGTTGGTATATCACAATATCTATAATTATTATTAACACACCTATATACTGGGCATGGGCGGAAGGCTTGGCCTTTTGCTCGGTGTTTTGTTCCACTCATGCCACCTTAGGCGCCGACAAACCGGCATTATGTTCCTTGATTTTGCGTTCCTTACACGATGGGTGGATGGGGACCCCTTGACAGTTCGACTTTGAATAAAACTTCTCCAGCAAGGCCCAACATTGGTTTTAATTTGCTCATAATAACAACTTAAATAATTAATTAATTGCATAGGGGGTCATGTCCCCGGGTTCTTAATTCTACATAGCATGGGGGCCAGTGCTGATGGTGTTGGTCCCAAACGGGGAGCCTGCGGGGTCACCACGGGGAAACTCGAGGATTGATATAAACCCGTAGCTTCACCCATCCGGTCGTGGCGTGAGACGAGATACGCGCGGCTACTATCAGGGTGTCGACACACCGGGAGGTCTTGCTGGACTTGTTTTACCATTGTTGAAATGTCTTGTGCTACCGGGATGCCGAGCCTGATCGGATTTCCCTAAGATAAGGAGTGATGATATTATATTTATCACTTCAGCTAATCGTGAGAGCTTGTGATGGGCTAAGTTGGGACACCCCTGCAGGGTTATGATCTTTCGAAAGCCGTGCCCGCGGTTATGTGGCAGATTGGAATTTGTTAATGTCCGGTTGTAGAAAACTTGACTGAGGATCCGAAGTAAAACACACAACTGTGTGAGTAACCGTGACTGTCTCTTTTCACTTTGAGAAGAGAACACGGTGGGGTTATGTTTGACTCGTATGTAGTTTAGGATCTTTAGCGATCACTACTAGTTGCGACCGTTTGCGTAGATGCTAATCTTATTCTTGTACTCGTAAGTTAGCCACCATATTATGCTTAGCCGCTGCTGCAACCTCACCACTTTACCTCTTCCTACCCACAAAGCTTTGCTAGTCTTGATACCCATGGTTATGGGATTGCTGAGTCCTCGTGGCTCACTGATACTACAACACCAGATGCAGGTACAGCTGAGAATGATGTAGGAGCTGGTTCAAGTTCTACACTGGGAGCTTGATGAAGAGTTTGGTCGTATGCTTGTTACATTTCGACGATCAGTAGTGGTTTCTACTAGGGGCGATTCTGACCTGTGGCTTTATGTTGTTTTGGTATCTTTCTTTTGGATCTTCGCCCATAGTCGGGTTGTGATGTTTTGAATGATGTTTTGCTTATGTAATGTATTGTGTGAAGTGGCGAGTGTAAGCCAACTATCGTCTTTTGCAATTTAATCCCTCTTTTACATGAGTCGTGCAAAGATGCCAAACTTGCGATCATTCCAGAATGGGCTTATATCTTTAAGTCGTGCCTCGACACGTAGGAGATATAGTCCCATCCTGGGCATTACACAAGGCCAATGTGATGGCTGATGCCTTAGGCCGCAAGTCATATTGCAACCACCTCCAGGTTCACAAGGTTCAAACCTCGCTTGTTGAAGAATTCAGAAAGCTGAACCTCCATATTGTTCCTCCTGGAGCACTCGCTCCCCCTCCTCCAGAATTTCAGAAGATGAATCTTCGTGTAATTTCCCAGGGTTCCCTTAATACCCTGGCTGTCGTACCCGATCTCGTGAGCAGTATAAAAAATATTCAGCAATTTGACCCTGAAGTCGATAAGATTAAACGCTATCTCGCAGAAGGAAAGGCCTCATTCTTCACTATTGCCGATGATGGCGCCTTGTACTTCAAAGGCCACCTAGTGGTTCCGAGTAAGAGAGAAAACCTGGACAGGACTCAGGAGGTTATGAAAGAAGCTCACGATACACCTTTGTCTATTCATCCCGGTAGTACCAAGATGTACCAAGACATTCGTCAGAGATTCTAGTGGTCTAATATGAAGCAAGACATTGCTCGTTATGTTGCTGAGTGTGACGTTTGCCGTCGTATCAAAGCAAAACATCAAAGGCCTGCTGGAACCTTGAAACCTATCTCTATTCCTAAATGGAAATGGGACCATGTTGAAATGGACTTCGTCACTGGATTTCCCAAATCGCAGAAAGGTAATGATGCAATTCTTGTCATCATTGACCGTCTTTCTAAAGTTGCACATTTTCTGGCAGTCAAAGAAACGATTACTGCTAGTCAGCTGGCAACTCTTTACATGTCCAGAATTGTTTCACTTCACGGTATTCCACTGGTTATTAGTTCAGACCGTGGCCATTTATTCACTTCAAGATTCTGGGCAAGTTTCCAAGAAGCTATGGGAACACATCTATCATTCAGTACTGCCTTTCATCCTCAGTCGCAAGGGCAAGTTGAACGCGTCAACCAAGTTCTCGAAGACATGCTTCGAGCTTGTGTAATTTCCTTCGGCAAGAAATGGGAGGAATCTCTCCCGTATGCTGAGTTCTCTTATAATAATAGCTATCAAGCTAGTCTGAAGATGGCTCCCTTCGAAGTGTTATATGGACGAAAGTGCCGAACCCCTCCGAACTGGTCAGAAACTAGGGAACGTTCACTCTTCGGTCCGGATATTATTCAACACGCTGAAGAGCAAGTCCGCGTCATCCGTGAGAATCTGAAGACTTCTAAGTCACGTCAGAAAAGTTAGTATGACCGTCATCATCAAGACATGGTCTATCAACCTGGCGAAAAGGCTTATCTTCGAGTTACACCAATGAAGGGTGCTCACCGCTTTGGGATCAAGGGCACATTAGCTCCTCGCTATATTGGTCCATTCACTATTCTTTAAAGGCGTGGAAAGGTGGCATATCAACTGGAGCTGCCGCCGAACCACTCTCAGGTACACGATGTGTTCCACGTGTCTCAACTCCGCTGCTGCTTCAAGGACCCAGTCCGAGCAGTGGATCACGAAGTGCTCGAGTTGCAACAGGACCTCTCCTATAAAGAGCATCCAGTCCGCATTCTCGACCAAGCTGAACGTCGCACACGTCAGAAGGTGATCAAGTTCCTCAAAGTCCAGTGGTCGCATCACTCTGAAGACGAAGCCACTTGGGAACGCGAGGATTGTCTTCGTGAAGAATACCCCGCACTGTTTCCTTCTACCTCCTAAATCTCGGGACGAGATTTCTTGTAGTGGAGGAGAATTGTGACGCCCGGATAATTAAGCTACAGTAAAACTTTGCTAATGATGCCACGTCATCCCATTTATTGTTGGTATTCGCATGTTATATCAAAACACCCTAAATTCAAATTTAAATTTAGCAAATAGTCAAAGTTTTCAAAACATTAAAACAAAAATGTTCGGTGTGTGACAAATATTGCTATGGTAATTATAGTAAAGAAAACATAATTTTACAATGTGCCTAAGTGCTTTAAAATAAATAAAACATAAAAGGAATATAAATAAAAGAAAAGAAAACTACTAAACACAACAGGAATAAAAAGAACCCCCGAGGCCAACTGGACCTCGGCCCAGCCAGTGGCCTGCGAGGCCGGCCCCTCCCCCGGCCTATAACCCCCGTAGGGGCCCCGAACCCCCACCAACACCCCACTCTCCCCTCAAAATATCTCCTCCTCGACGCTGGATCGAGATCGGGGGCAAGGAGCCGACGCCCCTCGACGCTGGATCGCAGACCATCTCCGTTGTCGCCTCCTCGTCTCCTCCCCATGTTGGACCTCCTCCCCGATGGTCTACACCGAGCCACGCAGACCCTCTCCCCATCAACGCCCGTGAGGCCTACCCTCCTTCCCCTTTCCCTCTCTGACACAGCGGCCACCGCGCCCCCGACCGAATCTGGCCACGCCTGAGGACACCACGCCCCTCTGGTCGCACCCTATGTTGCGCTCGCGCACGCACCATGCGCGCACGACGATCGCCGACCGCGCCTCGCTCGCGCCCTCTTCTACCGCCGGACACCCCTGCCTTGCACCGCCCGCGCCCTGCTGTCATCGCTCGACCCCCCTGCCCATCCTGCGCCTCGCCCCGCTGAAGCACTGCCGGCCTCCTCCGTCGCTCGCCTCCGCCCCGCCCCTGCCGATGCGCCGCCCGTCGCCGCCGTGGCCGCGCTCGCCCTCGCGGCAGCCGCCCCTCGCGTGGCGCCCAACCTCCTGCTCCCGCCTGCCGCTCCCCCTCCTGTGCTCCTACGCTCGTCTCTGCCGCGGCCACCCACCGCCTCCTGCTGTCGCCCGCCTAGCGCCGCCGCCTCGCTCGTCCCGCATCACCGCCACCGGCGCCCGCTTGCGCCGCATGCATCCCCCGCTCGCATGCTGACTCGCGCCTGCCGGCCCGCCCGCGCTTTCTCCCCTTCGCCCCTCGCCTCTCCACTTCCGGCGACCGGCCCCGCGCCGGCGTGCCGGGTATTTGGATCGACACCTATGGGATCACAAGAATCCCTACTACGATTGCGGGGCGCGGGGTTGAGAGAAGAGCGGATCTAACGGTCAGGACACGGTTCCTTAACCCAGGTTCGGGCCGGAAAGATGCGTAAAACCCTACTCCTGCTTTGGTGGATTATACGTTGGTGTTCTTCAGCTAACGAGGAGCTCCAAGAGGGTCGTGAGCAGTTCCAAAAAGCCGAATCCCCCTCCTGGTCGCCTCGGGCCTCCTTTTATAGGGAAAAGGGGTTGCCAAAGTGGCACACAGGAGGTGGAAAGGGTACAGTGATGCGAGGTTATCCCTCGCATTACAGGACAAGGTGCATTTAATGTGTCCAGCTTAGGTGCCCTTGCTTTATCAGGGACGGGGGGAGACGTCCGTCTTGTCCGTCGCCGCTCCTCCTCGTGTTGACACGCGCCCTGGCCAGCGGTGCCTGAGGTGCCATGTAGGCAGACAGGCAGCTGAGGTGGCGCAACGGCGGGTCTCCACGAAGATCTGTGGGTTGCCACGCAGGAGCCTGTCCAGCTGGTCGGGTCGGCAGCTGCATGGGTTGGCGGAAGCCCAGTTGGTGCGGGCCCGACGGTGGCCCTGTGGGTGTCCTCGGCAAGGGCCTTGCCATGGCGCCTGCTGTCATCCCCGGCAAGAGTCTTGCCGTGGCGCCTGCTGTCATCCCCGGCAAGGTGCTTATCGGGGGCCTTCTAGTCCTCCTTGGCTGGGATCCCGCCAAGGGTCGTCGTCTTCTTAACTTGCATCTGATCTTGAATGTCTTCACAAAGATCTGCATGCCACCACGGGGATATATCCCGAATCCTCGCCCCATGGGGGCGGTGGACTCAAGGGTGATTCGCTCCATAGGCGCGGGGCGAGCTGCCGCGGCAAGGGTCTTGCCGGGGCTGCCAGAGCCGGCCCCGGCAAGGTTTTGCTAGGGGAAGCTGCTTCGTCCCTTTGCTCTTTGTGGTCTTGTTCTTGGCGTCGCTCCAGTCTCCATCGAGCTTCAGTCTTGCCCCGGCTCGCCTCCCTCGCCATGCTTGGTGTGGGGGCGCCGTGGCTCAGGCTGCCCGTGCACAGTCATAGGGGTACAAAAAGTGTACCCCTCTTTTTGTACACCGACAGGAGCCCCCGGGCCTGGGCCACACATAAGCGCGACACGTTGTTGGGCCAGGCCTAGAACTGTGCGCGGGCAGGCAGTGTGGTTTTCACAATGGTAAAATTTCCGCGCGCTGCGCCTCCCACGACCCACGCGCGCGGCGCGGGGTGGAGGGGCGTGCGTGACGTGGGCGGCATGCGTGGGGCGGTTCCCGCAGGCATGCGTCACGTCGCAGTAAATGCGAAAGGAGGCGGCCCGCGCCTTCCCCATAAACGGGGGGAGGTGTGGGGGCGTGGCCTGCTGACTGGATGGGGCCGAGGCGCGGTCTGCTAGGTGTCCACTCCCCACGATCACGGGGTGGGGAGAGGTCGCCTCACCCGTCCCTTCGGTCCTGCATGTTCGCCACGTGCCTCCCATGCGTTCGAGGTGGCGAGCGATGGAGGCGGGGAACCGAGCCATCGCTGGTTGGGGCGGCGGGTCGGTCTCAGCCCCCCTCGCCTTCTGCGTCTTGATTGGTCGAGCGGGGCGGTCGAGCTCCAGCCCCGCCCCCTTTATAAAGGGCGGAGGGGAGGGACGGTGCCCCACACTCCTCCATCTTCTTTCTTCTTCAACTTCTGCTCCTCTCTTCTTTCCGCCATGAAGAGAGAAAACCTCGGCTCCTCAACGGTGGCGGCGAGGGTCGCTGCTCAACAACGCGTCCCCCCTTCTCCTGCACCTGCGGTGGCCGAACCGACCACGAGGGGAAGAGGGAGGGGGGGCCATGGGCGAGGCCGGGGTGCCCGGGGAAGAGGAGGACGGGGCGGCCCGCTGGCCTCGCCCCCGCCTGCAGCTCCTCCTCCATTGGAAGGTCATGTTGGAGATGACCCCTGTGAGTTCTTCGTTAGGATGCGGGATCGCCGCACCGTCGCCTTCGTCTCCCGACTCCATTTGCGCGGGAGATGGAGGTGAATCCGCCGGAGTCGCTGCGGCTGCACATGAGGGGTTTTGGGATCAGTGGCATGCGGGCCCGCGTCGACTTCCCTGCCCCTCATGTGATGTATCTTCGCCAAGGATGGAAGAGGTTCGCTCGCATCCACAGCCTGACGGATGGGCTCACCCTCCACTTCAAGTTAATGGAGGACGGCCACCTTTCCGTCAAGGTCTTCGGGCACCTTGGGACTCGTGAGAGGTGCTGCATGGAGAGCTCCTCTGATGACGAAGACCCCTCCTCGAACGAGGGTGACGAGGAGGACAGCGACAGCGATGACGAGGGTGGTGGACGGCAGGATGACGGGTCCGACTAGGTGTCGGGCGCCGCTCCTGGTGGCACCGGCGACCCCATCATCCGCGTCGCCGGCTCCTTGAACTTCTCGGGGCCGTCTCCTTGGCGGCTGGCGTAGGGAGGCTGCGGAAGAGGAAGAGGAAGAAGGCGGGCGGCAAGGTCATCATGTCAGAGTACGCGGGCACCGACGCCTTCGTCGCATACTGACGTCCTGCCGCCTCGTCTTCGAGCTCTGCCTCCGGCGCCGTCATCACCGTCCAACCCTTGGGAGGCCGCCGAGAAGCCTTCTCGGTGTCTTCTGCCACCCGTAGCTCGCCTAGGCGCCCCTTTTGCCCTTCTCACCTCCTTGACCTACCTCCTGAGGAGAGGGACAAGAAAGGCATTACGGGCATCTTACCTTTTTTAGTCTGTAAGCCTTCGGGCATCTGTTAAGTCTAAAACTTGTAATCCCCTTGTTCATGTTTTTCATTCCCTATGGGCTGTACCTGAATGGAATGTTTTTAATGAAAAAGGAATGTTTGCCGGGTCATTTGTCCGTAGGTAAAAACCCACAATAGGGAATAAATCCCTGATATCCTTAAGATAAACATTTTCTCGCCCAGCAACAGGCCCTGTCATTTCCCTACTTCGCTCAACCTTTCTCACGTCCTTGGCGGAGGCAGGGATGAAGCGGGATCAGGCTCCTCGTTTTATCCTTATGCTGTCGCGACTACGACCAAACCTAGCCCCAGGAACGAGCCTTAGGGCCTAGATTTATGGGAGCACGGTAGCTTAAGGAAAAGAACGAGGTTTCACATACCTCAGTCCATAATGGAATGCATGATAAGGGATAAAGGACTTATCTGAAGCTGCAGCTCCCGGCAACCCTGGTCTGCCGTGGGAGAATTCTTGCCCTTGCAGCCTCCGGCAACACTGGCTTGCCGGGGCCTAGGCACTGGTCTGTTCTTCTTTCCTTCCTCCAAGTGGCTCCGGCAAGGATGTCTGCGTGTCCTGTGGACCAAGGAAGACATAGGAAAGACAAAGACTCGACCTCTAAGCTAGGGGTTAGCCGCTGCTAAGCACTATCAACCCTAACCAAGGACGAGACTCGACTCAGCATGCATGCTAAAACTTAGGGCGCCTACGCTTCATTTATTTGTGCTCAGGGTCTGCATCTGGCTTTGTACAAAGGGTTACATGCCTTGCCGGCAAGGCTTGTACAAAAGGGTGGCTTGCCGGGGGGCCCGGCAAGCCGCGCCTTATGGGTAAAACTTGCGAAGATGCTCGATGTTCCAGGAATTACTCACCGGAACGGCATCCTCGGTCTCCAGGCGGACAGCGCCAGGCCTGGTGACTCGTATTACCCGATAAGGGCCTTCCCACTTCGGCATCAACTTGTTCGTATTCCTAGCCGATTGAACGCGCCGGAGAACAAGGTCGCCTTCCTCAAAGCTTCGGGCATGAACCTTGCGGCTATGGTAGCGGCACAAGGCTTGCTGGTAGCGCGCTGCTCTCACAGCCGCCCGAAGACGATCTTCCTCAAGGAGCATTGCATCGTCTTGTCGCAATTGCTCTTGCTCAAGCTCATCATAAGCGAGCACTCGAGGGGACCCGTATATGAGTTCCGTGGGGAGAACTGCTTCTGCCCCGTATATCAGGGCAAAGGGCGTCTGGCCGGTGGCTCGATTTGGCGTCGTCCTGATCGACCAAAGAACCGCCGGCAATTCATCAATCCAACACCTCCCGCTCTTGTGCAGCCTGTCAAAGGTCTTTGTCCTTAATCCTCGCAGCACTTCAGCATTTGCCCTCTCAGCTTGACCATTGCTTCGGGGGTGAGCAACGGAAGCGAAACAAACCTTGCTGCCGAGGTCTTGGGTATATTGCATGAAGGTGCGGCTCGTAAACTGCGTGCCATTGTCGGTGATGATCCTGTTGCGTACACCAAAACGGCACACTAGTCCCTTGAAGAACTTGACGGCTGACCGAGCTGTGACCTTCCTTACTGCCTCCACCTCTGGCCACTTTGTGAACTTGTCGATTACAATGTACAAGTACTCAAAGTCCCCGACGGCGCGGGGGAAAGGGCCCAGTATGTCGAGCCCCCAAACCGAGAAGGGCCAGGAGAGAGGAATGGTTTGAAGGGCTTGAGCTGGTTGATGAAGTTTCTTTGAATGGAATTGGCACGCTTCACACCTGGTGACCAGCGCCGCCGCATCCTGGAGGGTAGTGGGCCAGAAGAAGCCTTGCCGGAATGCCTTGCCGGCAAGGGCTCTCGACCCTATGTGGGATCCACATATGCCTCCATGTATCTCTGCCAACAACTCCAGTCCTTCCTCTTGAGGGATGCACTTCAATTTCACACCGTTCGGTCTCCTTCTGTACAGGACGTCATCGACGAACTGGTACATGGCAGACGACGGGCTACTTTCTCCGCTTCTTCCTGCTCCTCAGGAAGTTCCCCAGTCTGAAGGAATCAGACGGTATGCTGCGCCCACGCTGGAGCCTGGGGCTCGACGGCGAGGACTAAAGGCATTTCCTCCGCTAAGGGAGTGGCTATCTCGACGGCAAAAGCTGGACGCTCCGCCGGAGTTAGCCCTCCGGTGGCGGGCTCAGTGTCCCCGACAACATCCTTGCCGGCGGCTCTGGGGAGCTCGGCGGGAAAGTACTTGCCGGGCCCTGACTTCCTCCTCTTGCTCTGCTCTGTTGATGGATCAACGGATGGCTGAGAAAGCTGAAGCACAAAGGTACCTGGTTCCATAGGTAGCTTGAGGGCAGCGCGCTTTGACAGGTAATTGGCGATGTTGTTCTTCGCTCGAGGAACGTGCTCCGCCTGTATACCGTCAAAGCGTTCTTCCAACTTTCTCACTTCATCGACGTAGGCCTTCATCAACGGGCTCTGGTAATCCTTGTTGACTTGTTTGACGACAAGCTGCGAGTCGCCCCTGACAATGAGCTTCTTGATTCCGAGGTCCGCCGCGATCCTAAGACCAGCAAGCAGCCCCTCGTACTCGGCAGTGTTGTTCGTTGATACCTCCCTAGGGAAGTGCATCTGGTCAGCTCACGGGTGAAAGATAGACAGCCTAACTCATAGGGTAGACCCCCCAGGGCTTTCCGGTGTTGGGCGGTCCGCAGCAGGCCCTGCTCGCCTGTCTGACTGGTGGCGTGTTCCGCGCCGGCGCTCGATGGTGGTTCGAGCGCCTTCATGAGCTCGCTCCTGAAGAACTTGACGCTGGTCGCCGCGGGTCCGTGGGTCGGACGACGCTATGGAGATGGCGTCGCTCGCGACGTCTCGATGGGTCGACGCACGCGGCACTGGACGAGGAGGAGGCGAATGCACCGTAGCCACGGCGCTGCCAGCTCTCCCGCCCATGGTGCGTGGGACCCCATCGGAGCGTCGGCCTGGGAGCTCCACTGGATTTAGGTCATCCCTGTTGGCGACTGCGACAAGGCTTCGGATGGTGGCTCTCCATTCGTCGAGTTTCCCCGTAATGGGAGGAAAGTCGAGGAGCAACTGCGTGCGCGCCAAAGCTTCGGCTGGTGTCAACTGTAGTGAAACCTGCACGGACCGTGACGCGCTCCGACCCCTGACCGTGTCAGGGGGAGCTCCATCACGATCCTGCGGCTGCCTAACGTCTCCACCAGCGCTTCGGCGGGCGGGCATGTCTTCTACGTCCCGGGAGTGACGCTCGGGGCCCTTCCCATGGCGACGCCCGGGATCTTCGGGGTGACGACGCCGTCCGTCGCGCGCTGCTTGAGAAGAGCGCACTATTTGCGCCGGCGTGGGAGTTCTGGAGGCCCTTGCGTCGCCTTCGGGTGATGCGGCCGCGACCTTGGAAGGCCCCGCACCACCCGCGGAGGGTCGGGCTCCATCCTTGGAACTGGCGGTATGTGGCCCGTTACCGGGCGCACAAACATCGCCACCTTCCAAACTCCGGCTGTCGGGATGGCGTTGGTGTTCGCGAGCAGCGCCCCGAGTCCTTTCCGCGACTAGTCTGCTGTTCGCCCGCGTCGGGACGGACTGTTCGGCTTCCGACTGGCCAACCGCCACCGTCGTCTTCTTCTTGGGCGCCATGACGATGCAGGAGCGTCGAACTAACTGCTAAAGCCGATTCTCACAACTGTGCCCCCTACCTGGCGCGCCAAAGATGCCGGGGTATTTGGATCGACACCTATGGGATCACAAGAATCCCTACTACGGTTGTGGGGCGCGGGGTTGAGAGAAGAGCGGATCTAACAGTCAGGACACGGTTCCTTTACCCAGGTTCGGGCCGCAAAGATGCGTAAAACCCTACTCCTGCTTTGGTGGATTATACTCTGGTATTCTTCAGCTAACGAGGAGCTCCAAGAGGGTCGTGAGCAGTTCCAAAAAGCCGAATTCCCCTCCTGGTCGCCTCAGGTCTCCTTTTATAGGGAAAAGGGGTTGCCACAGTGACACACATGAGGTGGAAAGGCTACAGTGATGCGAGGTTATCCCTCGCATTACAGGACAAGGTGCATTTAATGCGCCTAGCTTAGGTGTCCTTGCTTTATCGGGGACGGGGGGAGACGTCCGTCTTGTCCGTCGCCGCTCCTCCTCGTGTTGACACGCGCCCTGGCCAGCGGTGCCTGAGGTGCCATGTAGGCAGACAGGCAGCTGAGGTGGCGCAATGGCGGGTCTCCACGAAGATCTGTGGGTTGCCACGCAGGAGCCTGTCCAGCTGGTCGGGTCGGCAGCTGCATGGGTTGGCGGAAGCCCAGTTGGTGCGGGCCCGACGGTGGCCCCGTGGGTGTCCTCGGCAAGGGCCTTGCCGGGGCCCCGGCAAGAGTCTTGCCGTGGCGCCTGCTGTCATCCCCGACAAGGTGCTTGCCGGGGGCCTTCTAGTCCTCCTTGGCTGGGATCCCGTCAAGGTTCGTCGTCTTCTTAACTTGCATCTGATCTTGAATGTCTTCACAAAGATCTGCATGCCACCACGGGGATATCTCCCGAATCCTCGCCCCATGGGGGCAGTGGACTCAGGGGTGATTCGCTCCATAGGCGCGGGGCGAGCTGCCGCGGCAAGGGTCTTGCCGGGGCTGCCAGAGCCAGCCCCGACAAGGATCTTGCCGGGGGAAGCCGCTTCGTCCCTTTGCTCTTTGTGGTCTTGTTCTTGGCGTCGCTCAGTCTCCATCGAGCTTCAGTCTTGCCCCGGCTCGCCTCCCTCGCCATGATTGGTGTGGGGGCGCCGTGGCTCACACTGCTCGTGCACAGTCATAGGGGTACAAAAAGTGTACCCCCTCTTTTTGTACACCGACACGGCGGCTATCAGCGCCATTGGCTGCGCCCGAGGCGAGCGCCGGGTTCGACCCAGCGGGCGCTCGAGGCTACGCCCTCGAACCCGCACGCCCGTGCGCCCGTTTGGCCCTCCCCCCATGGGCCAATGACAGGGGGGCCCCACAGCCCCTGAATGTTTTTTTAAAGAATAATTAAAATATAATTAATTAATTAAGTTAATTAACCATAATTAGTTTAACTAAATCGCTAATTAACCTAGTTAAACTGTTAGTTAATTAGGCAGTCAATGACACGCGGGACCCGCACGTCAGTTTGACCAGTCAACAGCCCTGTTGACTTCTGACGTCATGATGATGTCAGCATACACTATTCTGGATAATGTTGATTTATTTAATAATTAATAAATAAGAAAATGTTTTAAAACTTTAAAAATTAATGTAAAATAATCCGTAACTCGGATGAAAATACTTTATATATGAAAGTTGCTCAGAATTTCGAGACGCATCCGAATACGCAGACCGTTCGTCAACCACACGTCCCTAGCATACCAAACCTGCAACTTTCCCCCTCCGTTTCATCCGCCCGAAAACGCGAAACACCAGGAATACTTTCCCGGATGTTCCCCCCCCCCTTCGCCAGTATCACCCAGTACTGTGTTAGGGCACACCTAGCACCGTTACATTTCATGGCATGCATCTGTTTGCATTGTATTCATTGTTTCTTCCCCCTCTTCTCTCCGGTAGACTACGAGACTAACGCTGCTGTTGCCCCGATCGACTACGGTGTTATCGACCCCACCTTCGCTGCCGAGCTTCCAGGCAAGCCCTCCCCCTTGATCAACTTGATATCGCCTATTCTTCTCTCTACTGCTTGCATTAGAGTAGTGTAGCATGTTACTGGTTTCGATAATCCTATTCTGTTGCATAGCCTGTCATTGTTGCTACAAGTGTTGACACCTTTACCTGCAATCCTAAATGCTTAGTATAGGATGCTAGTATTCCATCAGTGGCCCTACACCCTTGTCCGTCTGCCCTGCTATTCTATCGGGCCGTGATCACTTGGGTGTGATCGTGGGTATATACTACATACACTTATACATGATACATGTTGTGACTAAATTCAGGTCGGCTTGTTGAGTACCCACGGTTGATTCACGGATTGGGGGCTGAAAGGGCATACTTTCCCGACGGCCCTCTATGTGGATTTCTGTGGCGGAGCGACAGGGCAGGCTGAGACACCCAGTCGAGAGGTGGCCTGGCCCTGGTCGTTGTCCGCGGTTATTTCATAATAACACGCTTAACGAGTTTGGATATTTGATCTGAGTCTGGCCGTTGGCCTATATGCACTAACCAGCTACGTGGGAATAGTTATGGGCTCTCGACATCGTGGTATCAGCCGAAGCCTTCTTGACGTCAGCGACTTAGCGGCGCGCGCCGGGTTGGACCGCGTAACATAACTTCCTTAGTAATGGAGGTTGCTAGGTTTGCTCACCGGCCGCGTACGCAACGTGCAGGTGTGCAATGGGCGATGGGCCCGGACCCCTGCGCGCTTAGGATTTAGACCGGCGTG
Source organism: Secale cereale (assembly GCA_902687465.1). NCBI lineage: Eukaryota > Viridiplantae > Streptophyta > Magnoliopsida > Poales > Poaceae > Secale > Secale cereale. Next base: position 224,533,954 of record LR738711.1, read on the forward strand.
CTGACCTCTCTACTGTGCTTAGGTTGGGCTGCGACGTGTTGATCTTCCGAGGCCAGGCATGAACCTGGAAAGTGTGTCCGGCCAAATGGGATCGAGCGTGCTGGGTTATGTGGCGTACCCCTGCAGGGAAGTTAATATATTCGAATAGCCATGTCCCTCGGTAAAAGGACGACCCGGAGTTGTATTCCGACCTCATGACAACTAGAACCGGACACTTGTTAAGACACACCCAGATAAGTTTCAGATATAACTCGGTGGTTGCTCTCTCACAGGGTGATGTGCGGGAGGATCGCCGAGTAGGATTATGATATTCGATGTTACTTGGTGAACTTACCATCTATTCTCTTCTACTGCTGCAAGATGGAGGCTACCAGAAGCGTAGTCTTCGATTGGATTAGATATCCCCCTCTTATTCTAGCCTTCTCCAGTTCAGTCCACAGATACTACCCATATAATTGTTACCATTTCATATGTAGTATAGATCCTTGCTTGCGAGTACTTTGGATGAGTACTCACTGTTGCTTTGCTCCCCCTTTCCCCTTCTGTTCCTTCTTCTCGGATGATGCAACCAGATAGTGGAGCCCAGGAGCCAGACTCCACCTACGATGACTCCTACTACACCGGAGGCGCCTACTACTATGTGTAGTCTGCCAATGACGACCAAGAGTAGTTTAGGAGGATCCCAGGCAGGAGGCCTGCTCCGCTTTCGATCTGTATCCCAGTTTGTGCTAGCCATCTTACGGCAACTTGTTTAACTTTATGTCTGTACTCAGATATTTGTTGCTTCCGCTGACTTGTCTATGATCGAGCACTTGTATTCGAGCCCTCGAGGCCCCTGGCTTCTAATATGAAGCTTGTATGACTTATTTCACTTTTGGAGCTGTGTTGTGATATCTACCAGTGAGTTCCTGATCTTGACCGTACACATTTGCATGCATGATTAGTGTACGGACAAATCGGGGGCGTCACATCCGATGATTTGTGAGTTTATGATCAAGGTTATCTATGAAAGATATTTGGTTCTTCTCTGAACTTTTTATGTGTGCTCATAATATCCTTGCAGGTCTCTTCGAATTATTGGTTTGGTTTGGCCTACTAGATCTATAGTTCTTGCAATGGGAGAAGTGCTTGGCTCCGGGTTCAATCTTGCGGTGTCCTTTCCCAGTGACAGTAGGTGCAGCAAGGCACGTATTGTATTGTTGCCATCGAGGATAAAAAGATGGGGTTTACATCATATTGCTTGAGTTTATCCCTCTACATCATGTCATCTTGCTTAAAGCGTTACTCTGTTCGTATGAACTCAATACACTAGATGCATGCTGGATAGCGGTCGATGTGTGGAGTAATAGTAGTAGATGCAGGCAGGAGTCGGTCTACTTGTCTCGGACGTGATGCCTATATACAATGATCATGCCTAGATAGTCTCATAATTATTCAGTTTTCTATCAATTTCTCGACAGTAATTTGTTTACCCGCCGTAGAATATCGCTATCATGAGAGAAGCGACTAGAGAAAACTATCGCCCCTGGGTCTATTCTCAACATATCAATCTACATGTACTTTACTTTTACCGCTTTTATTCTATTAAACCAAAAATACCAAAAATATCAACTATCATCTCTATCAGATCTCACTCTCGTAAGTGACCATAAAGGGATTGACAACCCCTTATCGCGTTGGCTGCGAAGTTCTTATTTGTTTGTGCAGGTGCGAGGGACTCATGCATGGTCTCCTACTGGATTGATACCTTGGTTCTCAACAATTGAGGGAAATACTTACGCTACTGTGCTGCATCTCCCTTTCCTCTTCGAGGGAATACAACGCAAGCTCAAGAGGTAGCACATCACCAACTACGAGAAAAGTATTAAGATAAAATATATCCATAGCATTAAACATTTGGATCCAAATCGGCCCCTTATGAAGTAGCGCATAAACTAGGGTTTAAGATTTTGTCACTCTAGCAACCCATCATCTAATAACTACTCCACAATGCATTCCCTTAGGCCCAAATATGGTGAAGTGTCATGTAGTCGACGTTTATAGGACTCCACTAAGGGAATCACAACATACATATCATCAAAATATCGAACACATATCAAGTTCACATGATTACTTGCAACAAGATTTCTCCCGTGACCTCAAGAACCAAAGTGAGTACTCACAAATGATAAACATGCTGAAGATCAGAGGGGTATTAAATAGCATAATGGATCCGAACATATAATCTTAACCATATAATAATCAACTACAAGATTTAATCAACACTACTAGTGACCCACAGGTACCAATCTGAGGTTCCGGTGCAAAGATTGAACACAAGAGATGAACTTGGGTTTGGCAGGAGATGGTGTTGTTGAAGATGTTGATGAAGATTGGCCTCCCAATGATGAGAGGGTTGTTGGTGATGACGATGACGATGATTTCCCCCTCCGGGATGGAAGTTCCCCCCGTGGATCGCTCCACCGGAGGGCAAAAGTGCTCATGCCCAAGTTCCACCACGAGATTGCGGCGCTCCATCCTGAAAGTCCTCTCCTTATTTTTTCTATGTCAAAATGTCTTATATACCAGAAGAGGGGCACCAGAGGTGGGCCAAGGAGGGCACAACCCACCAGTGCGTGCCTAGGTGGGTAGTGCCCACCTGGTGGGTCCCCTCTGGTACTTATTTACTCCACTATTCCTCATATATTTCAAAATAATTCTCCGTAATTTTTCAGCTCATTTGGAGTTGTGGAGAATAGGTGGCCTGACGTAGCTTCTTCAGGTCCAGAATTCCAGCTGCCGGTATTCTTCCTCTTTGTATAAACCTTGCATATTATGAGAGAAGATGCATTAGAATTACTCCATAAAGCATTACTACGGATAAGAACATTATAAATAACAGTAGGAAAACATGATGCAAAATGGACGTATCAATGATGACCCACAAGTGTAGGATCTATCGTAGTCCTTTCGATAAGTAAGAGTGTCGAACCAACGAGGAGCGGAAGGAAATGATAGGTAGTTTTCAGCAAGGTATTTTCTGCAAGCACTGAAACTATAGGTAACAGATAGTTTTGTGATAAGGTAATTGGTAGCAAGTGACAAAAGGTAAAAGTAAATAAGGTGCAGCAAGGTGGACCAATCCTTTTTGTAGCAAAGGACAAGCCTGGACAAACTCTTATATAAAGGAAAGCGCTCCCGAGGACACATGGGAATTATGGTCAAGCTAGTTTTCATCATGATCATCTGATTCACGTTCGGTACTTGGATAATTTGGTATGTGGGTGGACCGGTGCTTGGGTGTTGTCCTTACTTGGACAAGCCTCCCACTTATGATTAAACTCTAATGCAAGCATCCGCAACTACAAAAGAAGTATTAAGGTAAACCTAACCATAGCCTGAAACATATGGATCCAAATCAGCCCCTTACGAAGCAACGCATAAACTAGGGTTTAAGCTTCTGTCACTCTAGCAACCCATTATCTACTTATTACTTCTCAATGCCTTACTCTAGGCCCAAATAATGGTGAAGTGCCATGTAGTCGACGTTCACATGATACCAGTAGAGGAGAGACAACATACATCTCATCAAAATATGGAACGAAGACCAAATTCACATGACTACTAATAGCAAGACTTCTCCCATGTCCTTAGGAACAAAAGTAACTACTCACAAGACATATTATTGTTCATGATCAGAGGGGTATTAATATGCATAATGGATCTGAACATATGATCTTCCACCAAATAAACCAACTAGCATCAACTACAAGGAGTAATCGACACTACTAGCAACCCACAGGTACCAATCTGAGGTTTGGGTACAAAGATTGGATACAAGAGATGAACTAGGGTTTGAGAGGAGATGGTGCTGGTGAAGATGTTGATTAAGATAGCCCTCCCCAAGACGGGAGAGTTGTTGGTGATGACGGCGGTGACGATTTCCCCCTCCCGAAGGGAAGTATCCCCGGCAGAACAGCTCTGCTGGAGCACTAGATTGGTTTTCGCCTCGGTTCCGCTTCGAGACGGCGGCGTTTGGTCCCGAAAGCCTCCTTGTGTTTTTTTCCAGGTCAAAACACCTCATATAGGAGAAGTTGGGCATCGGGGGACCCTCGGTGGGCCCACGAGACAGGGGGTGTGCCCCCCACCCTCGTGGACAGCCGGTGGCCCCCCTTGTGGACTTTTTTCGCCAGATATTTTTTATATTTTCTGTAATGGAGTTCTGTTGAGTTTCGGGGCTTTCGGAGATGTGCAGAATAGGTTTCCAGAGTTTTCTCCTTTTCCAGCCCAGAATTCCAGCTGCCGGCATTCTCCCTCTTCATGTAAACCTTGTAAAATAAGAGAGAAAAAGGCATAAGTATTGTGATAAAACATGTAATAACAGCCCATAATGCAATAAATATCAACATATAAGCATGATGCAAAATTGACGAATCAACTCCCCCAAGCTTAGACCTTGCTTGTCCTCAAGCAAAAGCCGATATCGAAAAGTATGTCCACATGTTTAGAGATAGAGGTGTCGATAAAAACAAAATACATACATGAGGGCATCATGATCATTCTCATAACAACAACTTATATATATAAATATAGTCATATGATTCTTATGCTAATGTAACAATTCGTCCACAATATCAAGTATGAATCATAAACTTCATTGAAAACTAACAAACTTTGATCTCGGTCATTGAAGCAATTGCAATTTATCGTAACATCAGAAAGAGTCAATATAAGAGCTTTTCAGCAAGCCTACATACTCAACTATCATATAGTCTTTCAGAATTGCTCACACTCACGCAATACTTATGTTTATGGAGTTTTAATCGGACACAGAGAAAGATAGGGGCTTATGGTGTTGCCTCCCAACCTTTTACCTCAAGGGTAATGTCAACAGTAATAGACCATGAAAACTTACATCCAAGTGGGTATATATGTCAGGATCTTTCCAACACAATGTGCTTGCCAAAGGATAAAATGTAAAAAGGAAAGCTGAATTCACCTTGACTTTTATAAGGCAAGAATAATAGATAGGCCCTTCGCAGAGGGAAGCAGAGGTTGTCATGTGTTTTTATGGTTGGATGCACAAAGTCTTAGCATAGAAGAACGTCACTTTATATTGCCACTTGTGATAAGGACCTTTATTATGCAGTCCGTCGCTTTTATTACTTCCATATCACAAGATGTATAAAGCTAATTTCTCCCACACTAATAAATCATACATATTTTAGCGAGTTTGCAACATGAAAACTTACTTGGAAGGATCTTTCTTAGTCCATAGGTAGGTATGGTGGACTCTCATGGCAAAACTGGGTTTAAGGATATATGGAAGCACAAGTAGTATCTCTACATAGTGCGAGGAGTTTTGGCTAGCATGAGGGGGAAAGGCAAGCTCAACATGTTGGATGATCCATGACAATATACTTTATTTTGGATATAAGAAGACATAACCCATTATGTTGTCTTCCTTGTCCAACATCAACTCTTTAGCATGTCATACTTTAATGAGTGCCCACAATCATAAATATGTCCAAGATAGTATATTTGTATGTGAAGCCTCTCTTCTTTTATTACTTCCTATTAATTGCAATGATGACCAAAACTATGTTTGTCAACTCCCACGAACTTTTATTTATCATACTCTTATATGTGAAGTCATTACTTCCCATAAGATCAATATGATCTCTTTGGTACTTTTCATATTTTCTTTATTTTTATCATGAACCAAGTGAGGAAATCAAGCCCTTGACTCAACACTAATCTTTATTATATAGCTCAGGGACTCGATTACAAAGGGTAAAGATCATAAAGCAAAACTCACAACTAGATCATGCTAACTTTATTCTACTAGATCAAGATACTACCAAAAGGATCAAACTAAGTAAAGCGGTAAAGATAGGAGTGATGGTGATACGATATCGGGGTCACTCCCCCAAGCTTGGCAGTTACCAAGGGGAGTGCCCATACCCATATGATTATGTCTCCTTCTTAGGGGGTGGTGAGGATGGAGTTGTTAATGATGTAGGCTTGTTGTCCACCTTCCAAGGCATGGGTTCACCATCGTAGAAGGATGATCGAGTCTTCGGGATAGTCAAATCTGCAGCCAAACTCATCTTCATGAATCTATATTCATACTCATAGTTTTGGTTTTGCAGGTCATAGATCTGGGCTTGAAGGTGTTCGATCTTATCTTGAAGATTGGAGATAGCTTCCCCAAAGATCCTTGAGTCCATCTTGAGGTTGTTGGCGAGCTCTAAGATCATCATGAGGTTGGCGTTGATTCCTCGTTCCACCATACCTTGGTACTTGAAAACTTGCTGCTCCATTGCTTCGAGTCATGTCTCCACGCTTCCGGTCCTTCTCGGCCCCTCAACATCACGGATGTGCAGCACCCCCTCATGCAACTCCATGGTTTTAGGGTGGTGCGGCACCTCTACAAGGTAGGGGTGGATGATCTTCTCGAAGAACTTGTCCTTGGGGGTGTTGGAGGACGCCATGATGATCTAGATCTGTCAAAAATAGCAGCTTGAAACGGAAACAGAGGATTTTTGCGTGATACAGAGGTCAAAACCTTCGGGAGTATATATAATGAATTTTTACCGACCAAAATGAGTAACCCACAAGAAAACGGAGTCCGGGAGGCACACGAGCTGCCCACGAGACTGGGGGGGCGTGCCCTGGGCAAGGGTGCGCCCTCCACCCTCGTGGACGGCTCGTGTCTCTTCCGGACTGCGGCTTATTTTTCTATTTTTCTAAATATTCCAAAACGGAGAAAAATTGCCTTTAGAGCTGTTTTGGAGTCGGATTACTTACCATATCACATACCTCTTCCTTTTCGGAGGCTAAATCATTCTGGAAAGTGTCCCTTATGTATTCCTCCGGGGTTGCGGTTTCAATAATATTGGTTTCAACATTTATAGGATTACCTGAGATATAATGTTTGATTCTTTGATCGTTCACCACCTTTGGATTTGTGCCTTCGAAGTTGTTGATTTTTATGGCACCGGAACGATAGACCTCCTCGATAATGTAAGGTCCTTCCCACTTGGAGAGAAGTTTTCTTGCAAAAAATCTTAAACGAGAGTTGAATACCAAGACATAATCACCTACATTAAACTCACGCTTTTGTATCCTTTTGTCATGCCATCTTTTAACTTTTTCTTTAAACAGTTTGGCATTCTCATAAGCCTAGGTTCTCCATTCATCAAGACAGCTAATGTTAAATAACCTCTTTTCACCAGCAAGTTTGAAATCATAATTGAGCTCTTTAATAGCCTAATATGCCTTATGTTCTAGTTCAAGAGGTAAGTGACAAGCTTTTCCGTAAACCATCTTATATGGACACATACCCATAGGATTTTTGTATTCAGTTCTATAGGCCCATAATGCATCATCAAGTTTCTTGGACCAATTCTTCCTAGACCTATTAACTGTCTTTTGCAAAATTAATTTCAATTCTCTATTACTTAGTTCTACTTGACCACTAGTCTGTGGGTGATAGGGGGATGCAATTCTATGGTTGACATCATACTTAGCAAGCATCTGACGGAAAGCACCATGAATAAAGTGTGAACCACCATCAGTCATTAGATATCTAGGGACTCCAAACCTCGGAAAAATAACTTCCTTAAGCATCTTAATAGAGGTGTTATGATCAACACTACTAGTTGGAATAGCTTCTACCCACTTAGTAACGTAATCAACAACAACTAGAATATGTGTGTACCCATTAGAGGCAGGGAACAGTCCCATATAATCAAAGCCCTAAACATCAAATGGTTCAATAACAAGTGAATAATTCATAGGCATTTCTTGGCGTCTACTAATATTACCAATTCTTTTACATTCATCACAAGATAAGACAAACTTACGGGCATCCTTGAAGAGAGTAGGCCAATAAAAAACAGATCGCAATACCTTGTGTGCAGTTCTATCTCCCGCATGGTGTCCTCCATAAGCTTCGGAGTGGCACTTGCGTAGGATCTGTTCCTGTTCATGCTCAGGTACACAACGTCTAATGATACCATCTACTCCTTCTTTATAAAGATGTGGGTCATCCCAGAAGTAATGTTTCAAATCATAGAAGAATTTTTTCTTTTGCTGGTATGTGAAGCCAGGGGTTATAAACTTAGCAACAATATAATTAGCATAATCAGCATACCATGGAGCAGTATGAGAAGTATTTATGACAGCTAGTTGTTCATCAGGAAAGATATCATCAATAGGTTGTGGGTCATCAAGTGCATTTTCTAACCTAGACAAGTGGTCTGCAACGGGGTTCTTAGCTCCCTTCCTATCAATAATATGCAAGTCAAATTCTTGCAGCAAGAGAACCCATCTAATAAGTCTAGGTTTAGCATCTTTCTTTTCCATAAGGTATTTGATAGCGGCATGATCAGTGTGAATAGTTACTTTAGAATCAATGATATAGGGTATAAAATTATCACAAGCAAATACTACTGCTAAAAATTCCTTCTCAGTGGTAGCATAATTTCTTTGGGCACTATCTAGAGTTTTACTATCATACTGGATAACATTCAATTTCTTATCAACTCTTTGCCCTAGAAAAGCACCTACAACATAATCGCTAGCATCGCACATAATCTCAAAAGGTAAATTCTAGTCAGGAGGCTGGACAATAGGTGCAGAGATCAATGCTTTCTTAAGTATTTCAAATGCTTCTAGGCAATCATCATCAAAGACGAAAGGTATATCTTTTTGTAAGAGATTAGTCAGAGGCCTGGAGATTTTGGAGAAGTCCAATATGAACCTCCTATAAAACCCGGCATGACTAAGGAAACTTCATATACCTTTGATGTCCTTTGGGCATGGCATCTTTTCAATAGCACCAACTTTAGCTTTGTCAACTTCAATACCTCTTTCGGAAATTTTATGTCCCAAGACAATTCCTTCATTGACCATAAAGTGGCACTTCTCCCAATTCAAGACAAGGTTAGTGTCTTCACATCTCTGCAAAACTCGATAAGGGTTGCTTAAGCAATCATCAAAGGAAGTTCCGTAAACGGAGAAATCATCCATGAACACCTCAACAATCTTTTCACAAAAATCAGAGAATATAGCCATCATGCATCTTTGAAAGGTAGCAGGTGCATTACATAAACCAAAAGGCATACGTCTATAAGCAAAGGTACCGAAAGGACAAGTAAACATGGTCTTTTCTTGATCCCCTTTTGACCCAGGTATTTGAGAGAAACCAGAATAACCATCTAGAAAGCAGAAATGAGTATGTTTGGATAACCTTTCTAGCATTTGATCAATGAATGGCAAGGGGGAATGATCTTTCTTAGTAGCTTTATTTAACTTACGAAAATCAATTACCATCCTATAGCCATTAACTATTCTTTGCGGGATCAATTCATCTTTATCATTTGGAACGACAGTCATACCTCCTTTCTTAGGGACACAATGGACATGACTTACCCACTGGCTATTAGCAACTGGATAGATAATACCTGCCTCTAGAAGCTTTAGTATTTCCTTCCTTACCACTTCTTTCATCTTAGGATTTAACCGTCGTTGATGATCCATAACCGCTATAGCATTTTCTTCCAAATTTATCTTGTGTTGGCATATAGTGGGACTAATGCCCTTAAAATCATCCAGAGTATATCCAATAGCAACACGATGCTTCTTCAGAGTTTTCAATAATTTTTCTTCTTCCTACTCTGAAAGGTTAGCACTAATAATAACAGGATATATCTTCTTTCATTAAGATAAACATACTTAAGATTATCAGGTAAAGGTTTAAGTTCAAACACGGGATCACCCTTGGGTGGAGGAGGATCCCCTAGGATTTCAACGGGCAAGTTGTTTTTCAATACGGGTCCCTGTTTAAAGAATATTTCATCTATTTCCCTTCTCTCATTTGTATGCATACCATTTTCATGGTCTAGCAAGTATTGTTCTAAAGGATCATGAGGAGGCACGGCAATAGAAGAGATACCAATAATTTCATCCTTACTGGGTGGTTCCTTTTCAAGAGGTTGTCTACGGAATTTAGCAAAGTTAAAATCATGAGACATATCCCCTAACCCCACAGTAACAATATCTTTTACGCAATCTATCTTGGCATTAACAGTATTCAAGAAGGGTCTACCAAATATAATGGGACAAAATTCATCTTGTGGGGAACTAAGAACAAGAAAATAAGCAGGGTATTTAACCTTCCCACACAAGACTTCAATATCTCTAACAATCCCAACTGGTGAAATAGTGTCTCTATTAGCAAGCTTAATAGTAACATCAATCCCTTCTAACTCAACAGGTGCAATATCATGCATAATTTATTGATATAAATCGAGAGGGATAATACTCGCACTAGCACCTACGTCACATAAACCATGATAGCAATGATCTCCTATCTTAACAGAGATAACAGGCAAGCCCACAATACGTCTATGTTTGTTCCTAGCATTGGGTTTGGCTATTCTAGCAAACTCTTCTTGGAGGTAAATGGCATGTCCATCTAAATATTCCACCAAGAGATCTTTAACCATAGCAACACTAGGTTCAACTTTAATTTGCTCAGAGGGTGTAGGTGTTCTAGTATTACTTTTACGAACTAAAGTTGAAGCTTGAGCATGATCCTTTATCCTAACAGGGAAAGGTGGTTTCTCAATATAAGCAGTAGGAACAACAGGATCAACATTATAAGTGATAGTATTTTCTTCAACTTTAATAGGTTCAACTACTTTTACTTCAATAGGGGGATGGTATTTAAACCACTTCTCCTTGGGGAGATCAGCATGAGTAGCAAAAGATTCACAGAAAGAAGCTTTTTTCCTTAGAGTCAAGTCCATATTTAGTGCTAAACTCACGGAAAACATCGGTATCCATAAAAGCTTTAACACAATCAAACTTAGGGGTCATACCTGACTCCTTACCTTCGTCGAGTTCCCAATCTTCAGAGTTGCGTTTAATTCTTTCCAATAAATCCCATTTGTATTCATCAGTCTTCATCATAAAAGAGCGAGAACAAGAATTCGAGCATGGTGCGATTATTGAGAGAAAGTCGAGCATAAAATATTTGAATGATCATTTTTCTTGAGAGCTCATGATTGGGGCATGAATATAACATTGACTTA
>LR738711.1:224545091-224586539 GCA_902687465.1 Secale cereale
CCCCCCAAGCTTGAGTGATGCTTTCTCCTTCGTGAGGCCAGGAATTATAAATATAATAACAATCACGATGAACCTCGTGCATAGGGTAGAACTTCTGATGAAATTCCAACTTCAGACGATTATAGTTCCATGATCTCATATCATCACATAGCCTAAACCATGTCAATACATCTCCCTTCAAAGATAAAGGGAAGACTTTCTTCTTGATAACATCCACGGGCGTACCTGCAAGCTTAAACAATCCACAAACTTCATCCACATAGATTAGATGTAAATCGGGATGCAATGTTCCGTCTCCTATAAAGGGATTTTCAAGCAGTTTCTCTATCATACCCGAAGGAATTTCTAAGCAAACATTTTCAGTGGGTGCAGTAGGTTGAGGAGAAACTCTTTGCTCTTCTGGTCGGGGTGAAGATACCCCGAACAAGCCCCTCAAAGGATTTTGAGACATAGTAACAAGTGACAATAAATTTCAGCGCACTATATAAATTTTTCCTTACCAAAGGCACTTCACTCCCCGGCAACGGCGCCAGGAAAGAGTCTTGATGACCCACAAGTGTAGGGGATCTATCGTAGTCCTTTCGATAAGTAAGAGTGTTGAACCCAACGAGGAGCAGAAAGAAATGATAGGCAGTTTTCAGCAAGGTATTTTCTGCAAGCACTGAAATTATAGGTAACAGATAGTTTTGTGATAAGGTAATTGGTAGCAAGTGACAAAAGGTAAAAGTAAATAAGGTGTAGCAAGGTGGCCCAATCCTTTTTGTAGCAAAGGACAATCCTGGACAAACTCTTACATAAACGAAAGTGCTCCCGAGGACAAATGGGAATTATCGTCAAGCTAGTTTTCATCACGATCATCTGATTCGCGTTCGGTACTTTGATAATTTGGTATGTGGGTGGACCGGTGCTTGGGTGCTATCCTTACTTGGACAAGCCTCCCACTTATGATTAACCTCTAATGCAAGCATCTGCAACTACAAAAGAAGTAGTAAGGTAAACCTAACCATAGCCTGAAACATATGGATCCAAATCAGCCCATTACGAAGCAACGCATAAACTAGTGTTTAAGCTTTTGTCACTCTAGCAACCCGTCATCTACTTATTACTTCCCAATGCCTTCCTCTAGGCCCAAATAATGGTGAAGTGCCATGTAGTCGACGTTCACATGACACCACTAGAGGTGAGACAACATACATCTCATCAAAATATCGAACGAAGACCAAATTCACATGACTACTAATAGCAAGACTTCTCCCATGTCCTTAGGAACAAAAGTAACTACTCACAAGACATAATATTGTTCATGATCAAAGGGGTATTAATATGCATAATGGATCTGAACATGTGATCTTCCACCCAATAAACCAACTAGCATCAACTACAAGGAGTAATCAACACTACTAGCAACCCACAGGTACCAATCTGAGGTTTGGGTGCAAAGATTGGATACAAGAGATGAACTAGGGTTTGAGAGGAGATGGTGCTGATGAAGATGTTGATGAAGATAGCCCTCCCCAAGATGGGAGAGTTGTTGGTGATGACGGCGATGATGATTTCTCCCTCCCGGAGGGAAGTATCCCCGATAGAACAGCTCTGCCGGAGCCCTAGATTAGTTTCCGCCTCGGTTCCGACTCGAGACGGTGGCGTCTGGTCCCGAAAGCCTCATTGTGATTTTTTCCAGGTCAAAACACCTCATATAGGAGAAGATGGGCATCGGGGGACCCTAGGTGGGCCCACGAGACAGGGAGGCGCGCCCCCACCCTCGTGGACAGCCGGTGGCCCCCCTCGTGGACTTCTTTCGCCAGATATTTTTTATATTTTCTGAAACGGAGTTCTGATGAGTTTTGGGGCTTTTGGAGTTGTGAAGAACAGGTTTCCAGAGTTTGCTCCTTTTCTAGCCCAGAATTCCAGCTGCCGGCATTCTCCCTCTTCATGTAAACCTTGTAAAATAAGAGAGAAAAGGCATAAGTATTGTGATAACACATGTAATAACATCACATAATGCAATAAATATCAACATATAAGCATGATGCAAAATGGACGTATCAATCAACTCTCCCAAGCTTAGACCTCGCTTGTCCTCAAGCGAAAACCGAAATCGAAAAACATGTCCACATGCTTAAAGAGAGAGGTGTCGATAAAAACAAAATACGGGCACAGAAGCATCATGCATATTATTGTAACAACAACAAACTTTATTATAACACTTTATCACATAGCTTTGTCATATAACTTCTAATGCACAAGTAACAATTCATCACAATATCGAAGTAGAAGCGTAAACTCTATTGAAAACCAACAAACTGTGTCATCAGTCAACCTTACAACTATAGTTCATCACTTTTGACAGGAAGGGTCTCGTATCAGAGCCTTTAGGCAAGTCCAAATATTCAACCATCATATAGTCTTCTATGATTGCCAACACTCACCGCATACACATGAACAAAAAGTTTCAACCAGACACATAGAAAGATAGGGGCTTATAGTTCCGCCTCCTGATGTCTACTGCCCAACCTTCTTCTTGTAGACGTTGTTGGGCCTCCAAGTGCAGAGGTTTGTAGGACAGTAGAAAATATCCCTCAAGTGGATGACCTAAGGTTTATCAATCCATGGGAGGCGTAGGATGAACATGGTCTCTCTCAAACAGCCCTGCAACCAAATAACAAAGAGTCTCTTGTGTCCCCAACACACCCAATACAATGGTAAATTGTATAGGTGCACTAGTTCGGCGAAGAGATGGTGATACAAGTGCAATATGGATGGTAGACATAGGTTTTTGTAATATGAAAATATAAAAACAACAAGGTAACTAATGATAAAAGTGAGCACAAACGGTATTGCAATGCTTTGAAACAAGGCCTAGGGTTCATACTTTCACTAGTGCAAGTTCTCTCAACAGTAATAACATAACTGGATCATATAACCATCCCTCAACATGCAACAAAGAGTCACTCCAAAGTCACTAATAGCGGAGAACAAACGAAGTGATTATTGTAGGGTACGAAACCACCTCAAAGTTATTCTTTCTGATCGATCTATTCAAGAGTCTGTAGTAAAATAACATGAAGCTATTCTTTCCGTTCGATCAATCCTAGAGTTCATACTAGAATAACTCCTTAAGACACACATCAACCAAAACCCTAATGTCACCTAGATACTCCATTGTCACCTCAAGTATCCATGGGCATGATTATACGATATGCATCACACAATCTCAGATTCATCTATTCAACCAACACAAAGAACTTCAGAGAGTGCCCCAAAGTTTCTATCGGATAGTCAAGACGAAAACTTGTGCCAACCCCTATGCATAAATTCCCAAGGTCAAAAACAAGGGAAAACATATACTAGTACTGGGCTCTGGGTTAATAAGTTAGTCCCAAAAATCATACTCCCTCCGTCCTAAAATTCTTGTCTTAGATTTGTCAAGATAGAGGAGTCTCTAACACTAAAACGTGACTAGATCCATCCGTATTTAGACAAATTGAAGACAAGAATTTCGGGATGGAGGGAGTATAAAATAGCATATAAATGCATATAAAACATCCTAGATGGAAAATATAATAGCATGGAACAATCAAAAATTATAGATACGTTGGAGACGTATCAAGCATCCCCAAGCTTAATTCCTGCTCGTCCTCGAGTAGGTAAATGATAAAAACAGAATTTTTGATGTGGAATGCTACCTAACATAATTTTCAATGTAATTTTCTTTATTGTGGCATGAATATTCAGATCCATAAGATTCAAAACAAAAGTTTAATATTGACATAAAAACAATAATACTTCAAGCATACTAACAAAGCAATTATGTTTTCTCAAAATAACATGGCCAAAGAAAGCTATCCCTACAAATCATATAGTCTGGCTATGCTCTATTTTCATCACACACAAAAATTTAAATCATGCACAACCCCGGTTTCGGCCAAGCAATTGTTTCATGCTTTAGTATTCTCAAACTTTTTCAACTTTCACGCAATACATGAGCGTGAGCCATGGACATAGCACTATAGTGGAATGGAATGGTGGTTGTGGAGAAGACAAAAAGGGAGAAGATAATCTTACATCAACTAGGCATTTCAATGGGCTATGGAGATGCCCATCAATAGATATCAATGTGAGTCAGTAGGGATGCAACGGATGCACTAGAGCTATAAGTTTATGAAAGCTCAAAAAGAAACTAAGTGGGTGTGCATCCAACTTGCTTGCTCATGAAGACCTAGGGCATTTGAGGAAGCCCATCATTGGGATATACAAGCCAAGTTATATAATGAAAATTCCCACTAGTATATGAATATGACAAAACAAGAGACTCTCTATCATGAAGATCATGGTGCTACTTTGAAGCACAAGTGTGGAAAAGGATAGTAGCATTTCCCCTTCTCTCTTTTTCTCTCATTTTTTTTATTTTGGGCCTTTTATTTTTTTTCTCTTTTTTATGGCCTCCCCCCCTTTTTTTCCGTCCGGAGTCTCATCCTGACTTGTGGGGGAATCATAGTCTCCATCATCCTTTCCTCACTAGGACAATGCTCTAATAATGAAGATCATCACACTTTTATTTACTTACAACTCAAGAATTACAACTCAATGCTAGAAAAAAAATATGACTCTATGTGAATGCCTCCGACGGTGTACCAGGACGTGCAATGAATCAAGAGTGACATGTATGAAAAATTATGCATGGTGGCTTTGACAAAAATACGATGTCAACTACATGATCATGCAAGGCAATATGACAATGATGAAGCGTGTCATTATAAACGGAACGGTGGAAAGTTGCATGGAAATATATTCGGGATGGCTATGGAAATGCCATAATATGTAGGTATGGTGGCTGTTTTGAGGAAGGTATATGGTGGGTGTATGGTACCGGCGAAAGTTGCGCGATACTAGAGATGCTAGCAATGGTGGAAGGGTGAGAGTGCGTATAATCCATGGACTCAACATTAGTCATAAAGAACTCATATACTTATTGCAAAAATCTACAAGTTATCAAAATAAAGCACTAAATGCATGCTCCTAGGGGAAGGGTTGGTAGGCGTTAACCATCGCGCGATCCTGACCTCCACACAAAGGAAGACAATCAATAAATAAATCATGCTCCAACTTCATCACATAACGGTTCACCATACGTGCATGCTACGGGAATCACAAACTTTAACACAAGTATTCATCAAATTCACAATTACTCTACTAGCATGACTCTAATATCACCATCATCATATCTCAAAACAATCATCAAGTATCAAACTTCTCATAGTATTCAACGCACTTTATATGAAAGTTTTTATTATATCCCTCTTGGATGCCCATCATATTAGGACTAAATTCATAACCAAAGCAAATTACCATGCTGTTCTAAAAGATTCTCAAAATAATTTAAGTGAAGCACTGAGAGTTCATCAATTTCTTCAAAAATAAAACTACCATGGTGCTCTAAAAAGATATAAGTGAAGCACTAGAGCAAACGACAAACTACTCCAAAACATATAAGTGAAGATCAATGAGTAGTTGAATAATTATGTAACTATGTGAAGACTCTCTAACATTTAAGAATTTATGATCTAGGGATATTATTCCAACAACAAGCAAAACAAAATAAAATGACATTACAAGGATATCACACCTCATGTGAAGAAGTAAAAACTTAGGCTCAACCGTTACTAATCGATAATTGTCGACGAAGAAAGGTGGGATGCCAACTGGGGCATCCCCAAGCTTAGATGCTTGAGACTTCTTGAAATGTTATTTTGGGATGCCTCGAGCATCCCCAAGCTTGAGCTTTTGTGTCTCCTTAATTCCTCTCATATCATAGTTTTCGGAATCTTAAAAACTTCATGCACACAAAACTCAACAAGAACTCGTGAGATAAGTTAGTATAAATCAAATCAAAACTTTAACATTATCTACTATAGAAAATCACTAAAATTATAATTTGACATTGCATAATAAATGCCTCTGGATATTTAATACTCCTATCCTCAAATAGAATCATTAAACATACAAACATATGCAAACAACGCAAACATAACAACAATCTGTCTAAACATGACAGTGTGTAAAGAGTGGAATTGTTCTCATACTTCCCTAACTCAAAAAATTATGAAAAATTACCACATTACAGATAACTTATTCATGCTCGCTGTGTAAAAATTTCAAGATTTTATCACGTTCTAACTATCTGAAGAATTCAGACAATGATAGAAAACTATCTGTTTTCAAACAACAACACCAAGACTTGCAAAATAAGCATGGTAAAGACTAGAGTTGACATTTTATTGAAGCAAAAGATAGAGAAATGCCTCTGAATAACAGCAAGCAAATATAAACAAAAGAAAATTATGCTCCAAGCAAAACTCATATCATGTGGTGAATAAAAATATAGCCTCAAGTAAAGTTACCGATAGACGAAGACGAAGGAGGGGATGCCTTCCGGGGCATCCCCAAGCTTATGATCTTGGTTGTCCTTGAATATTGCCTTGGGGTGCCTTGGGCATCCCCAAGCTTAGGCTCTTGCCACTCCTTATTCCATAGTCCATCAAATCTGTACACAAAACCTGAAAACTTCACAACACAAAACTTAACAGAAAATATCGTGAGCTCTGTTAGTATAAGAAAACAAACTACCACTTTTAGGTACTGTAATGAACTCATTCTAAATTCATATTGGTGTAATATCTACTGTATTCCAACTTCTCTATGGTTCATACCCTCCGATACTACTCATAGATTCATCAAAATAAGCAAACAACACATAGAAAACAGAATCTGTCAAAAAAGAGAATAGTCTGTAGCAATCTGTAACTTTCGAATACTTTTGTAACTCAAAACATTCTGAAATAAATTGGTGGGCGTGCGGAATTTGTCTATTAATCTTCTGCAAAAAGACTCAACTTAAAAGCACTCTCTAGTAGAAAATGACAGCTAATCTCGTGAGTGCAGAGTTTCTGTTTTTTACAGCAAGATCACATTTACTTTCACCCATGTCTTCCCAAAGGTTCTACTTGGCACTTTATTGAAACAAAAGCTATAAAACATGATTACTACAGTAGCCTAATCATGTGAACACACAAAAACAGTAATGGTAAATATTGGGTTGTCTCCCAACAAGCGCTTTTCTTTAATACCTTTTAGCTAGGCATGATGATTTCAATGATGCTCACATAAAAGATAAGAATTGAAACATAAAGAGAGCATCATGAAGAATATGAGTAGAAAATTTAAGTCTAACCCACTTCCTATGCATAGGGATTTTGTGAGCAAACAACTTATGGGAACAAGAATCAACTAGCATAGGAAAGCAAAACAAGCATAGCTTCAAGATTTTCAACACATAGAGAGGAAACTTGATATTATTGCAACTCCTACAAGCATATATTCCTCCCTCATAATAATTTTCAGTAGCATCATGAATGAATTCAACAATATAACCATCACATAAAGCATTATTTTCATGATCCCCAAGCATATAGATTTTGTTACTCTCCACATAAGCAAATTTCTTCTCATGAATAGTAGTGGGAGCAATCTCAAGAAAATAACTATTATGGGACACTTGATTAAAATCATGATGACTAGTTTCATGGTTATTAGTATTATTTATAACCAATGTTGAGGATATCGCTTATCGTTATCATCTCGGTCAGCTGAGGATTAGAGATTAATTGGAAATCGGCTGATTAATCGATTTTATCGGTCGACTATTAATCGGTCATTTTTTTCAAATCCCAGGTTCCCAACAGTAAAATATGCTATATTAAACACCAAAACAATATTGGACAGGAGTGTTACCTTGAATCCTAGCCTTTGAATCATGATATAATGGCAAACAAAATAGAAAAACATTACATATTGCGTAACAAGGTCCACAAAACACAAATAAACATAGTTCTTGCAAACATAGTGCTACGAATAGGCCCGATTTATCGGTAGATTCCCGATAAATCGCTTGTCATAGCGATAAATCGGCCCAAACGATAAATGATGAAGATAAGGCATAATCTTATCGGTCACCCCAAGAGTAGCGATAAATCGGATGATAAATCGCTGAATCGGAAGATTTCTTGAACAGTGTTTATAACATAGGAGTAATCACAATAATCATCATAAATAGGAGGCATGCTTTCATCATAATAAATTTGCTCATCAAAACTTGGGGGACAAAAAATATCATCTTCATCAAACATAGCACCCCCAAGCTTGTGGCATTGCAGATCATTAGCATCATGGATATTCAAAGGATTCACACTAACAACATTGCAATCATGCTCATCATTCAAGTGTTAAGTGCCAAACATTTTAATGCATTCTTCTTCTAGTACTTGGGCACAATTTTCCTTTCAATCATTTTCACGAAAGATATTAAAAAGATGAAGCATATGAGGCAACCTCAATTCCATTTTTTTTATAGTTTTCTATTATAAACTAAACTAGTGATAAAACAAGAAACTAAAAGATTCAATTGCAAGATCTAAAGATATACCTTCAAGCACTCACCTCCCCGGCAATGGCGCCATAAATTGTTTGATGTCTACTATGCAACCTTCTTCTTGTAGACGTTGTTGGGCCTCCAAGTGCAGAGGTTTGTAGGACAGTAGCAAATTTCCCTCAAGTGGATGACCTAAGGTTTATCAATCAGTGGAGGCATAGGATGAAGATGGTCTCTTTCAAACAACCCTGCAACCAAATAACAAAGAGTCTCTTGTGTCCCCAATACACCCAATACAATGGTAAATTGTATAGGTGCACTAGTTCGGCGAAGAGATGGTGATACATGTGCAATATGAATGGTAGATATAGGTTTTTGTAATATGAAAATATAAAAACAACAAGGTAGCTAATGATAAAAGTGAGAACAAACGGTATTGCAATGCTTTGAAACAAGGCCTAGGGTTCATACTTTCACTAGTGCAAGTTCTCTCAATAGTAATAACATAACTGGATCATATAACTATCCCTCAACATGCAACAAAGAGTCACTAATAGCGGAGAACAAACGACGAGATTATTGTAGGGTACAAACCACCTCAAAGTTATTCTTTCTGATCGATCTATTCAAGAGTCCGTAGTAAAATAATACGAAGCTATTCTTTCCGTTCGATCTATCCTAGAGTTCGTACTAGAATAACACCTTAAGACACACATCAACCAAAACCCTAATGTCACCTAGATACTCCATTATGACCTCAAGTATCCGTGGGCATGATTATACAATATGCATCACACAATCTCAGATTCATCTATTCAACCAACACAAAGAACTTCAAAGAGTGCCCCAAAGTTTCAATCGAAGAGTCAAGACGAAAACGTGTGCCAACCCCTATGCATAGATTCCCAAGGTCACGGAACCCGCAAGTTGACCACCAAAACATACGTCAAGTGAATCAATAGAATACCCCATTGTCACCACGGGTATCCCACGCAGAACATACATCAAGTGTTCTCAAATCCTCAAAGACTCAATCCGATAAGATAACATCAAAGGGAAAACTCAATCCATTACAAGAAGGTAGAGGGGGAGAAACATCATAAGATCCAACTATAATAGCAAAGCTCGCGATACACCAAGATCGTGCCATCTCAAGAACACGAGAGAGAGAGAGAGAGAGAGAGAGAGAGAGAGAGAGAGAGAGAGAGAGATCAAACACATAGCTACTGGTACATACCCTCAGCCCCGAGGGAGAACTACTCCCTCCTTGTCCTGGAGAGCATCAGGATGATGAAGATGGCCACCGGTGAGGGATCCCCGCTCTGGCAGGGTGCCGAAAGAGGGCCCCGATTGGTTTTTGGCGGCTACAGAGGCTTGCCGACGGCGGAACTACCGATCTAGGTTATGTTCTGGAAGTTTGGGTATATATAAGAGGTGTTGGAGTCAGGAACAAGTCAGGGGGTCCCGGAGGTGGCCACGTGATAGGGGGGCGCACCCCCACCCTCGTGATGGCCTCGGGACTCCTCTGGTCCATCTCCGGTACTCCGTGGGCTTCTTCTCATCCAAAAACAACCTCCGTGCAATTTCAGGTCAATTGGACTCCGTTTGGTATTCCTTTTCTGCGATACTCAAAAACAAGGAAAAAACAGAAACTGTCATTGGGCTTTGGGTTAATAGGTTAGTCCCAAAAATCATATGAAATAGTATATAAATGCATATAAAACATCCTAGATGGATAATATAGTAGCATGGAATAATCAAAAATATAGATACGTTGGAGAAGTATCACCTCCCAATGTATTCACCTCAAGGGTGATATCACCACAACACTACATCCCCAACAGACATGTCGGTAGGGAAAACAACGTCCACCGATAGACAGTTGGTCGGGAAAGAGTATTGTCGACCGACCCTGTCTGTTGGGGAAAGTCCAGACGGGAAAGCCTTTTCCCGACCGACATATCTTTCCCGGCCGACTGTTTGACGGCTATCAAAAGCATTCCCGACCAACTTTCTGTTGGCCCTCCTATGAACCTTTCCCGACCGATTGTCTGATGATAAACTTTCCCGACCGACTGTTCGATGGCAGTTTCTTTGCCGACTGACTTTCTGTTGGCCCTGCCATGAACCTTTCCCGACCGACAGTCCGACGGTAGTATATTTCCCGGCCAACTTTCTGTCGGGCCTGCCATAAACTTTTCCCGACCAACTGTAGGGCGTTGTTGTCTTTTGCCGACCAACAGTTCGATAGCATTTTGTTTCGCGAGCAAGGCTTCTGCCTTGCCAAACAATATCAATCAAGTTGCATTTCTCATTACAACACAATATCAATGAAGTTACAGTAACTTGCATTTACTCCGAAAATATTAAACCGGAACCAAAGAAGAATATTCTTATAGGTAAAAGTAACTAACTGAAAGGAGGAAACATTTATGTTTCAACCGCCGAGACACCTGATTGATTGATTTACAAAATGATAGATGCATGTCCAACGATTCATTGTTTGCTCCATTACACAAAATGCCCAGTTGACAAGAAATAAAACTAGTGCAATATTTTTTCTCAAAACTAGTGCAATAAAGAAGAATATTCTTATGGGTCTACAAAATGAAAAGTAAAGACACGTTGTTTTTGCTCCATTACACAAAATGTATAGCTGACGCAAACTGCCATCTTCATGGTTCCTTCCTGGCCCTCTTGTATGTCATTCCTACAAAGGATAAAAGGGTCACCGGTGAATTCATGCATTCATAGAGATAATGGCAAAAATAATAATTGTATAAAGCGTCAATGGCAAAAACAAATTGGGATTTTAGTATTATAAAAACAGGGAATGTTCTAATTAGAATATGTGATGTTTTACACATAATAAATCATCAATGCCACACCGACCCACCATATAGCCTGTATCAATCTCCTCAAGCCGCAGACAAGGAAGTATATTAAATGGAAAAGGAGCATATGCATCATCTGGCCACAAGGCAACAATTTAGCATGTCCAGACACCCAATTATTGGGAGCAACACATGCACGAACGGACACACGAAAGTCATTTTTGAGAAAAAATATTGCACTAGTTTTATTTCTTTTTCTTCTCTGGGGTGGAAAAGACCGCACTTTGCTGCACTAGACGGCAATACATTAGGCAAAATGATTACTATCTAATACACAACTAGGAGTTTCCTGGGAAAAGCATCCTCAAAAACCCACATACATCAGGAGGTTATACATACTTTCCCTATGTTAGAAATGAATTTCAAGGAGAAGAATCTATTCACAATCATTTCTAAATGCTGTACTAAGCACATGAGGACCTGCAAAATACCAAACAAAAAGCATCTGAACTTACACTGCACCTGACTATTATATTCATAAAAGCATCGGAGAAAAGCATCTGTACTTCAGTGCCACAAATTAGATTAAACTGATGACCATCCTCTAATCTCACTGCACTAAGCACTAGCAACTCAGGCTGCAAGTGGATGCCCATCATCAAAGCAATGCTATCAGAACGTGCAACCATAAGGTATTTATCCGGTCATATGGGAAACTAGATACATATGCATGCAGCAGTTTCCCAAATTAGCGTTTTAAGATTTAAAAAGAACAATGAGTTAATTCCCAAGTCTTAGACAAAGGGAATATCAGCTAACCGAGCAGGTGTTCCTCTAGTTTTCAGTTATCCACGCTCAGAATACTACATGCAATGGCGATGTACCAAAAAACAGAAGACTAGTATATTTGAAGTTGGGTCAGAAAACTGAACTTAAAATATGTACTAGTGGATGTACATATTCTGATTGCAAAAAACAAATACCGGATAAATACCTTACTCATCGATAGGAACAACAGATCATCCGATGTTTGCATAATGCACCGGTAATCCCGCCAGGAGCTCGTGAGTAGCAGAAAGCAGGAATCCTTGTGCACAAATGCCCTGAAAGTATTAAAAAAGGCTAATTGTAATCCTGGAGCTATTTATTCCATAGCAGGGTTACATAAGCTAAAGTTCTTGTTCTCACAGCATGAATATTAAATATATATTTGTGAGAATTCTACAATGCTCAACTAAGAGGCTGAACCATTAGTATGATTATCTTATCTCGTTATTAGACTGCAGAAAAAATGTTCCATTGATCTATTGCTTAAATCTGAATGTCTAACTGTGTCATTCTCTCTTGCTGAAAATACAGAGATGCAACAGTTCTGAACTAGCAGTCCCTTCCCCATACCTCTCATAAACTATATACAAGAGTGGATCAGATATACAGGGGGTGGGGCGAACAGGTGAACGATTAAAAAGAAAGGAAATGTGTAACCAGTTCATGAAAATAAATTTTAGAAAACTACAAACCAATAATGAATCTTAATTAACTGCATTCCCTAGTATGTGTGTTGGGATTAACTAATCTCCATTAATAATCTAAGTGTATATTCTAAAAGAAAAGCATAACAGTGATTCACAAGTGTTGCATTTCGATGCAAAATAACAAGAATAATAGCAGTCAACTTAAGAGATACGAGTGCAACCTAGGATGCCCACTTTCAACACCATGGATGCTTTGACAAGATGTCATATTTCATAAAGTTGTTCAGGCACACACCATGCTGACACCAAGGTGCAGTGTACAAATTTCAAGCAAAATTATCACTAGTAGCCTCATTATACATCAAACAATACAAGTCAAGTAGCGAAAATTATCACTAGTCGCTACAACATCATACATCAAAAATACAAATTTCGAGAAAATAGCAGTACACACAAATCCATTTTGTAGCCTTGAGATAATTGAGTTGGAGAAAGCCCTATACCTCAGCTTTTAATTCTTTAATGTCATTATTAGAATTTCAAGAAAACAGAGTGAGAATGGAATGATATTCAAGTTAATCAAATCAACTAATATAATGGAAAACAATGACATATGGTGTTCATTCATATATAAAATCATGATTATAACAAAGCATACCCTAGACATTGTCTTCGGTGGGCCAGTCAATTGTCTCAGGAGAAGAGTGAGATAATCAAGCCACGATACCTCCCTGCAATTACCAACGATTAAAAAACATAACACAAGTCCTCTCGAAAGTCAAATTACATTCTTTGAAGTTACAACATTGCCAAAGGATCTCGAGTTCTAGTAAATGTTTGCCACAAAAAAACCCAACAAATGATCATTTTTTTCAGCTTGAGAATCATAATCTTTCATCTCAAAGATGTGACCTAGGCAGGTTAAGAGACGTCTAAGGCAACCTTTAATGCAGTCATTGTGAAGGCACTTGTTCAAAGTAGTTACAACAGAAAATGAGCATGCTATATGTCTACCAACTACTCCCTCTGTCCCATAAAATAAGAGCGTTTTTGCCACAACAGCAGTGTCAAAAACGCTCTTACATTATGGGATGGAGGGAGTAATAGTTTGCTGGCCACCGAACAGAAATCCATGGTCTTTCTACCAGGTGAAATTATGGTCCTTATCTTAACTAGCCAGAGAGCACCTCATGAGAATGTAGAGCTTGGATGATCTACACGAACATAACTGTTTTGCAATTTGGACCTACAACAGAAGGAGATATAATCATTTCACTATACTAACCAATAGAAGGACATCGTAATCCTTTCGCTACAGACCATCCCTTACCTAACGAGCTTTGAAGTTATGAGTTAGCTTGGATTCCCAGATGCATATGTATGTGAACGTACATAATGAGATGGACCTATATACGTGAGACGTGGTATAACTCCAAATTCAGCAACTTTGTGTTATGCTTAGTGCTATGTTTCCCCTTTGTTGATGCGTATAACTCCAAATTCAGCAACAATGTGCTATGTTCCTCCATCCTGTAGTAAATAGGGATCAGTCCATTGAATCAAATCCCCGCATCGAAACCCCAAAAGGTTAAATCCATGGGTGTGGAAATCAACACACTGCAGGAAGAGAAGGGAGGAAGGAGACCATACGAGTGAGAGAGATCTTACCCAAAGCCAGAACCAAGAAGCTGCATCTGGATTACAAAGTGGTTGGTGCTCTAGCTGATGACGCCGCTCGCCGGGAACCCAACCCTGACAGCTTATAGGCGATGTAGCCGGAAACATATACGGGGTTGGACACCACGAGAAGAATCACCTTCCGGAAGTGCTTCGCCATGGACACAGCATGGTCTTCCAGTACAGGGCGGTGCTCCTCTGCAGGAGGTTGAGCCCCGTCTTCCCTGGGATCTGCCCGGCGTCCGCCGTGACGACGAGGGTTCGAGCGGAGAGAGCACCTGCTCAGAGGAAGGTTCGAGCGCGTGGGGGAAGGCGGTGTGGGGCAGCAGGCCCACATGTCATTGACCGAACTGCAGGTGCAGTTACGGCACCGAAGCAGGGTCCGCAGGCCAGCAGGTCAGCGGTAGGAAGGTGCGGGGAGGCGACGGAGAGGCTGGCGGCGGGAGCCCATGGCGGCTCGCATGGGGAATGAGGAAGGGGAAGCTAGGGATTTGGCTCAAGTGGTTCTGGTGACTTCGCTGCAGAGGGGAAAATCTTTCGCGGGCTTGGGCCAAATGTTGGCGCAAACTTTAATTCTTACGCGCGCACAAGCCCAATTGCAACAGACGGTTGGTCGGCATTATTTACCGACCGATGAATCGATGGGCACAAGAGCTTTCCCGACCGAACGTTGGATACCAAATATTTTCTCATTCCCGGCCGATTATCTGTCACCGTTGGCATGGTTTCCCGACCGACTGTCTGCCACAAGTTTTCCCAACAAACAGTCGGTCGGCGATGCTGACTTTTCCCAACACACGTCCGTAGGGAATGCAGTGTCGTGGTGTAGTGGATGTCAACAATAATAATTCATGCTCACCCATATCCAACTGGATATATGTGACTAGATTTTTCCTCACCAGTTGATGCTTGCAAAAAGAGAAAATAAAAAGGAATTAGGAAGAATACTTTGACTCTTGCATAAAAGTAAATACATAAAAGTAAAGGATAGACCATTCGCAGAGGGAAGCTGAGGTTGCCATGCGCTTTTTGGTTTGCATTCTCAATCTCTTAGTGCAAAAGAACGTCACATTATGCCGCCCCTTGTGATAGCAACCTTTATTATGTAGTCTGTCGCTTTTATAAATTTGCTGTCACAAGTTCGTACAACGCTCAATTTTCTCTTACACTAAATGATCCAACATATTTGGAAGCAATTTTTATTGCCTTATTGCACCGATGACAACTTACTTGAAGGATCTTACTGAATCCATAGGTAGGTATGGTGGAATCTCGAAAAAGATTTTGGTTTAAAGGGTTTTTGGATGCACAAGTAGTATCTCTACTTGGTGCAGAATTTTTGGCTAGAAAGGATATTGAGCAAGGACCACATGTTGAAGGATCTATGACAATATAACTTCTATGTGAATATGAACAAACATAAGTCATTACGTTGTCTTCCTTGTCCAACGTCAACAATTTTGGCATATAATATTTTGGTGGGGGTCACAATCATAAAATATGTCCAAGATAGTGTATTTGCATGTGAATATTCTCTTTCCTTATTAATTCTTTCATGAATTACATCATTGACCAATGCTATGTTTGTCAATCTCCAATAAATTTTACTACTTATACTTTTCCTTATGTGATGTAATTACTTAACATCAGATTAGCATATAATCTTTTTCATTTATTTTCCTTTATTTTGATTGGAAAAAAGGTAAAGAAAGCAAAACTCGAACTAGGCTTTATTATACATCTTGCACACCATTACATAGATAGGTTGATCAATCACTAAGCAAACTCTTGAAGAAAAATCATACTAAACTTTTATTCAGCTAATGCAAAAGGTAACTAAAGATCAAACTAAAATAAATAAAGGCAAAATAGGTGGTGTGATACGATACCGGGGCCCATACCTACTCAAGTCTCCTTTGGTGGTGAAGAAGGTGATGGTGGTGGTGGTGATGAGGTAGTAGGTTTATCCTCCGGCTTCCATGGCAGCGGCTCACCATCATAAGAAGAAGGATGGGTCTCACAAGTCTTGCAACTGGCAGCCAAACTCATACCTTTAAATCTTGCCTCATATTCAAAGACTTGATTTTGGAGATTGTAGATCTGGCTTTGTAGGAAGTTGATTTGCTCGTTGAGGGTGAAGATGACGTCCTTCATAGACCGACCATCCACCTTGTGATCACGGGTGAAGTCCGTAATCATGAGGTGGTTGGCGTTGAGTCCTCGCTCCACCATCCCCTTGCACTTGAAGACCTCCTGCTCCATGGCTTCGAGTCTCGCCTCCACGGTTCCCTTCCCCTTGGGCCCTTGAAAATTCTGGATGTGGATCACTCCCTCATGCATCTCGATAGTTTGAGAGTGCTTCACCACCTCCGACAAGTAGGGTTAATTACCCTCGCGAAGAACTTGTCCTTGGAGGAGCTTGGAGCGGCCATCCTGATCTAGATCTCTTAGAAAAGCAACGAGAACGAAGAACAAAGGATTTCTCCGCGATACAGTGGTTAATAGGATCGGGGGGTATATAAAGATTTTGTTTTCTTGGGAGACAAGCAAACGGAAGAAATACTGAGTCCAAAAGGTGCCCGAGGTGGGCACAACCCACCTGGGCACGCCTTGCCAGGCGCGCCTTGGTGTCTTGTGCCCACCAGGGTTGCTTTCCCGATTGTTTCTTATTATCCTGATTCCGTTCACTTACCGTATCACGTACCTCCCCTTTTTCATGATTCTGGAGTGTTCCAGAAGGTTTCTTTTATGTTATCCTCCAGTGTCATGGTTTGGATAACATTGCTTTCAACACTAATAGGCGTACCTGCGATATAATGTTTAATTCTTTGACCATAGATCACCTTCGGGTTAGTACCGTCGACATTATTTAGTTTGATAGCTCCAGAACGATAATCCTCTTCGATAATATATGGTCCTTCCCATTTGGAGAGAAGTTTCCCGGCAAAGAATCTAAAACGAGAGTTGTACAAAAGAACATATTCACCAACTTTGAACTCCTGCTTTTGGATTCTTCTATCATGCCATCTTTTAACCTTTTCCTTGAATAGTTTGGCATTTTCATAAGCCTAGGTTCTCCATTCATCTAGTGAGCTAATATCCAAAAACCTCTTTTCACCGAAAAGTTTGAAATCATAGTTGAGTTCTTTAATTGCCCAATATGCTTTATGTTATAGCTCAAGAGGCAGATGACAAGCTTTTCCATAAACCATTTTATAGGGAGACATACCCATAGGATTTTTATAAGCAGTTCTATAGGCCCAAAGTGCATCATCCAATTTCTTAGACCAATTCTTTCGAGACCTACTGATAGTCTTTTGTAATATTAGTTTTATTTCTCTGTTACTCAGTTCAACTTGACCACTAGACTGAGGATGATAGGGTGATGCAATTCTGTGGTTGACATCATATTTAGCAAGCATTTATGTAGTGTGAACCACCATCAGTCATTAAATATCTAGGGACTCCAAACCTTGGGAAAATAACTTCTTTAAGCATTTTAATGGAAGTTTTATGATCAGCACCACTAGTTGGAATAGCTTCTACCCACTTAGTAACATAATCAATAGCAACCAAAATATGAGTATACCCATTAGAGGAAGGAAAATGTCCCATATAATCAAAACCCCAAACATCAAATGGTTCAACAACAAGTGAATAATTCATAGGCATTTCTTGACGTTTACCGATATTATCAATTCTTTGACATTCATCACAAGATGAAACAAACTTACGTGCATCCTTGAAGAGAGTAGGCCAATAAAAACTAGATTGCAATACCTTGTGAGCAGTTCTATCTCCCGCATGATGTCCTCCATAAGCTTCAGAGTGACATTCCGTAGGATTTGTTCCTGTTCATGCTCAGGTAGACAATGTCTAATAATACCATCTACTCCTTCTTTATAAAGATGTGGGCATCCCAAAAGTAATGTCTTAAATCATATAAGAATTATTTCGTTTGTTGGTAAGTGAAACTAGGTGGTATGTATTTAGCAACAATGTAATTAGCACAATCAGCATACCAAGGTGTGTTATGAGAAATATTTATTGCAGCCAATTATTCATCAGGAAAGCTATCATCAATAGGTAGTGGGTCATCAAGAACATTTTCTAACCTAGAAAAGTTATCAGCTACGGGGTTCTCAGCTCCTTTCCTATCAATAATATGTAAGTCAAATTTTTGCATCAAGAGAACCCACCTAATGAGTCTAGATTTAGCATCTTTATTTTCCATAAGATATTTTATAGCAGCATGACCAGTGTGAACAATTACTTTGGAACCAACAATATAGGATCTGAATTTATCACAAGCAAACACAACTGCTAAAAATTCTATTTCAGTAGTAGCATAGTTTCATTGAGCACTGTCTAGAGTTTTAATAGAAAAATGGATAACATTTATTTTTCTTATCAACTCTTTGTCCTAGAACAACACCAACATCATAATCACTAGCATCATACATAATTTTAAAAGGCAAGTTCCAATCAGGTGGTTGAACAATCGGTGCTGAAATTAAGGCTTTTTCGAGTGTTTCAAAGGCTTCTATACAATCATCATAAAAACAAATGGAATATCCTTTGTAAAAGATTTGTAAGGGGCCTAGAAATTCTAGAGAAGTCTTTAATAAACCTCCTATAGAAACCAACATGACCAAGGAAACTACGAATACCTTTAATATCTTTAGGACATGGCATTTTCTCAATTGCATCAACTTTAGCTTTATCCACCTCTATACCTCTTCCGAAGATTTTATGTCCCAAGACAATACCTTCATTAACCATAAAGTGGCACTTGTCCCAATTCAAGACAAGATTATTTTGCTCACAGCTCTGCAAAACTCGATCAAGGTTGCTTAGGCAATCATCAAAAGACTTTTCATAGATGGAAAAATCATCCATGAAAACCTTAACAATCTTTTCACAAAAATCAGAGAATATAGCTGTCATACATCTTTGAAAAGTAGCAGGTGCATTACTGTCAGGACCGGTCCTTCAGTAAAATAATTACCGGAAGGCCGACCTTTTTATTAAACCAGCGAGGAATATTATTACCTCCTGGCGGACAATTTCTTGATACAGAATTCCAGTACACTGAATATTATACAAGGTTGAGCTGGGGGTTTTCTCAACAATTTTTATTACAAGCGGATATGACACAAGGTAGGGTGGCATACTACTAACTCGTAATAAAAGGTGGTGGAATATGTCACAGTGACGTGGGTGATGTGACTCCGAAATATTACAGCTCATCGAGCATCGGAGTGAAACTCGATGAATTTATTTGGTGGTAGGCGGAAGCGGTTATAAAATAGTGATCAACTCGGGGATCGCAAAGGACTGACTGGGACTCCTCTAAGCGTCGGACTCGCTATCGAATTCCTCATCCATGAGATCGCCTTCGTCCACATCTGGCCAAATCAACAAGCCAGGTGAGTACTTTGAATGTACTCGCAAGACAGTTCGGACTTAAGATATAACAAATGCCAACATGATGCATACGAGTATTCCAGCAAAAATGCGACCGGAATAAAATATTAATGTGTTGTATGCAATGATAGAAGTCGGGCGGTAATCCTCCCGAAATCCATAAGATAAATATAAGGAGACCAAACGAGTGTCTGAGTGATGCCTCGTAGGAAAAATAATTAAATGACAGCAGGCCACAGTCGGGCGTTTGAGCGACACCACATAAAGGGCTTATAGTAAAATAAATAACAAGAATGCCTCAGTCGAACGTCTGAGCGACATCGCATAAAGGGCTTATAAATAAAAAGAATGCCACAGTCGGACGTCTGAGCGACATCACATAAAGGGCTTATAAATAGAAAGAATGCCACAGTCGAACGTCTGAGCGACATCACATAAAGGGCTTATAAATAGAAAGAATGCCACAGTCGGACGTCTGAGCGACATCACATAAAGGGCTTATAAATAGAAAGAATGCCACAGTCGGACGTCTGAGCGACATCACATATAGGGCTTATAAATAACAATATAACAACGATGAAATATTTCTGAAAATAAATCAATACTGAGATAGTTGGTGAGTTCATCTACCAAATGAACTTGACAAAAACACTACTCTGGTTACCAACAAGAATATACTAGAGACGGTCACCGGGTTGACGTGAAGATTGACCCTAGGCCATAAACATGGCTACTGAAGGAATTTAACTCTGCAGAGCTTGTACCATTAACTCATAGCCAACGGGTTCTACTAGCCACGTGGGCTAGTCCCGTCTACGGTGTTTTAGTAGAAACCCAACTAACCAGTACACACCCATTTAACATCCTGTCGTCCGGAATCACCCGCGACGACATTCACGGAAAACTTTAAGACGGGGAGGCTACAACCTCGAATAGCACGGGATCGAATTTATATATGCGCGCTCTAAGGGGTGCCCTCCTCTCGGTCCCAACCGGAAACACCCATGCCCCCTGACCGGATGACGGGCTTTAATCCAGGGCCATGGAACCCTCATCCCGGCCCCTCTACTTGGTGTGTACTCGGGAATTGGTTTACAACTGACTAGACCGTAATCCCAACGGACGGCCTATGATAGTACCGGAAAAAGAGGCGAACGGAATCTCCGTTGATACTGAGTTAATCAACTACTGGCATGCTCCAACAATACCAGCATTCCACCCATCATGTCACCACATGATCGAGGTGGTTCAAACATTGTCATTCGGGCTCACCCGAAACTTGCTTCCATGAAATATAACCATACACATATGCTTATATAACCATGCTTATGAGAAGCACTACTCGAGCAAACATGCAACACACTCATCATATCAAAGGTTCAAACATGCTTGCCTGGTTCTGAAAAGTCAGAGCCTAACTCGGTGTGGTTCGCGTCTCCATCACGGCCTCCAGTATCTATGTATTCAAACAAAATACATACTAACATAAATACCGCGCGTGCAAATAAAGTTGCTCCAAAAATTTCCACATATATATGACAAAAAACTAGGCAGAAAACTAAAGAGGACAGAAAAAGAATCAACTCAAAATCATTTTTAGTTTAAAAGATATTAGAGTTTCTGTCCAGGGACCTATCTTTAATGAAACAGAAAAGTTCCAGGGCCTAGAACAGAAAACAGCAAAGCGAACCGGTACGCAGTACGTCAACCGCATAGGGGAGACGTATTTTGCCGAATGCGCTTACAGAAAACGATTCGGAGGGGAGAGATGAGAGGCTGACAAGGGGCCCCACTTGTCAGGTTTGAAAACTGGAAACAGAGCCCCGCCGGCGCCGGTGCTGCGGTGATCGCCGGCGTCAATCCACGGCGAGTTAGGGGAGGGGAGAGGTACGTACGGCTTCTCGGTGGTCTTCCGCGTCGAACGGTGGTGGAGTTGGGTGTCGGCGAGTCCCACGTCGACGCCGACCCTGTCTCCGGCGGACGGCGGCTCGGGTGGTCGTGGACCTCGTCGGGGAGGGTTCCTGGGATGAAATTGAAGTGGGGGTTAGGTTTAGGTGGGTGCGAGGGTGCTACGCTCGAGTCCACAACGGCGGAGAGGCTCTCACCGGAGTGAACGAAGCTGGGGCCCGAGGCGGAGGTAGCTGGCCGGAGTTGGGGAAGAAGGGCCCCTCGAGGCTCTTCCAGAGGTTGGGCGCGGTCTAGGGAGGTAGTGAAGGTGTGTGTGCTCGAGCACGAGCTCGGGGGTGCCTTATATAGGCGGCTCGAGGTGGCTGCCATGAACGGATAAGTCCGGCGAGTCGATTACGGTGCTGCAGTGGTCAGACGGCGGAGTTAGGGGCTTGAGCATCATCTAGGAGCTGTAGGGGTTCCATTCCTGCACCTAACTCAGCAAAAGAGATGGAGTTACGGGCTGTCTCCAACGGAACGGCCGCGCGGCACGGCGGCGGCAGAAAACATGCTCTGCGCGTGCCAGGCCATGGCGACGGTGTGCCAGGCGTGTGCTGGCACTGATAACGGACACGCGGAATGCTGGGGTGGTTTGGGCGGCGCTAAACGACGTCGAGCTGCGGTGGTTGCTTCTGTCAGCCGCCACGGGCGGCGCTGTTGCCGTGGCAGTCGCCGGCGCGGTCGGGCCAGAGCGCCACTGACGCCCAGAAGCAACCAAGAGAGCGTGCGGCGACTGGATAAGAAGAAGGACCAGTGCAGCGTCAAGCCAAGGGGGTACTGGCGAGGTTTTGTCGCTGCGCCGGATGAAACTGACGAAACTGACGAAACTGACGAACTGTCTGTCGACAGTTTCAGTTAACAGTTGATAATACAGTGCATGCAATGTGTTTGATGAAATGATTTTGGCATGTGTGCAATGTTCTTGGGGCTGATTTTTGGTGGAGTGGCCTCTTGATGTATCTAGAGGTTGCCTGATTTTTCACAGAATTTTTGGAAGAAGATAAATATGAATTTCACCAAATTTTGCAAATCTGGTCCAAACTTGCAGTAGGTGAAATTTGAAAATTTTGAACTGTGGACCAGTGAAACAAGATGGATCTAGGTTGTGGGTACTAAGGACTATCTAGGAGAGTTGGTTTGGAGTTAAATAACTAAATGGAAATGGTGGTTCCTTTGTAAATCACCAAGGTCCACTATAAAAGACAGAATTATTTTTGGAGTGAAATAAATAGGGGGAAAATCCCAATAAGGTAAAAACTTACTGGAATTCATGAGAGACTTGTCCTAAGATGTGGAGAGGGTCTTAGAGAGAAATATTTCTGTTGGGGTCATGACAAGATGAAGGATGGAGAGGGAGTTAAGTCCAAGGTTAAACTTGAGAGTTTTTAAAGCAAGAAGGGGAGAATTCAAACAACCACTTTTGAAACTCAACTTGTGCTTGAGCCAAACACAAGAGAAAATCTTCAAGGCCAAAAACCAAACTTGAGAAGACACACAAACTTTGGATAGAAGGGATTTTAGAAGGGCTTTAAGAGAAGATCAAACAACCCACTTCCAAAAAGGCCAAAAGTTTGGAAGAAAAACCAACTCAAAAATTTGGGGTGTTACAACACCTACCCCCTTAGGAAAAATCTCGTCCCTGAGATTTCAGCTGATCCTCAAATAGGTGTGGATGTTCTCTCCGAAGGAAATCTTCCCTTTCCCATGTTGCCTCATCCTCTGTGTGATTACTCCACTGAACCTTGAGAAATTTAATAGTTTTCTGACGGGTCCTCCTTTCAGACTCCTCCAAAATCTTCACTGGGTGTTCTCGGTAGGTGAGGTCTGGTTGTACATCAAGGTGTTCATGTGACACATGTTTCTCTGGGTTGCTTACACACTTCCGTGGTTGCGAGACGTGGAACACGTCGTGGACGTCTGACAGTTCCTTGGGAAGGTCCAGCTGATAAGCTACTGTGCCTCTCCGTGCAACTATATGGAAGGGTCCGATGAATCGTGGTGCTAGTTTCCCTTTGACTTTGAATCGTTGCAATCCTCTCATAGGTGACACACGCAAGTACACGTCTTCACTGGGTTCAAAACTTATTTCCCGGTGCTTTTGATCGTAATAGCTCTTTTGTCGGCTTTGGGCGGTTTTGAGTCGATCCCGTATTATTTTTACTCTCTCCTCGGCTTCCTTTAACATATCTGGGCCGGATATGCGACTGTCCCCTATTTTCGACCAGTTTAATGGAGTACGGCATCTTCGTCCGTACAGGGCTTCGAAAGGTGCCATCTGCAGGCTAGCTTGGTAACTATTGTTGTATGCAAACTCGGCATATGGTAAGCTTTCCTCCCAACTGGTCCCATAGGTGAGGACACATGCCCTTAGCATGTCTTCGAGTATTTGATTTACTCGTTCCGTTTGTCCTCCAGTCTGGGGGTGGTAAGCCGTACTGAACCTTAGTTGCGTTCCGAGGGCTTGCTGCAACTGGTCCCAAAATTTGCAGACGAACTGAGTGCCTCTGTCGGATATTATAGTCTTAGGAACACCATGTAGGCATACTATCCGGGCGAGGTAAAGCTTGGCGAGCTTTTGAGTGGTATGGGTTGTCTTGACTGGTATGAAATGTGCCACCTTGGTCAGTCTATCCGTGCTGACCCATATGGCATCATTACCGTGTTGTGACCGTGGTAGTCCAACAATAAAATCCATTCCAATATCATCCCATTTCCATTCTGGTATCTTGTTTGGCTGTAATAGCCCTACGGGTTTCTAGTGCTCGACTTTAATGCGTTGACATGAATTGCAGCATGCAATAAATGTGGCTATATCCCTCTTCATGCCGTGCCACCAAAATCTTTCCTGAATATCCTTATACATTTTCGTACCTCCAGGGTGGATTGAGTATGGAGCGGTGTGGCTTTCTGCTAGAATTTGTTGTTTAAGGTCTTTGCTATTTGGTACACAAAGTCTGTCCCCGAACGATAATATTCCTTCACTGTCTATGGTGAATTCTGAGGCCTTGCCCTGACTTACTTTTCTTTTTATCCCTTCGATGCTGGGGTGTCCATGCTGAGCCTTCTTTACTTGCTCAATTAGCGTAGGCTGTATTTCTAGCTTGGATACTTCACCTTCTGTGACCATCATTAGGTTGAGTCTGGCGAATTCTTGCTGAAATTCGGGTCTCAGGTTCTGTATGATGCCGCTGTTCGGGCTGGGGTTACGGCTGAGAGCATCTGCCACCACGTTTGCTTTTCCTGGGTGATAGTGGATACCAACGTCGTAATCTTTTACCAGTTCCACCCAGCGTCGTTGTCGTAAATTGAGCTCTGGCTGTGTGAAAATATAGCTGAGGCTCTTGTGGTCCGTATATATTTCACAGTGATTTCCAAGAAAAAAGTGCCTCCATTCCTTGAGTGCATGAATGACTGCTGCCAACTCTAAATCGTGGGTAGGATAATTTTCTTCATGTTTTCGCAGTTGCCGGGAAGCGTAGGCGACTACTTTGCCTTCTTGCATCAGTATGCATCCGAGGCCTTTCCGGGATGCGTCGCAATATACTTCAAAGCTCTTGTGTATGTCTGGTACAATTAATACTGGGGCTGTTGTTAACCTCTTTTTGAGCTCTTAGAAGCTTTTCTCACATGCTTCGGTCCACTCGAATTTCTTATCCTTCTTGAGTAGTTGTGTCATTGGTTTGGCTATGGTAGAAAATCCTTCAATAAACCTTCTGTAATATCCGGCCATACCGAGGAAACTGCGTATATCCGTTACACTGGCTGGTGACTTCCAGCCAAGTACAACCTTGACTTTATCTGGGTCCACAGCTATTCCTTCTTGTGTTAATACGTGTCCCAGGAAACCCACTTGTCTCAACCAAAATTCACATTTGCTGAATTTGGCGTAAATTTGGTGTTTCCTTAATTCTCCCAGTACAATGCGGAGGTGTTCAGCATGTTCTTCCGGTGTCTTTGAATATACCAAGATATCATCAATAAATACCACCACAAATTTGTCCATGAATTTCATAAATACTTTGTTCATGAGGTGGACGAAATATGCGGGAGCGTTGGTCAGTCCAAACGGCATTACTGTAAATTCATAAAGTCCGTATCTTGAGGTGAATGCTGTCTTTGGAATATCTTTAGTCCGTACTTTCAGTTGATGATAACCTGACCTTAAGTCAACTTTTGAGAAAACCTTGGCTTGCGCGAGCTGGTCAAATAAATCATTTATCCATGGCATCGGATATTTGTTCTTGATTGTGACCATGTTGAGCGCTCGGTAGTCTATACACGACCTCATGGTCCCATCCTTCTTTTTGGCAAATAATACCGGCGAACCCCAAGGTGAGG
Organism: Secale cereale; assembly: GCA_902687465.1. NCBI lineage: Eukaryota > Viridiplantae > Streptophyta > Magnoliopsida > Poales > Poaceae > Secale > Secale cereale. Next base: position 224,571,218 of record LR738711.1, read on the forward strand.
AGCTAGCCCGTATAAATCCTTTGTCTAGCAGTTCCTTTATTTGCTTCTTTAATTCAACCAACTCGGATGGTGCCATTCTGTATGGTTTCTTATATATGGGGGTGGTTCCCGGTGCTAGCTCAATAATGAATTCTATTTCTCTGTCTGGCGGCATGCCTGGTAATTCCTTGGGAAATACGTCCGAAAATTCACATACAACTGGAACCTTGCTTAACTTAGATGTATCAACTTTGTTTAATTTTGGTTGTCGCGACACTGGTCTTTCCTAGGTTGCGACTCTTATTGTTTTTCCATGATGATGAGTAAGAATCACTGTCCTGTTGAAGCAGTCGATAAATCCTTTATTGGTGGTTAGCCAATCCATTCCTAGGATAACATCCAGTCCTTTGTTTTCCAACACGATGAGGTTTGCGTGAAACTTTAATCCCTCAATATCAATGGTCAAACCTTGGCAGTAATTCTGAGTGATCTGCTTACTTCCGGGGGACTTGATGGTCATTGATTTTCCCAAGGGAAGCATTGAAAAACCATGTTGCAAAGCGAAACTCTTCGAAATGAACGAATGAGAAGCTCCAGAATCAAACAAAACCATGGCAGGTATTGTGTTGACAGGGAACGTACCGAGTACGATATCCGGTGCATCCTGTGCCTGCTCCTTGGTCACATGGTTCAGGTGGCCTTTCCTGTGACTGTTATTGGGGTTGAAATTGTTACGCTTGGGCGCGGAATTGTTTCCGTTGCTGTTTGGCTTCGGTGCTGAGTTTCTTGGCTTAGGGCACTGTTTAGCATAGTGTCCCTCTTCTCCACATGCGTAGCAGGTAACACCCGGGCGATAGGTGAACTCCTTGTCTCTTGCATGAAAATTCTTATTTGGACGTGTGTCATTGGTCGTGGGTCTGTTCGCCCCATTTCTCTAAAAATTTACCTTATTCTTGTTGTTGCAGGGGTGGTTGGTCTGATCCCTTTTTCTCTTGCGGATGTCTTCCAGACTGCGACGTTCATTTTCCAATGTTATGGCTTTGTCTACCAGTGACTTGAAATCTGGAAAAGTGTGTACGACTAACTGGCATTTTAGTGCTGGTGTCAGTCCGTCCAGGAATTTCTCCATCTTTTTATTTTCCGTCATTCGCTCTTCGTTGGCATAACGTGATAATTGCGCAAACTGACTGTTGTATTCCTGTACTGTCATGCCTCTTTGCTTGAGGTCATCAAATTCTCTTTTCTTGATCTTCATAATACTCTTAGGGATGTGTGCCCCACGAAAGCCTTCCTTGAAATCTTCCCAGGTGATATTATTTATGTCAGGATGCATAAGCAGGAAATTTTCCCACCATGACGCGGCTGCTCCAGTAAGGTAATGTGGTGCGTACAGCACTTTTTCCCGATCTGAGCATTGTGCCACAATTAATTTCCTTTCAACATCTCGAAGCCAATCATCGGCCTCAAGAGGTTTGTCTGTGTGCGAAAATGTTATTGGACGTGTCTTTTGAAATTCAGACAATTTTGAGTGCGGTTGGTATGGCTCACGGTGATTTCCCATGTTAATGAAATGGTTCATCATTTCTTGGTGTTGTTGCTGACTTTGCTCGTAAAGGCGGCACACTTGAGAAAATGCCGTCTCACTACCCTGCTGACTTGACTGTCCCTGTGAGAAATTGTTGTTTGTCTGTGTGCCATAGTTTTCTTCCGGCGGACTTGGCATGGAATGTGTCCAGGGACGAGTCATTTCTTACTCTGGGGTAATAAAGCAGAAAACTTGAGAAGAACCGAGCAGCAAAATAAATCAAGATTTTGCAAAAGCGATCAAACACGAGCTCGAAAAAGATTTTTGAAATAAACTGGTTGATTGCGCACGGAGAAGGGCTGCTAGTACATATTTTACACGTCGGTTCTAATTATACATACGTCACTCAGGGTGTGCGTACACATCCTGACATGTTATTTAGAACTAGTGCACTCCTCCAAGATCCTACAAGATGCGCAAACATACTACTCCCATCAACCTATTTTACATAACACACAAATATCACAAGCGAGTGCGGTGCATCGCGGAATAACGCGCTAGTCGGAGATGTTGAAGATTTCCCTCGGCCTGCCGAGGGTAAGGCCGAGTGGTGCTGGAGACTCAACTTCCTCCTCACTGATGGGCTCCAGGCACGGAGTATGTGTACGAGGTGTCGAAGCAGGTGCAGCAGGCGGTGCAGCTCTGACTGCAGTAGGAGCAATGACTTGGTCAAACTCCTCAGTGGTAGGCAGACGGCGAGCAGTGGCTAAGATGGATGGTGCATAGGATGCGGCGGACGAGACAAATGTCATTGGTGGTGCAGTATGGAGCAGCTCCCTCCTGTTGGCGGAGCCACTCTGGACCAACTCCATACGGGTGGCCACCAGGTCGTCCACCAGATTATCAAAGGCCGCCTCAAGTGCCTTGAGGTATTCAACCATTGATTCAATGGCTTCGTCACGCTCCCCATTTGCGCATGCAAATGCATAGTGACACGTATATGGCACGTGGCATGGGAGGTAACGGAAGCGACGAGTCTTCATCGAAGGAAGAATGTCCCGGAGACGAGCTATCGCCTCACGGGCAGCCATCTGCATGGCAGGCCTCTCCGTAGGCATGGCTCTGCCCACAAATCGAAGGCGGCGCGCTTCAGAGCGCCCACCTTTGAAGTGTACCACAGCCTGATGCATAGACACGCTGTCGTTGAGCTTGTGACGGTAGAGTGTAAACTCGGGACGAGTGGATGGCCTGATCGCAACTTTGGTGATGGCGAAGAGGAGCTTGACAAACCCCTCAGGAATGTTGGCGAACACCTGTGCATCACAGTCATTGCTGGCCATCTACAAAAGTAGACAAAAATTCTGAATAGTCAGGCCATAAATTTATGCTGACCAACCGAAAATTGCTACAGATATAAAAAATGCTGAAAAGCAAATTTTTCGCTAATAACCAATTAGCGAGCGCACCTAGTGGCTTCCTACAGTCAGCCTGGCTCTGGTACCAAGGTTGTCAGGACCGGTCCTTCAGTAAAATAATTACCGGAAGATCGACCTTTTTATTAAACAAGCGAGGAATATTATTACCTGCTCGCGGAAAATTTCTTGATACAGAATTCCAGTACACTGAATATTATACAAGGTTGAGCTGGGGGCTTGCTCAACAATTTTTATTACAAGCGCGGCAATATAATACATAAAGGCGGATATGACACAAGGAAGGGTGGCATACTACTAACTCGTAATAAAAGGTGGGGGAATATGTCACAGTGACGTGGGTGATGTGACTCCGAAATATTACAGCTCATCGAGCATCGGAGTGAAACTCGATGGATTTATTTGGTGGTGGGCGGAAGCGGTTATAAAACAGTGATCAACTCCGGGATCGCAAAGGACTGACTGGGGCTCCTCTAAGCGTCGGACTCGCTATCGAATTCCTCGTCCATGAGATCGCCTTCGTCCACATCTGGCCAAATCAACAAGCCAGGTGAGTACTTTGAATGTACTCGCAAGACAGTTCGGACTTAAGATATAACAAATGCCAACATGATGCATACGAGTATTCCAGCAAAAATGCGACCGGAATAAAATATTAATGTGTTGTATGCAATGATAGAAGTCGGGCGGTAATCCTCCCGAAATCCATAAGATAAATATAAGGAGACCAAACGAGTGTCTGAGTGACGCCTCGAACGAAAAATAATTAAATGACAGCAGGCCACAGTCGGGCGTCTGAGCGACACCACATAAAGGGCTTATAGTAAAATAAATAACAAGAATGCCTCAGTCGGACGTCTGAGCGACATCGCATAAAGGGCTTATAAATAAAAAGAATGCCATAGTCGGACGTCTGAGCGACATCACATAAAGGGCTTATAAATAGAAAGAATGCCACAGTCAAACGTCTGAGCGACATCACATAAAGGGCTTGTAAATAGAAAGAATGCCACAATCGGACGTCTGAGCGACATCACATAAAGGGCTTATAAATAGAAAGAATGCCACAGTCGGACGTCTGAGCGACATCACATAAAGGGCTTATAAATAGAAAGAATGCCACAGTCGGACATCTGAGCGACATCACATAGAGGGCTTATAAATAACAATATAACAATGATGAAATACTTCTGAAAATAAATCAATACTGAGATAGTTGGTGAGTTCATCTACCAAATGAACTTGACAAAAACACTACTCTGGTTACCAACAAGAATATACTAGAGACGGTCACCGGGTTGACGTGAAGATTGACCCTAGGCCATAAACATGGCTACTGAAGGAATTTAACTCTGCAGGGCTTGTACCATTAACTCATAGCCAACGGGTTCTACTAGCCACGTGGGCTAGTCCCGTCTACGGTGTTTTAGTAGAAACCCAACTAACCAGTACACACCCATTTAACATCCTGTCGTCCGGAATCACCCGCGACGACATTCACGGAAAACTTTAAGACAGGGAGGCTACAACCTCGAATAGCATGGGATCAAATTTATATATGCGCGCTCTAAGGGGTGCCCCCCTCTCGGTCCCAACCAGAAACACCCATGCCCCCTGACCGGATGACGGGCTTTAATCCAGGGCCATGGAACCCTCATCCCGGCCCCTCTACTTGGTGTGTACTCGGGAAGTGGTTTACAACTGACTAGACCGTAATCCCAACGGACGGCCTATGATAGTATCGGAAAAAGAGGCGAACGGAATCACGACGTGATCTCCATTGATAATGAGTTAATCAACTACTCGCATGCTCCAACAATACCAGCATTCCACCCATCATGTCACCACATGATCGAGGTGGTTCAAACATTGTCATTCGAGCTCACCCGAAACTTGCTTGCATGAAATATAACCATACACATATGCTTATATGACCATGCTTATGAGAAGCACTACTCGAGCAAACATGCAACACACTCATCATATCAAAGGTTCAAACATGCTTGCCTGGTTCTGAAATGTCGGAGCCTAACTCGGTGTGGTTCGCATCTCCGTCACGGCCTCCGGTATCTATGTATTCAAACAAAATACATACTAACATAAATACCGCGCGTGCAAATAAAGTTGCTCCAAAAATTTCCACATAAATATGACAAAAAACTAGGCAGAAAACTAAAGAGGACAGAAAAAGAATCAACTCAAAATCATTTTTAGTTTAAAAGATATTAGAGTTTCTGTCCAGGGACCCATCTGTGATGAAACAGAAAAGTTCCAGGGGCTAGAACAAAAAACAGCAAAGCGAACCGGTACGCAGTACGTCAACCGCAGAGGGGAGACGTATTTTGCCGAATGCGCTTACAGAAAACGATTCAGAGGGGAGAGATGAGAGGCTGACAAGGGGCCCCACTTGTCAGGTTTGAAAACTGGAAACAGAGCCGCGCCGGTGCCGGTGCTGCGGTGATCGCCGGCGTCGATCCACGGCGAGTTAGGGGAGGGGAGAGGTACGTATGGCTTTTTGGTGGTCTTCCGCGTCGAACGGTGGTGGAGTTGGGTGTCGGCGAGTCCCACGTCGACGGCGACCCTGTCTCCGGCGGACGTCGGCTCGGGTGGTCATGGACCTCGTCGGGGAGGGCTCCTGGGATGAAATTGAAGTGGGGGTTAGGTTTAGGTGGCTGCCAGGGTGCTACGCTCGAGTCCACGGCGGCGGAGAGGCTCTCACCGGAGTGAACGAAGCTGGAGCCCGAGGCGGAGGTAGCTGGCCGGAGTTGGGGAAGAAGGGCCCCTCGAGGATCTTCCAGAGGTTGGGCGCGGTCTAGGGAGGTAGTGAAGGTGTGTGTGCTCGAGCACGAGCTCGAGGGTGCCTTATATAGGCGGCTCGAGGTGGCTGCCGTGAACGGATAAGTCCAACGAGTCGATTACGGTGCTCAGTGGTCGGACGGCGGAGTTAGGGGCTTGAGCATCATCTAGGAGCTGTAGGGGTTCCATTCCCGCACCTAACTCAGCAGAAGAGATGGAGTTACGGGCTGTCCCCGACGGAATGGCCGCGCGGCACGGCGTCGGCAGAAAACGTGCTCTGCTCGTGCCAGGCCACGGTGACGGCGTGCCAGGCGTGTGCTGGCACTGGTAACGGACACGCGGAGTGCTGGGGTGGTTTGGGCGGCGCTAAACGGCGTCGAGCCGTGGTGGCTGCTTCTGTCAGCCGCCACGGGCGACGCTGTTACCGTGGCAGTCGCCGGCGCGGTTGGGCCAGAGCGCCACCGACGACTAGAAGCGGCCAAGCGAGCGTGCGGCGACTGGATAAGAAGAAGGACCAATGCAGCGTCGAGCCAAGGGGGTACTGGCGAGGTTTTGTCGCTGCGCCAAATGAAACTGACGAAACCGACGAACTGTCTGTCGACAGTTTCAGTTAACAGTTGACAGTACAGTGCATGCAATGTGTTTGATGAAATGATTCTGGCATGTGTGCAATGTTCCTGGGGCTGATTTTTTGGTGGAGTGGCCTCTTGATGTATCTAGAGGTTGCCTGATTTTTCACAGAATTTTTGGAAGAAGATAAATATGAATTTCACCAAATTTTGCAAATCTGGTCCAAACTTGCAGTAGGTGAAATTTGAAAATTTTGAACCGTCGACCAGTGAAACAAGATGGATCTAGGTTGTGGGTACTAAGGACTATCTAGGAGAGTTGGTTTGGAGTTAAATAACTAAATGGAAATGGTGGTTCCTTTGTAAATCACCAAGGTCCACTATAAACGACAGAATTATTTTTGGAGTGAAATAAATAGGGGGAAATCCCAATAAGGTCAAAACTTACTGGAATTCATGAGAGACTTGTCCTAATATGTGGAGAGGGTTTTGGAGAGAAATATTTCTATTGGGGTCATGACAAGATGAAGGATGGAGAGGGAGTTAAGTCCAAGGTTAAACTTGAGAGTTTTTAAAGCAAGAAGGGGAGAATTCAAACAACCACTTTTGAAACTCAACTTGTGCTTGAGCCAAACACAAGAGAAAATCTTCAAGGCCAAAAACCAAACTTGAGAAGACACACAAACTTTGGCCAGAAGGGATTTTAGAAGGGCTTTAAGAGAAGATCAAACAACCCCCTTCCAAAAAGGCCAAAACTTTGGAAGAAAAACCAACTAAAAATTTGGGGTGTTACAATTACATAAACCAAAATGCATACGTCTATAAGCATAAGTTCCAAAAGGACAAGTAAAGGTGGTTTTCTCTTAATCAGGTTGTGAAATAGGTATTTGAGAGAAACCAGAATATCCATCAAGAAAACAAAAGTGTGTGTGCTTAGATACTCTTTCTATAATTTGATCGATAAAAGGTAGAGGGTAATGATCTTTTCTTGTTGTTTTGTTTAATTTTTTGAAATCAATTACCATTCTATAGCCCGTGTCAATTCTTTATGGAATAAGTTCATTTTTATCACTGTAGACAACAACAATATATCCCTTCTTGGGGACACAATGAACGAGACTTACCCATCTACTATCAGCTATGGGATAGATTATACCTGCTTCTAGAAGCTTTAATATTTTAGTTCTGACCACTTCTTTCATCTTTGGATTTAAACGACATTGGTGACCAACAACGGGTTTAGTATCTGGTTCCATATTAATCTTGTGCTGACATACAGTAGGACTAATTCCCTTAAGATTAGCAAGAGCATATCCAATAGCAGCCCGGTGCTTCTTCAGAATTTTCAATAATCTTTCTTCTTCGTGATCTAAAAGGTTAGCACTAATAATAGCAGGATATATCTTTTTCTCATCAATATAAGCATATCTCAAACTGTCAGGCAATTGTTTTGGTTCAAATGCAGGATCTCCTTTAGGTGGAGGAGGACCTCCTAGAGTTTCAATAGGCAAGTTGTGCTTAAGCAGAGGTTGTTGTTCAAACAAGATTCTATCTATCTCATTTCTTTCACGCATGTGCATGTCATTTTCACGTTCTAGAAAATATTGTTCTAGTGGATCAGTAGGACGCATGACAATAGAAGCAAGACCAACTATTTCATCTTTACTAGGTAATTCTTTCTTATGAGGTTTTCTATTAAACTTGGAAAAATTAAGTTCACGAAACTCATCACCAAAGCTAACACTGACAGTTTGTTTCTCACAATCTATTTTAGCATTGACGGTGTTCAAGAAAGGTCTACCAAAGATAATGGGACAAAAGTCATATTGTGGGGAACCAAGAATTAGAAAATCAGTAGGGTATTTATTCTTCCTCTAAGAATCCCGAGTGGTCTGATGGTGTCTCTATTAACAAGTTTAATAGTAACATCTATGTCTTCTATTTCAACAAGTGCTATGTCATCCATAATTTCTTGATATAAAGTAAAAGGAATAGCACTTACGCTAGCACCTATGTCACATAAATCATGATAACAATGATCTCCTATTTTAATTGAGAGAATGGGCATGCCAACAACATGTCTATGTTTGTCTTTCCCATCGGGTTTGGCAATTCTAGCAACTTCACCAATGAAGTAAATAACATGCCCATCAATATTATCGACCAAGAGATCCTTAACCATAGCAGCACTAGGTTCTACTTTGATCTGCTCAGGGGGTTTAGGTGCTTTAATATTACTTTTGTGAACCACAGTTGAAATCTTAGCATGTACCTTCATCCTAACAGGAAAATGTGGGTTTTTAATATAAGCAGTAGGAACAACTGGATCAACATTGTAAATAATAGTCCCCTCTTTAGCTATTACCGGTTCTTTAATTTCTTCTTTAATTGGGGATGATATTTAGACCACTTCTCCTTAGGGGGATCAACATGAGAAACAAATGATTCACAAAAAGAGGCTACTATCTCAAAGTCAAGTCCATATTTAATGCCAAACTTTTGAAAAGCATCCGTATTCATAAAAGATTTAACACAATCAAACTTAACCTTAATACCTGACTCTTTACCTTCTCGAGTTCCCAATCTTCAGAGTTGCATTTAATTCTTTCTAAGAGATCTCACTTAAATTCAATAGTTTTCTTCATGAAAGAACCAATACAAGAAATATCGAGCATGGATTGATCATTACGAGAAAGCCGAGCATAAAAGTTCTGAATAATAATTTCTTTCAGGGGATCATGATTGGGGCATGAAAATAACATTGACTTAAGCCTCCCCTAAGCTAGAGCGATACTTTCTCCTTCACGAGGCCAAAAACTATATATGTAATTCCGATCATTATGAACTCACTACTGCAGGATGCTGCTAACGCGACACTACGATCAGAGACCCTTCGACGAAACTATGTGCGATGCAATAGTCGCAACGGTGGTGTAAAAGAACCGTCAAAAAAGGTGCAAAATGTTTGCGATGGCAGAGCCATCAAACACGGTTCAGATTTCAGTTGCGTGCGCGATGCTGGGCATACGGTTCAGTTCAATGAACTATTTGCGATGAGGAGGAACAAAAGAAATGGGCAGCCAGATGAAGGCGTGTGCGATATACAACATACGGTTCACTCGGACGAACTATTTTTGATGAGGAGGAACAATAAAAATGGGTAGCTATATAAAGGTGTGTGTGATTGAGGGCATATGCTTCAGAAGGATTAACTGTTCACGATTAGGCAACAAAACAGAAACGGGTCAGCCAGATCAAAGTGTCTGCGATTATTAGCAAAAAAAAGTGCATGCGATTAATGGCATACACTTCACATAGATGAACTGTTTGCGATTAGCCACAACAAACTGAAACAGTTAGATAGATCAACGTGTGTGCGCTAGACGGGCACACACATTCTAAATAAAAGAAGCGTGCACGATGGTAATAACGAGCGCGCACGGTTGTTGGAACAAGACGTGTGCGAATGTTGCCTATTGCGGTGCATCCTATGGTGCAAACGCCACATACGCGGCCGAGAAGGCATACGTGCCCACGTTAGGCCTTTCGAGAATAGTGCCGCACTTATAACCGTCAGTAAATTTTGAGCCTGCATCCCGTCACATTCGAAATTGCAAACTTGTTCACACCGATCTAAACCTAAACGGTTTCCCACTTTGGAATGTATTAGTACTCGATTATAAATACTACTACTCCAAGATGACTGCACATTCCTCCTCAACTCCTCATCCACAAAAACAAACAAGTCATGCATCATCGTTCCCTTGCGTCTGCCATGGCCAGCGTGAGTTCTGGGTCGAGAGATTGCCACCAGGGAGATGCGAGCATGGAAGCGGAAGCACGTGAGATGCCCCGCCTCGCCACGACCGTAGCCGGCATGTCCCATCGCACGGTCATAGCAGCACAGAGGTCCCGTCGCGTCGCCGAAGCAACATGAAGGTCCCTGAGGGAGTCCTGGATTAAGGGGTCCTCAGGTGGCCGGATCTCTCGTTATGGGTCGGACTGGTGGGCCGTGAAGATTATTACTGAAGACTATCTCCCGTATCCGGATAAGACTCCTATATGTGTAAAATAGCAAGTTCAGGTCCGGGTGTAATGCTTTCCTTCCACTTCAAAATGGTCATGTACAAACCCTAGGTCCCTCCGGTGGATATATAAACCGGAGGGTTTAGTTCGTAGAGACAGAAGAATCATAAGAATCACATAGGCTAGACTTTTACGGTTTAGCCATTACGATCTCGAGGTAGATCAACTCTTGTAACCCCATATTCATCAAGATCAATCAAGCAGGAAGTAGGGTATTACCTCGATCGAGAGGGCCTGAACCTGGGTAAACATCGTGTCCCCAGTCTCTTGTTACCATCGACCCTCAGACGCATAGTTCGGGACCCCATACCCGAGATCTACCAGTTTTGACACCGACATTGATGCTTTCATTGAGAGTTCCACTTTGTCGTCGCCAGAAGGATCAATGGCTCGCTTCGTCACGAACGACGGCGCTACCACCAAGGGAATTTTTCTCCCCGGCCAGCTTTTTGTGTTTGGCGGCTTCGTGCTTCGTGCCAAACTGAAGACCACCTCGAGCAGGTTGACAGCTATGCCCCTGGTCATCAGATCAGATTTGGAAGCCTAAACTACGTTGCTGATGTCCGCAAAGATTTGATCTTTGCCGGATTCGCACCCATGGCAGCTGCTCCCTGCCACCACAATGAACACGACCTACATATGTCATCGGACCCCATCCAGGGGACAACACCCGCAACAGCTCTAGCCTTAGATCCGGAGCATATCGCCTCATCCGAGGACGGGAAGATCAACCCCTGCACGGAGATCACAGACTCAGCGACACTTGAGTCGCACACAGACCTAACCTTAAGCAGGATTCCCTCCGCCACTGGAGCTCCGGACTCGTCTCCAATTACGAGTTCCGAATTCTCGGGATCTGCACCTTTTGGGCTTGATCGAACGGTTGTCACCGAACTCGGCCACCCAGATGTCCGAACGTATGTCCCACACTCGCCCTTGGACGAAGCGCCGGACTTACTAAAATCTCTCTCCCCAGCGGAGAATTCCCAGCCGAACTATGCCCAGTTCGAACTAGGGACCGAGGACAGGGAATTTTGCTTCCCACACACCACCCACTTGGTAGCCACGTTCGAGGATTTAACCGATCTATTAGATTACGCTTCCAAAGACATTGATGGATTGGACCACGATATCGAAGCCGATCTAAGTGCGAACCTGCCCGCAACCGGGCGATGGACAGCTACCTCTACGTACAATGTATACATGGTGGACACACCCAACAAGAAGGAGGGCGACGGTGATACCAATCCAAAACAGGATAAACTTGTCGATGAACCTCCCAAACGCCGGCACCAAAAGCGTCGATCTCGATCCCATAAAGGAGAAGAGAGCAATACCGTAACCGAAGGCGATGACGATCCGGAGCAAGCCGATAACCCCGTAGAGCCAACGGTAGAGCAGGACGAACGGGAGAATGCCGAACACAGTCCAGAACCACTGGCCGATCACAGCGATGCGGATGACAACAATTATCAACCTGTCTACGAAGAGGACATCAGCTTGGGTGACGAAGAATTCATCATCCCAGAAAAACAGCTCGAACAGAAACATTTTCAACAACAACTCATTGCCACCGCAAGGAGACTGAAGAAACAGCAGCAGCGGCTTAGAGCCGAACAGGATACTCTCAATGACAGATGGAACGAAGTGCTAGACATTGAAGAACAATACGACTATAAGGGCCTAACAAAGAGCTATCCCAAATGCAAGCTACTGCCCCAATTCGACGACGAGGCCCTAGTGCCAATTCCGCCGAAGTATGATCAGTCCAATCAACCAGACCGACCACCCCATGGACGAGACAAAGCTGCCAGCAATGCCGTACTCAAACCCTCACCTCCTCACCGTAAAGAAAAGGATACATCGGCTCAGGGCCATAAGTACAACCTACGTCAGGACCTGAATAAAAAGGCTGGCCAGACAAGATAAATCTACGGACCAAGGGAACGTGCCCACACACGGAATGACAGCTATCAAGCTAAACAGACCGGTCACTTTCCAGTTCGGATCCAACACCGAACACCAATACCGTCCAAACTACGCCACGATATCGCAAAATACAGGGGTGCTTGTGTGACGCCCGGATATTTAATCTACAGTAACCCCTGCTAATGATGCCACATCACCACGATTACTGTTGTAAATCTCACGTTGATTCGAACCCGATTGAAATTCAAATGTAAAATAAAGTCAAATTTTCTTAAAGCGGTAAAAAAAATGTTCGGTGGGTTGCAAATTTTCACTAACAATTTGTGATTAAAGAATAAACATTTTTCAAAATATTCACTAACAATTCGGCCGGACCAGTCTACTACATCGACGGAGCGACATGGCAGGTTGAGACACCAAGGAGAGAGGTGGCATGGCCCAGTCGTTGTCCGCGGTTATTTTATAATAACACGCTTAACGAGTTTGGATATTTGGTTCGAGTCTGGCCGCTGGCCTATACGCACTAACCAACTACGTGGGATTAGATATGGGCTCTCGACGTCGTCGTATCAGCCGAAGCATTCTTGACGTCAGCGACTGAGCGGCGTGCGCCGGGTTGGACCGCGTAACGCAACTTCCTTAGTAATGGAGGTTGCTAGGTCTGCTCTCCGACCGCCCTCGCAACATGCAGGTGTGCAATGGGCGATGGGCCCAGACCCCTACGCGCTTAGGACTTAGACCGGCGTGCTGACCTCGCAGTTGTGCTTAGGTAGAGCTACGATGTTTTGATCTTCCGAGGCCGGGCATGACCCAGGAAAGTGTGTCCGGCCAAATGGGATCGAGCGTGCTGGGTAATGTGGAGCACCCCTGCATGAAAGTTTATCTATTCGAATAGCCGCGTCCCTCGATAAAAGGATTACCTGGAGTTGTGCTCCGACCTCATGACAACTAGAACTGGATACTTAATAAAACACACCCTTTCAAGTGCCAGATACAACCCGGTATCGCTTTCCCACAGGGCGACGAGGGTAGGATCGCCGGGTAGGATTATGCTATACGGTGTTACTCGGTGAACTTTCCAGCTACTCAAGACGGAGGATGCCAGAAGCATTGATACTTGTTACTATTCCATCTACTCTCTTCTACTGCTGCAAGATGGAGGCAGCCAGAAGCGTTGTCTTCGATAGGACTAGCTATCCCCCTTTTATTCTGGCATTCTGTAGTTTAGCCCACAGATATTACCCCCTTTACACAGATACCATTGCATATGTAGTATAGATCCTTGCTTGCGAGTACTTTGGATGAGTACTCACGGTTGCTTTGTTCCCCGTTTTCCCCTTTTGTCCCTTCTTCTCGGATGACGCAACCAGATGATGGAGTCCAGGAGCCAGAGGATCCCGAGGATGATTCTACGTGGATTTTGGCTTCGAGGAGTAGTTAGGAGGTCCCAGGCAGGAGGCCTTGCCTTTTTGATCATTGCTACATTTGTGCTAGCCTTCTTAAGGCAAACTTGTTTAACTTATGTTTGTACTCAGATCACTGTTGGGGATATCGCTTATCGGGAACTTATCGGTCGACCCATGATAAGGGGTAAATTGGCCTGTTTATCGGCATATCGGCCGATTTATCGCCATATCGGTTGATTTATCGGCCGATTTATCTTATCAGTGAGACAACGGTAAGCGATAAATCGGCCGAGTTATCGGCATATCAGAAGATATCTTGAACAGTGACTCAGATATCCGCTGACTTTTATGTATTCGATGACCCACAAGTGTAGGGGATCTATCGTAGTCCCTTCGATAAGTAAGAGTGTCGAACCCAACGAGGAGCGGAAGGAAATGATAGGCAATTTTCAGTAAGGTATTTTCTGTAAGCACTGAAATTATAGGTAACATATAGTTTTGTGATAAGGTAATTGGTAGCAAGTAACAAAGGTAAAAGTAAATAAGGTGCAGAAAGGTGGCCCAATCCTTTTTGTAGCAAAAGAAAAGCCTGAACAAACTCTTATATGAAGGAAAGCGCTCCCGAGGACACATGGGAATTATCGTCAAGCTAGTTTACATCACGATCATCTGATTCGCGTTTGGTACTTTGATAATTTGGTATGTGGGTGGACTGGCACTTGGGTGCTATTCTTACTTGGACAAGCCTCCCACTTATGATTAACCTCTAATGCAAGCATCTGCAACTACAAAAGAAGTATTAAGGTAAACCTAACCATAGCATGAAACAAGTGGATCCAAATCAGACCCTTACGAAGCAACGCATAAACTAGGGTTTAAGCTTCTGTCACTCTAGCAACCCATCATCTACTTATTACTTCCCAATGCCTTCCTCTAGGCCCAAATAATGGTGAAGTGTAATGTAGTCGACGTTCACATGACACCACTAGAGGAGAGACAACATACATCTCATCAAAATATCGAACGAATACCAAATTCACATGACTACTAATAGTAAGACTTCCCCCATGTCCCCAGGAACAAAAGTAACTACTCACAAGAAATAATATTGTTCATGATCAGAGGGTTAGTAATATGCATAATGGATCTGAACATATGATCTTCCACCACATAAACCAACTAGCATCAACTACAAGGTGTAATCAACACTACTAGCAACCCACAGGTACCAATATGAGGTTTTGGTACAAAGATTGGATACAAGAGATGAACTAGGGTTTGAGAGGAGATGGTGCTGGTGAAGATGTTGATGAATATAGCCCTTCCCAAGATGGGAGAGTTGTTGGCGATGATGGCGGTGATGATTTCCCCCTCCCGGAGGGAAGTATCCCCGGCAGAACAGCTCTGCCGGAGCCCTAGATTGGTTTCCGCCAAGGTTTCACCTCGAGACGGCAACATTTGGTCCCGAAAGCCTCCTTATGATTTTTCCAGGTCAAAACACCTCATATAGGAGAAGATGGGCATCAGGGGACCACCGTGTGGCCCACGAGGCAGGGGGCGCGCCCAGAGAGGGCGGGGGGGGGGGGGGCGCCCCCCCCC
>LR738711.1:224586617-224641513 GCA_902687465.1 Secale cereale
GGGGGGGGGGGGGGGGGGCGCCCCCACCCTCGTGGACAGCTGGTGGCCCCCCTGGTGATATTCTTTTGCCAGATATTTTCTGAAACGGTGTCCTGTGAAGTTTCGGGGCTTTTTGAGTTGTGCAGAATAGGTTTCCAGAGTTTGCTTCTTTTCCAGCCCAGAATTCCAGCTGCCGGCATTCTCTCTCTTCATGTAAACCTTGTAAAATAAGAGAGAAAAGGCATAAGTATTGTGACATAATGTGTAACAACAGCCCATAAAGCAATAAATATCAACATATAAGCATGATGCAAAATGGACGTATCAACTCCCCCAAGCTTAGACCTCGCTTGTCCTCAAGCGAAAGCCGATATCGAAAAATATGTCCACATGTTTAGAGATAGAGGTGTCGATAAAAATAAAATACGGACATGAGGGTATCATGATCATTCTCACACAACAACATATATATATATTGTCATATTATTCTTATGCTAAAGTAACAATTCATTCACAATATCGAGCATGAATCATAAACTTCATTGAAAACCAACAAACTATGATCTCGGTCATTGAAGCAATTGCAATTTAGCATAACTTCGGAAAGATTCAATATAAGAGCTTTTCAGCAAGCCTACATACTCAACTATCATATAGTCTTTCACAATTGCTCACACTCACGCAATACTTATGTTTATGGAGTTTTAATCGGACACGGAGAAAGATAGGGGCTTATGGTGTTGCCTCCCAACCTTTTACCTCAAGGGTAATGTCAACAGTAATAGACCATGAAAACTTACATCCAAGTGGGTATATATGTCATGATCTTTCCATCACAATGTACTTGCCAAACGATAAAGTGTAAAAGGGAAAGGTGAATTTCACCTTGACTCTTATAAGGCAAGAATAATAAATAGGCCCTTCGCAGAGGGAAGCAGAGGTTGTCACATGCTTTTATGGTTGGATACACAAAGTCTTAGCACAGAAGAACATCACTTTATATTGCCACTTGTGATAAGGACCTTTATTATGCAGTCCGTCGCTTTTATTACTTCCATATCACAAGATCGTATAAAGCTTATTTCCTCCACACTAATGAATCATACATATTTTAGCGAGTTTGAAACATGACAACTTACTTGGAAGGATCTTACTCAATCCATAGGTAGGTATGGTGGACTCTCATGGCAAAACTGGGTTTAAGGATGTATGGAAGCACAAGTAGTATCTCTACTTGGTGCAAGGAGTTTTGGCTAGCATGAGGGGGAAAGGCAAGCTCAACATGTTGGATGATCCATGAAAATATACTTTATTTTAGATATAAGAAAACATAACCCATTATGTTGTCTTCCTTGTCGAACATCAACTCTTTAGCATGTCATATTTTAATAAGTGTTCACAATCATAAAAGATGTCCAAGATAGTGTATTTGTATGTGAAGCGTCTCTTTATTTATTACTTCCTATTAATTGCAACGATGACCAAAACTATGTTTCTCAACTCCCAACAACTTTTATTCATCACACTCTTTATATGTGAAGTCATTACTTCCCATAAGATCAATATGATCTCTTGGATACTCTTTATATTTTCTTTATTTTTATCATGACCAAAGTGAGGAAATCAAGCCCTTGACTCAACACTAATCTTTATTATATAGCTCACGGACTCGATTACAAAGGGTAAAGATCATAAAGAAAAAGCTCACTAGATCATGCTAACTTTATTCTACTAGATCAAGATACTACCAAAAGGATCGAACTAAGAAAAACGGTAAGGATAGGAGTGATGGTGATACGATACCGGGGTCACTCCCCCAAGCTTGGCAGTTGCCAAGGGGAGTGCCCATACCCATGTGATTATGTCTCCTTCTTCGGAGGTGGTGATGATGGCTTCTTCCTTAACTTGCACTTAAGGGCAGAATTTTGTTCCCTTAGGTCATTGATCTCCTGCTCAAGGTTTAATATTTCTTTGCATAGTGCCTGCTTGTTTTCCTGCAAGAGGTGAAAAGGGATAAATTCGATCTTAAATTTCTTTGCTTTGTCGGGAAGGCTTGACTTTTTGAACTCCACATGCATGTCCCCAGGTTGAGGTAGTGGGACTTCGTCTTCATCTGAACTAGTCCAAACCTTTCCCTTGGAATCATGGTCTTCTTCTTCCTCCGTGGTCCAACCATAATGCTCCCAGTCCCCATAGACCTTAGGGTCAGCAAGGGAATCAACCACATAGCTTTCTCCCTCCGAATGCTGGGATGACATATTGCTCTTATCTACAGCAGAGACGGCTCGAAACAAAAACTGGGGACTTTTGCATGATACAGAGGTTAAAACCTTCGGGAGTATATATAATGAATTTTTACCAACCAAAAGGAGTAACATACAAGAAATCGGAGTTTGGGAGGCACACGAGGTGCCCACGAGGCAGGGGGGCGCGCCTAGAGAGGGGGCGCGCCCTCCACCCTCGTGGACTCCTCGTGTCTCTTCCGGACTGCCACTTATTTTTCTATTTTTTCTAAATATTCCAAAATGGTGAAAAATTGCCTTTAGAACTATTTTGGAGTCGGTTTACTTACCGTACCACGTACCTCTTCCTTTTCGGAGTCTGAATCATTCTGGAAAGTGTCCCTTATGTATTCCTCCGGGGTTACGGTTTCAATAACATTGGTTTCAACATTTATAGGATTACCTGAGATATAATGTTTGATTCTTTGACCGTTCACCACCTTCGGGTTTGCGCCTTCGAAGTTGTTGATTTTTATGGCACCAGAACGATAGACCTCCTCGATAACGTAAGGTCCTTCCCACTTAGAGAGAAGTTTTCCTGCAAAAAGTCTTAAACGAGAGTTGTATAGCAATACATAATCACCTACATTAAACTCACGCTTTTGTATCATTTTGTCATGCCATCTTTTAACTGCTTGGCATTCTCATAGGCCTTGGTCCTCCATTCATCTAGAGAGCTATTGTCAAATAACTTCTTCTCACCGGCAAGTTTTAAATCATAGTTGAGCTCTTTAATAGCCCAATATGCCTTATGTTCTAGCTCAAGAGGTAAGTGACTAGCAATTCCATAAACCATCTTATATGGAGTCATACCCATAGGATTTTTGTATGCAGTTCTATAGGCCCATAATGCATCATCAAGTTTCTTGGACCAATTCTTTCTAGACCTATTAATTGTCTTTTGCAAAATTAATTTTAACTCTCTATTACTTAGTTCTACTTGACCACTAGTCTAAGGGTGATAAGGGGATGCAATTATATAATTTACATCATACTTAGCAAGCATTTTACGAAAAGCACCATGAATAAAGTGTGAACCACCATCATTCATTAGGTATCTAGGGACTCCAAACCTCGGAAAAATAACTTCTTTGAGCATCTTAATAGAGGTGTTATGATCAGCACTACTAGTTGGAATAGCTTCTACCCACTTAGTAACGTAATCAACACCAACTAAAATATGTGTGTACCCATTAGAGGAAGGAAACAGTCCCATATAATCAAAGCCCCAAACATCAAATGGTTCAATAACAAGTGAATAATTCATAGGCATTTCTTGACGTCTACTAATATTACCAATTCTTTGACATTCATCACAAGATAATACAAACTTACGGGCATCCTTGAAGAGAGTAGGCCAATAAAAACCAGATTGTAATACCTTATGTGCAGTTCTATCTCCAGCATGGTGTCCTCCATAATCTTCGGAGTGGCACTTGCGTAGGATCTGTTCCTGTTCATGCTCAGGTACACAACGTCTAATAATACCATCTACTCCTTCTTTATAAAGATGTGAGTCATCCCAGAAGTAATGTCTCAAATCATAGAAGAATTTTTTTCTTTTGCTGGTATGTGAAGCTAGGAGGTATAAACTTAGCAACAATATAATTAGCATAATCAACATACCATGGAGTAGTACGAGAAGTATTTATGACAACTAATTGTTCATCAGGAAATCTATCATCAATAGGTTGTGGGTCATCAAGTATATTCTCTAACCTAGACAAGTTATCTGCAACGGGGTTCTCAGCTCCCTTTCTATCAATAATGTGCAAGTCAAATTCTTGCAGCAAGAGAACCCATCTAATAAGTCTAGGTTTAGCATCTTTCTTTTCCATAAGGTATTTGATAGCAGCATGATCAGTGTGAATAGTTACTTTAGAATCAACAATATAAGGTCTAAACTTATCACAAGCAAATACAACTGCTAAAAATTATTTCTCAGTAGTAGCATAATTTCTTTGGGCACTATCTAGAGTTTTACTAGCATATTGGATAACATTCAATTTTATCAACTCTTTGCCCTAAAACAACACCTACAACTTAGTCACTAGCATCGCACATAATCTCAAATGGTAAATTCGAGTCAGGAGGCTGGACAATAGGTGCAGAGATCAATGCTTTCTTAAGTATTTCAAATGCTTCTAGACAATCATCATCAAAGACAAAAGGAATATCTTTTTGTAAGAGATTAGTCAAAGACCGGGAGATTTTGGAGAAGTCCTTTATGAACCTCCTGTAAAACCCACCATGACCAAGGAAACTTCGTATACCTTTGATGTCCTTGGGGCACAACATCTTTTCAATAGCATCAACTTTAGCCTTGTCAACTTCAATACCTCTTTCAGAAATTTTATGTCCCAAGAAAATGCCTTCATTAACCATAAAGTGGCACTTCTCCCAATTCAAGACAAGATTAGTGTCTTCACATCTCTGCAAAACTCGATCAAGGTTGCTTAAGCAATCATCAAAAGAAGTTCCATAAACGGAGAAGTCATCCATGAAAACCTCAACAATCTTTTCACAAAAATCAGAGAATATAGCCATCATGCATCTTTGAAAGGTAGCAGGTGCATTACATAAACCAAAAGGCATATGTCTATAAGCAAAGGTACCGAAAGGACAAGTAAAAGTGGTCTTCTCTTGATCCCCTTTTGACACATGTATTTGAGAGAAACCAGAATATCCATCTAGAAAGTAAAAGTGAGTATGCTTGGATAACCTTTCTAGCATTTGATCAATAAAAGGCAAGGGGTAATGATCTTTCTTAGTAGCTTTATTTAATTTGCGGAAATCAATTACCATCCTATGACCTGTAACTATTCTTTGCGGGATCAATTCATCTTTTTCATTAGGAACAACAGTCATACCTCCCTTCTTAGGGACACAATGAATAGGACTTACCCACTGGCTATCAGCAACTGGATAGATAATACCTGCCTCTACAAGCTTTAGTATTTCCTTCCTTACCACTTCTTCAATCTTAGGATTTAACTATCGTTGATGATCAATAACCGGTTTTGCGTTTTCTTCCAAATTTATCTTGTGTTGACATAAAGTGGGGCTAATGCCCTTAAGATCATCCAGAGTATATCCAATAGCAGCACGGTGCTTCTTCAGAGTTTTCAATAATTTTTCTTCTTCCTGCTCTAAAAGGTTAGCACTAATAATAACAGGATATATCTTATTTTCATCAAGATAAACATACTTAAGATTATAAGGCAAAGGTTTAAGTTCAAACACGGGATCACCCTTAGGTGGAGGAGGATCCCCTGGGATTTCAACAGGCAAGTTGTTTTTCAATATGGGTCCCTGATTAAAGAATATTTCATCTATTTCCCTTCTCTCATTCATATGCATATCATTTTCATGATCTAGCAAATATTGTTCTAAATGATCATTAGGAGGCACAACAATAGATGCAAAAACAATAATTTCGTCCTTACTAGATAATTCTTTATCAAGGGTTTGTCTACGAAATTTAGCAAAGTTAAAATCATGAGACATATCCCCTAAACCAACAGTAACGATATCTTTCACGCAATCTATCTTAGCATTTACAATATTCAAGAAGGGTCTACCAAATATAATGGGACTAAAGTCATCTTGTGGGGAATTAAGAATAAGAAAATCAGCAGGGTATTTAACTTTCCCACACAAAACTTCAACATCTCTAACAATCCCAACTGGTGAAATAGTGTCTCTATGAGCAAGCTTAATAGTAACATCAATCCCTTCTAACTCAACAGGTGCAATGTCATGCATAATTTCTTGATATTAGGTATGCGGGATAATACCCGCACTAGCACCCACATCACATAAACCATGATAACAATGATCTCCTATTTTAACAGAGATAACAGGCAAGCCTATAATTGGTCTATGTTTATTCCTAGCATCGGGTTTGGCTATTCTAGCAGCTTCCTCTTGGAGGTAAATAACATGTCCATCTAAATCCTCAACCAAGAGATCTTTAACCATAGCAACACTAGGTTCAACTTTAATTTGCTCAGAGGGTGTAGGTGTTCTAGTATTACTCTTACGAACTACGGTTGAAGCTTTAGCATGATCCTTTATTCTAACAAGGAAAGGTGGTTTCTCAATATCAGTAGTAGGAACAATAGGATCAACATTATGCCTACTTAAAGCTCAAAATGCCTGGACCACGCAGCATCATCACAATCAATGGAAACATGGTGCGCTCCCTCCATACATAGGAAGATACTACGGTCCTAGCGGCCGAAGTCCAAAGCGGCTTATTTAGGCCGAACAATTCATCGGTTGTCAAGACCAGAGACATGGCTAAACATGTCCGGTCCGCACTACAATGCGGCAACTCATAAGAGCCTGAGCTCGATTAGCAGTAGCGCCCCTATCGACTGCCCCATAAGGACATGATACGTCTCCAACGTATCTATAATTTTTGATTCTTCCATGCTATTATATTATCCTTCTAGGATGTTTTATGGGCTTTTATATACACTTTTATATGATTTTTGGGACTAACCTATTAACCTAGAGCCCAGTGCCAGTTTCTGTTTTTCCTTGTTTTTGAGTTTTACAGAAAAGGAATATCAAACGGAGTCCAATTGACGTGCCAATTTTTGATGCTTTTTTCTGGACCAAAAGAAGCCCCCGAAGTAAAAGAGTTGGGCTAGGAGATACACGGGCTGCCCTATCTCGTGGACGGCCCGGTGGGGCCCCCGACTTGTGCCCTACGCCAAAAAATTCTATAAATACTGAAACCTTCGGAAATTAACCTAGATCGGGAGTTCCGCCGCCGAAAGCCTCTGTTGCCACCGAAAACCAATCTAGACCCGTTCTGACACCCTGCCGGAGGGGGGGAGGAATCCCTCTCCAGTGGCCATCTTCATCATCCCGGCGCTATCCATGACTAGGAGGGAGTAGTCCACCCTCGGGGCTGAGGGTATGTACAATTAGCTATGTGTTTGATCTCTCTCTCATGTTCTTGAGATGGCACAATCTTGATGTATCGCGAGCTTTGCTATTATAGTTGGATCTTATGATGCTTCCCCTCCTCTACTCTCTTGTAATGGATTGAGTTTTCCCTTTGAAGTTATCTTATCGGATTGAGTCTTTAAGGATTTGAGAACACTTGATGTATGTCTTGCGTGGGATACCCGTGGTGACAACGGGGTATTCTATTGATTCACTTGATGTATGTTTTGGTGATCAACTTGTGGGTTCCGTGACCTTGGGAATCTATGCATAGGGGTTGGAACACGTTTTTGTCTTGACTCTCCGATAGAAACTTTGGGGCACTCTTTGAAGTACTTTGTGTTGGTTGAATAGATGAATCTGAGATTGTGTGATGCATATCCTATAATCATGCCCACGGATACTTGAGGTGACAATGGAGTATCTAGGTGACATTAGGGTTTTGGTTGATTTGTATCTTAAGGTGTTATTCTAGTACGAACTCTATGATAGATTGAACGTTACTACAGACTCTTGAATAGATCGATCAGAAAGAATAACTTTGTGGTCGTTTCGTACCCTACCATAATGTCTTCGTTTGTTCTCCGCTATTATTTACTTTGGAGTGACTCTTTGTTGCATGTTGAGGGCTAGTAATACGATCCAATTATGTTATCCTTGTTGAGAGAACTTGCACTAGTGAAAGTATGAACCCTAGGCCTTGTTTATTGTCATCGCAACACCGTTTATGCTCGCGTTTACCACTTGCTACCTTTCTGTTTTTATATTTTCTTATTACAAAAACCTATATCTACCATCCATATTGCACTTGTATCACCATCTCTTCGCCGAACTAGTGCACGTATATAATTTACCATTGTATTGGGTGTGTTGGGGACACAAGAGACTCTTTGTTATTTGGTTGCAGGGTTGTTTGAGAGAGACCATCTTCATCCTATGCCTCCTACGGATTGATAAACCTTAGGTCATCCACTTGAGGGAAATTTGCTACTGTCCTACAAACCTCTGCACTTGGAGGCCCAACAACGTCTACAAGAAGAAGGTTGTGTAGTAGACATCAAGCCCTTTTCTGGCGCCGTTGCCGGGGAGGTTAGTGCTTGAAGGTATATCTTTAGATCTTGCAATCGAATCTTGTAGTTTCTTGTTTTATCACTAGTTTAGTTTATAAAAGAAAACAAAAAAATGGAACTGAGGTTACCTCATATGCTTCATCTTTTTAATATCTTTCGTGAAAATGATGGGAAGGAAAATTGTGCTCAAGTACTAGACGGAGAATTACATAGAATGCTTGGCATAAAATATGTTCATGATGAGCATGATTGCAATGTTGTTAGTATGAACTTTTTGAATACCCATGATGCTAATGATATGCAAAGCCACAAGCTAGGGGATGCTATGTTTGATGAAGATGATATTTTTTGAACCCCAAGTGTTGATGACCAAATTTATTATGATGAAATCATGCCTCCTATTTATGATGATTATATTGATGAAAGTGGATTTGGAGAGGTCATGACTTTATTTAGTGATGAATCCACTATTTCGGAAGAGGCTCAAATTGATTATGAGAACAAAGTTGCTATCTATGATGATTATTGTGATGACTTGTATGCTATTAAGAAAAATGATAACCATGAAACTTTTAATCATGATTTTAGTTTTCAATTGGATTATGCTTCACATGATAGTTATTTTGTTGAATTTGATGCTCCCACTATTCCGAATGAGAAGAATTTTGCTTATGTGGAGAGTAGTAAAATTTCTATGCAAGTAGATCATGAAAAGAATGCTTTATGTGCTAGTTATATTTTTGAATTCATTCATGATGCTACTAAAAATTATTTTGAGGGAGGAACATATGCTAATACATATTGCGATAATATCAAGTTTCCTCTCTATGTGCTTAAAATCTTGAAGTTATGCTCGTTTTCCCTTCCTATGCTAGTTGATTATCGTTCCCAGAAGTTGTTTGCTTACAAAATCCCTATGCATAGGAAGTGGGTTAGACTTAAATGTGCTAGTCATATTCTTCATGATGCTCCCTTATGTTTCAATTCTTATCGTTTATGCGAGCATCATTGAAATCATCATGCCTAGCTAGGGGCGTTAAACGATAGCGCTTGTTGGGAGGCAACCCAACTTTATTTTACTTTATTTGCTTTTGCTTCTGTTTAGGAATAAATATTACATCTAGCTTCTTTTTAGATGTGGTTTTGTATTTTGTTTAGTTTTTGTGCCAAGTAGAACCTTTGGGAAGACTTGTGTGAAGTTTATGTGATCTTGCTATGAAAAACAGAATCATTAGCGCTCGCTAGAATGGTCATCAGATTTTACTGGAGCGTGCTATTTAGTTGATTCTTTTTGCAGATGATTAATAGACAATTTCCTCACGTTTAACAATTTAGTTTGAATTTTTTGGAGTTACAGAAGTATGCAAAACCTGCAGATTACTACAAAATGTTCTGTTTTTGACAGATTCTGTTTTTCGTGTGTTGTTTGCTTATTTCAAATCATCTATGAGTAGTACTGGGAAGTATGAACCATAGAGAAGTTGGAATACAGTCGGTTTAACACAAATATAAACAAAGAATGAATTCATTGCAGTACCTTTGAGTAGTGGTTTGCTTTCTTATACTAACGGAGCTCACGAGATTTTTGTCTAAGTTTTGTGTTGTGAAGTTTTCAAGTTTTGAGTATTGCTTTGATGGACTATGGAACAAAGAGTGGCAAGAGCCTAAGCTTGGGGATGCCCATGGCACCCCAAGGTAAAATTGAAGGACAACCAAAAGCCTAAGCTTGGGGATGCCCGGGAAGGCATCCCCTCTTTCGTCTTCATCCATCGGTAACTATACTCGGAGCTATATTTTTATTCACCACATGATATGTGTTTTGCTTGGAGCGTCAATTTAGTTTATTTTGTTTTGCTTACTGTTTGAATAGTATCCCAAGATCTAAAGTTCTTAAATGTTAGAGAGTCTTCACATAGTTACACAATTATTCAACTACTCATTGATCTTCACTTATATCTTTCGGAGTAGTTTGTCATTTGCTCTAGTGCTTCACTTATATCTTTTAGAGCACGGCGGTGGTTTTATTTTGAAGAAATAGATGAACTCTCATGCTTCACTTATATCTATTTGAGAGTCTATTAAAACATCATGGTAATGTGTTTAGGCTATAAAATTAGTCTTCACATGATAGACATCCAATATCAATGTAGTAAAAACTTCCACACTAAGTGCATTGAATATGAAGAGAAGTTGGATGTTGGATAATTGTTTTGAGATATGAGGATAGTGATATTTGAGTCATGCTAGTGGAGTTATTATGAAATTGAAAAATGCTTGTGTTAAGGTTAGTGATTCCCGTAGCATGCACATATGGTGAACCGCTATGTGACGAAGTTAGAGCATGAGGTATTTGTAAAGTGTCAACCTTTGTGTGGAGGTCGAGGGCGCGCGATGGTTAACTCCTACCAACCTCCCCCCTAGGAGCATGCGTTGATTGCTTTGTTTTGATGACTCGTAAATTTTTGCAATAAGTATATGAGTTCTTATGACTAATGTTGAGTCCATGGATATTACGCACTCTCACCCTTCCACCATTGCTAGCCTCTCTTGTACCGCGCAACTTTCGCCGGTACCATAAACCCACTATATATCCTTCCTCAAAACAACCACCATATACCTTCCTCAAAACAGCCACCATACCTACCTATCATGGAATTTCCATAGCCATTGCGAGATATATTGCCATGCAACTTTCCACCGTTCCGTTCATATGACACGCTTCATATTGTCATATTGCCATGCATGATCATGTAGTTGACATCGTATTTGTGGCAAAGCCACCATGCATAATTTTTCATACATATCACTCTTGATTCATTGCACATCCCGGTACACCGCTGGAGGCATTCATATAGAGTCATACTTTGTTCTAGTATCGAGTTGTAATTCAATAAAAGTGTGATGATCATCATTATTAGAGCATTGTCCCATGTGAGGAAAGGGTAAAACAAGAAAGCCCCTCCAAAAAAAGAGAAAAAAAAAGGAGAAAAAAAGAAGAAAAGAAAGGCCAAAGAAAAAAATAAAGGCCCAAAAAAAGGAAAAAAAGAAGAAGAAAAAGGGACAATTGCTACTATCTTTTTCCACACTTGTGCTTCAAAGTAACATCATGTTTTTCATGATAGAGAGTCTCATGTTTAGTCACTTTCATATACTAGTGGGAATTTTAATTATAGAACTTGGCTTGTATTTTCCAACGATGGGCTTTCTCAAATGCCATAGGTCTTCGTGAGCAAGCAAGTTGGATGCACACCCATTAGTTTCTTTCGTTGAGCTTTCGTACATATTTAGCTCTAGTGCATCTGTTGCATGGCAATCCCTACTCACTCACATTGATATCTATTGATGGGCATCTCCATAGCCTGTTGATACGCCTAGTCGATGTGAGACTATCTCCCTCCTTTTTGTCTTCTCCACAACCACCTCTCAATTCCACCCATAGTTCTATGTCCATGGCTCACGCTCATGTATTGCGTGAAAGTTGAAAGGTTTGAAAGAATAGAGTATGAAAACAAGTGCTTGGCTGAAATTGGGGTTGTTCATGATATGAATATTTGGTGTGATGAAGAGGGAGCATAGCCAGACTATATGATTTTGTAGGGATAACTTTCTTTAGCCATAGTATTTTGAGAAGACATGATTGCTTTGTTAGTATGCTTGAAGTATTATTATTTCTTATGTCAATATAGACTTTTGCCTTGAATCTTTCAGATCTAAACATTCATGCCACAATAAAGAGAACTACATTGAAAATTATGTTGGTTAGCATTCCACATCAAAAATTCTGTTTTTATCATTTACCTACTCGAGGACGAGCAGGAATTAAGCTTGGGGATGCTGATACGTCTCCAAGGTATCTATAATCTTTTATTGTTCCATGCTATTATATTATCCTTCTAGGATGTTTTATGGGCTTTTATATACACTTTTATATGATTTTTGGGACTAACCTATTAACTTAGAGCCTAGTGCCAATTTATGTTTTTTCCTTGTTTTTGAGTTTACAGAAAAGGAATATCAAATGGAGTCCAATTGACGTGCCAATTTTTTGATGATTTTTCTGGACCAAAAGAAGCCCTCGAAGTAAAAGAGTTGGGCCAGGAGAGCCACGGGCTGCCCACGAGGGTGGGGGGCGCACCCTGGGCAGGTGGTGGCGCCGCCCTATCTCGTGGACGACCCAGAGGGCCCAGTGACTTGTGTCCTACGCCAGAAAATCCTATAAATAATGAAACCTTCGGAAATTAACCTATATCGGGAGTTCCGCCGCCGAAAGCCTCTGTTGCCACCGAAAACAAATCTAGACCCATTCTGGCACCCTGACGGAAGGGGGGAATCCCTCTCCGGTGGCCATCTTCATCATCCCGGCGCTATCCATGACAAGGAGGGAGTAGTCCACCCTCGGGGCTGAGGGTATGTACCATTAGCTATGCGTTTGATCTCTCTCTCTCTCTCTCTCTCTCTCTCTCTCTCTCTCTCTCGTGTTCTTTAGATGGCACGATCTTGATGTATCACGAGCTTTGCTATTGTAGTTGGATCTTATGATTCTTCTCCCCCTCCACTTTCTTGTAATGGATTGAGTTTTCCCTTTGAAGTTATCTTATCGGATTGAGTCTTTAAGGATTTGAGAACACTTGATGTATGTCTTGCGTGGGATACCCGTGGTGATAATGGGGTATTCTATTGATTCACTTGATGTATGTTTTGGTGATCAACTTGCGGGTTCCGTGACCTTGGGAATCTATGCATAGGGGTTGGCACAAGTTTTCGTCTTGACTCTCCGGTAGAAACTTTGGGGCACTCTTTGAAGTACTTTGTGTTGGTTGAATAAATGAAACTGAGATTGTGTGATGCATATCGTATAATCATGCCCACGGATACTTGAGGTGACAATGGAGTATCTAGGTGACATTAGGGTTTTGGTTGATTTGTATCTTAAGGTATTATTCTAGTACGAACTCTATGATAGATTGAACGTTACTACGGACTCTTGAATAGATCGATCAGAAAGAATAACTTTGAGGTGGTTTCGTACCCTACCATAATCTCTTCGTTTGTTCTCCGCTATTAGTTACTTTGGAGTGACTGTTTGTTGCATGTTGAGGGCTAGTAATATGATTCAATTATGTTATCCTTGTTGAGAGAACTTGCACTAGTAAAAGTATGAACCCTAGGCCTTGTTTACTGTCATCGCAACACCGTTTATGCTCACGTTTACCGCTTGCTACCTTGCTGTTTTTATATTTTCTTATTACAAAAACCTATATCTACCATCCATATTGCACTTGTATCACCATCTCTTCGCCGAACTAGTGCACCTATACAATTTACCATTGTATTGGGTGTGTTGGGGACACAAGAGACTCTTTGTTATTTGGTTGCAGGGTTGTTTGAGAGAGACCATCTTCATCCTATGCCTCCTACGGATTGATAAACCTTAGGTCATCCACTTGAGAGAAATTTGCTACTCTCCTACAAACCTCTGCACTTGGAGGCCCAACAACGTCTACAAGAAGAAGGTTACGTAGTAGACATCAGGGCACACAACATACAAATAGTCCATAGTTCGGCTTGACCCTATTCGGACTCTAAAATACACCTTCCTTTTTCAGGTTCATTTAAAGGAATCTACGTTGTTTACGGCTGTGAAGAACATTCTTTTCCAGAACTATTTCTCCTTTTTTACAGGCGGCCATCATAATTCTCCTGCTCAAGGACATGTTATTAAGGAGAAAAAGGCGCAGACGTGCAGTAGAGCCACATGTTGAGATTTCTTTTTAGATTCAGGGTACTGTGTAAACCTTCTTTTTCTCTTTTATTTTTCTTTTGCTTTTGGCATGTAAAATGCCCGAGGCTGTTATTGGCATTATCTGTAACCTCACGGCTTGCCGTATTAAACGGGATATAAAAGAAGCAGTTTGCTTCCAATTCACTTGGAGTTTATTCTATTTATCACCTGTGTTATCTCCCCAAGTCAGATTACCGCATGTGCCTTAATACCTGGACTTAATACCAGTGGATGTAGCTGGCCTCGCACACATGCAAAAGTCCGAACACCTATAGGGAATTGTTCGGCGTCCCGGATATTGCATTATATGCATCGGCTCCGAATCATGTCTTTGGTCTATAGTTGAGTTGCCCGGCTCCTGTACTTACCACCTTACGTTCCACATTGTTCGGCTAAGGTAGTAAAGGGAGAACTACTGTGATTGTACTTCTGGTTCGTCCGGTCAAGTACCTCAGTAGAGAAAGCCGAAAACTGACTGTCATGATGAAGCGAGAGCCGATCAAGCAATTTGGTGACCTAGTGTTATACTACGATCGGTAGCGATCCGCTCCGTGTTATACGAGGGGCTGGTCTTCGCCCAGCCACGTCAAACATGCACCATAGTTCGGTAGGACTTATACGCACCAGGGGCTAGTACTTAGCCCCACTAGTCAAGCTCCTATGGCTAAGTGAAAGCAATAAAGCCGCATAGCCTGATTGCCTGGTTCGCTCCATAGACACCTCCTATACGGACCAAGACGTTGGATAAAGAATGTTCATGCGTGTTACCGGACACCTTGTAACAATTACACGGGGGCTGAAGCCGACGACTGGAAACTTTCAAAATTAAAATAAACGACCGCACAGGAGGAACAAGTCGCTTGTTATACAGAAGCGCAAAATTTATACATATCCGCACATAGGCTTAGTCCTTACAATCTGGATACAATCAGTCAAAGATTACATTCTTTGAGCACTGGCCCTCAACAAGGCAGGCTCCCTCCAAGACATCACCGAAGTACCTTTCCGGTTTTCGGTGATCCTTGCCCTCGGGCGGGCCAGCAGTTGATATATCCGTGGCCTTCATCTTCGCCCAATGCACCTTCACGCAGGCAAAGGCCATCCGAGCACCCTCTATGCAGGCCGAGCGCTTAATAGCATCGACTCGCGGACTCGCATCGACGAGCTTCTTCACCAATCTGAAGTAACTACTTGGGATTGGATCAATGGGCCATAGTCGGACTATCAAGTCCTTTATGGTCAAACCCTCCATGCTATGCAGCTCGACCAGCTGCTTCATTTGGTCATTGAGGGGCACTGGATGATTTGGCGCAAGGAACTGCGGCCAGAACAACTTCTTCGTGCTGTTCCCCTCCTGAGCTCAGAAGTATTGGGCGGTGTCGGCAATACTCCACAGGAGATCCGCAAACACGCTTGGAGAACTCCACAATCGTATCAGCCCAAGATACCTCTGACCTCCGAAGATGCTCTGCAAGAGAAAAATCTTACTAGCTCCTATTTGACGCATTTGTTTTATCTCTTCTTGAGCACTGCGCGACTCAGTCCACGCCTCCTTGGCAGCATTAACTGCCGCAGTGAGTTCAGATGCTTGATCCGAAGTTGTCTGCTCCAATGCCTTGCATTTGCGAATGACATCTTGCAATTTGACCTCGATTTTGGTCACCCGAGACTCGTGCTGCTGACGCACGGCCTTCTCGGCCTCCAGGTCGACAGTCGCTTTGTCAGCGGCCGCCTTGCTTGCCCTGGCCTCCTCCTTGGCCCGCACAATCTCACCCTTAAGGGCCTCGACCGTAGCTGCGTCAACTGTTTTACAACACATATAAACGCAAATAAGCTTATGCTAAAACATATAGTGTTTTCAAATTTCAATTTCTTCAAAATTCGCATACCTTGCGTTTCAGCAAAATGCTTGTTGATGCGGTCGAGCTCCTCATCAGCTAGTTTAAGCTTCGGATTTAACTCGGAAACCTCTGCGCCTCGGACAGATGCCGCAATTAGAGAAGCCTGTTCAAGCACAAAGTACACAGTTCAACTCTATCATATGCTATAACATGGATACTTCGTCTGATTCTATTCAGAACCAAACAAAGCATCATGGGCTACTGTATATATATATATATATATATATATATATATATATATATATATATATATATATATATATATATATATATATATATACACACACACACACACACACACACACACACACACACACACACCTAAAATAAAAAGTTCTCTTTAAAGAACATTACATCGTATACCTCAAAGCCTGTTAGTAGGCTGTTGAAGGCTTCGTTCAGTCCGCCCTTGATGAACTGAATTTTCTCCATGACCGCACTCATCAGAGTGCGGTGGTCCTCTACAATGGAAGCACTTTGCAGTGCTCCCTCCAAAGTGTTCGGCGCCTCCGGATTGATGGCGGGCGCCGTAGGAGCAGTTGCTCCCTCCCCCATCGCGGGGGGCTGATTTACTGATTCCGGGGCCACACTAGGCTCCGGAACAGTGTTCGGCGGGGCCCCGGATTGCTTGGACCCTCCGTCTTCGGTCACCATGGGGATCACTCCCCCTTGGTCGACAACGGCCGATGGATCGACCTCGGGCGACCTTTTGTCTGGCCCACTCCCACCTGCTGGAACAACGGGAGTTTGTAGAGAGGATACCTTGGTATCCCCCATAATGGGCGATGAGCCCCGCAGAGGCGTATCACTCTCCGTCTCTCCAGACAGTAGAGAATTCCCCAATGACAGTGAAGCCGCGGTGATGTCATGCGGAGGACTATATAAAGGCACAATAAATATTAGATGCTGGAAAGGAAAAATTATCCGAACATAAGTAGTTATCGTCTAAATACTTACGATTCGGCCAGGGGCTTAATCCTGGGCTGAACCCGATAGCTGTGTTCGGACGTTGAGTCCGAACTATCAGGAAGATTTAGTTTCTTCCTGGGCACGACCTTGCCAGCATCAGCAGGGGCCGCTCTTTTCCTCCACTTTGTCAGGACGGGGGAGTCGTCTTCCTCCTCCTCCTCCTCCTCTTCTCTTTCGGGAGAGAGGTGGGAGCCAGTTTCCCCGGACCTTGTGTCCACGAGACCTATAGGGCGGGGGTCGCTCTTGACCTCCTTGCCCTTCTTCTTGGTCTTCTTCTCCAGCGCCTTATACGGCGCCGAAACCAGCATTGCTGTCAGCTGGGGCGTCTCCGGGTCTTCGGCAAAGGAGCCGGACACTTGATCTGCTCCGCCTTTTTCGCCCAGGCCTGGATAGAACGCAGAAATTCTAACTCCTGTTATAATTGAAGTATGGACAAGGAATGTATTTGGCAGAAATTTTGATTACCTCCGAGGTTGTGAGCGCGATGCTGAAGCCCTTGTCCTCGGTCTCGGTCGACCACCCCTTATGGGCCTTGAAGAGATACTTCCAGATGTCTTCGTGCGTGGTGCCAAAGAGACGCTTCGAGGGCCAGGGCCCTTCCGGATTGAACTCCCATAAATAGGAGTTCCGGCATTGGCAAGGAAGGACGAGGCGGGCGAGCATTACCTGAATCACATTTGTGAGGAGGGTGCCCTTGGCAATCATGCCAGAGATGCGGTTTTGGAGGGCTAGCACCTCCGACTGAGACCCCCAGTCCGAACTCTTTTCTGTCCAAGAGGTCAGCCTCTCCGAAGGTCCAGATCTGAATGCGGGCGCCGCCGCCCACTTGTTATCGCAGGGCTCAGTGATGTAAAACCACTCTTGCTGCCAGATCTTGTTTGTTTCCACAAAGGCCTCCTTTGGCCAAGTGGCGTTGGGGAGCTTGCTCACCATGGCTCCTCCACACTCCGCGTGCTTCCCGTCAACCACCTTTGGCTTCTCATTGAAGGTTTTGAGCCATAGGCCGAAGTGTGGGGGGACGCGGAGGAACACCTCACATACCACTATAAAAGCAGATATGTGGAGAATTGAGTTCGGGGCTAGATCATGAAAATCTAGCCCATAGAAAAATAAGAGGCCCCGTACAAAGGGGAGGAGAGGGAATCCCATCCCCCGGATAAAGTTAGAGTGGAAGATAACCCTCTCAGCCGCCTTAGGGATGGGGATCACTTGGTCCTTTTCGGGGACCCGATGCACGATGTTGTCAGCAAGTTAGCTCGCACTCTGGAGATTCTTCGCGGTCTTCTCCATGACCGTGGAAGCCTCCCACTTGC
Organism: Secale cereale; assembly: GCA_902687465.1. Taxonomy (NCBI): domain Eukaryota; kingdom Viridiplantae; phylum Streptophyta; class Magnoliopsida; order Poales; family Poaceae; genus Secale; species Secale cereale. The sequence goes on from LR738711.1 coordinate 224,604,873, forward strand.
CCTTAGAACTGGATTTGGGCAGGCTGAGAAGGGAGGCGGTGGTTGAGGAGACAAGGGTTGCAGGTGCAAGAGCTGAGGGTGCTGGGGCTGGGAAGATTGGAGAGCTAGAGCTTGAGGAAACCATGGGGATAATGGGAAAGATTTGAGTCCTTTTATAAGCGGTGAATGCTAAATGCCCCCCACTCCAGCCGTAAACCTCGCCGGTTCCCAATGCGGTCGTGCGTAAGGCGCGGTTAAGATGCTCACATCACATAGATAAGGATCCCGTAATAAGCGGGCACGATCTCTGCTTTGACAAGACGTGCCAATGGGGCTATACCTCGAAACGTGAAACCAGGGCCAAGAAAACGGTTCGATATATATTAAAGGGACAGACGTGACACTTCGCTGATAGGATGTCAGTAAAGACACAATATCCGTTTTTTGATACCTTGCTTTCGAGGCTAAGGGTTGTACTAACCATGTAGAGCCGGACACAATATCTTTTTGTAGGGAATATTGCTTCAATGTGTTCGGGAGGAGGAACCTGCCTTGCAATCCCGAAGATAGTACGCAAGCCGAACTCATCGTCATCGAAGGCTGGCTCAGGGGCTACTGGGGGAGTCCTGGATTAAGGGGTCCTCAGGTGGCCGGATCTCTTGTTATGGGCCGGACTGGTGGGCCGTGAAGATTATTACTGAAGACTATTTCCCGTATCCGGATAGGACTCCCATATGTGTAAAATAGCAAGTTTAGGTCCGGGCGTAATGCTTTCCTTCCTCTGCAAGATGGTCATGTACAAACCTTAGGTCCCTTCGGTGGATATACAAACCGGAGGGTTTAGTCCCTAGAGACAGAAGAATCATAACAATCACATAGGCTAGACTTTTAGGGTTTAGCCATTACGATCTCGAGGTAGATCAACTCTTGTAACCCCATATTCATCAAGATAAATCAAGCATGAACTAGGATATTACCTCGATCGAGAGGGACCGAACCCGAGTAAACATTGTGTCCCCAGTCTCTTGTTACCATCGATCCTCATATGCATAGTTCGAGACCCCCTACGCGGGATCTGCCGGTTTTGACACCGACAATCCCGCCGCACCGTCGATGCAGCAGACTGGTCCGGCCATGCCGCGGAAGTAGAAGAGATGTCCCGCCGCGCCGCGAATGCAGCGGCGATGTCCTCCCGCACCGCGACGGCCTGGGAAAATGTCTCGCGGGCAGGGAGGGCTCTTACAGGCGCATGCATGCGATCGTCCATAGCCAGATGGATCAGATCTCCGGCTGGGCGAGGTTGCAGGACGACATGAAAGCCTCTTTTGAACAGGCTATTAGCGTCATCCGGCAACTAAATGAGAGGAATGTGAAGCTCCGGGCCGAGCGCGACCTGCTGAGGGCAAAGATCGTCAGAAGTGCGGAGCAGCAGGAGGAGACCACTGCCTTGTTGCAGTGGACGTGCATCATCATCGAGAAACTTATGGACGAGAATGCCATGTTGCGCATAGAGCACAGAAGGCTGGTGGAGGAATCCATGGATGCTCTCAAGCAGCATCTTGAGGAAAAGAAAGAGCTCATCTCCGCTCACCGCGAAGACTAGTTCCCGCGGCCTGCAGCAATGCATCAAGAAAGTAGATATCAGCTAGCCAGATCATTGTCTTCCTTCTTCTTTTGCCCTTGTGTATTTCGGGCGTTGCCGCATGTTGCTTTTTTAATCATGTTCCTAAATATGTAAGACAATTATTATCCACTATCATCGTCCTTATATTCATTATGCTTGCTGTAAGTCGCAGTCGATTATATATAGGTCCGTCGGATCTTACATCAAGATCCGTGCAAAACTTTCTCTTTAGATTTTCATTTATCTCTCTTAAAACTCAGTCTAGTGGGACATATAGCCACGCCGTAGAACAGGGGCTCAGACGCCATTAATGGAGACGTTGGGAGGGAGGTGCGCGGCGGGTAGCAGTCAAAGGACTCTCCTCTCAATGAGCATGCGCAGGGGTCTGATCGCACGCCTTCCATACTCAAATAGCTACCCCGCATGGCACCTCCTAGCCAATAAGAAAAAGGGACATGTGGCGGCATGTAATTGGTAAGTAGAACACCCACGGTTTCAATAATACTTGTATTTCCGATTAGTAACGTGACAACACTTGTTCCAAAATGACTTTGTTGATTGTTAATGTGTGTGCCTTCGCAAATCGGACAGAAAAATTACCACGGCATGTTGGTGGCATGTCATGACACCATGCCAAGCTTCATGATTTTCAGGCGTGTTTTGGATTTACAGGAATTAAAAAACCAAGTTTCTCAATCTTTTTGGCCGAGCCACGACGCCCAGATGTTTGAATTTCATTCCCATTTCTTGCATGGGACCTAGAAATTCACCCAAGGACTCACATGTGATTTTTCAACCAACTTTGGTGCACTGGAGCATGTGCTTGTAGTTCAAATTTTAATTATGCACATTAAATCCCCAGAAACTCAATTAATGTATAAAAGAGGCCAAACGAACCCCGAAAAATTCCAAAATTAAACACAACACTCCTGTTGTTCTATGTTGACAATAGAATTTTTTTGAAAGCAATAAGAGGCAACAGATATCGTTCCGTCCCCAAAGGTGGCACGTTCCCTACCGAAACCATCACGCTTGTTGTGAGAAGCTTTGTTTTGTGAGAAGCTTATACCCAAACCTGCCCCAAATGGGACAATTTTTTTACCACCGCATGTTGATGCCGCTCCATGATAGCATGCCGAGTTTCATGAATTTCAGTCGAGTTTTGGATTTACTAGAATTTAAAAACCAGATATCTCAACGTTTTGCCTGCAATCAACAATGCCCTGGTGTTTGAATTTCATTCCTGTTTCTTGCATGGGACCTAGAAATTCACCCAAGGACACACATGTGATTTTTCAACCAACTTTGGTGCACTGGAGCATGTGCTTGTAGTTCAAATTTGAATTATGCACATTAAATGCCCAGAAACCCTATTAATGTATAAAAAGGCCAAATAAACCCCGAAAAATTCCAAAATTAAACACAACACTCCTGTCGTCATGCACGCCCTTCATAAATCGAATCGTCACCGAGGAAGTTCCATGCTTTCGAGAGGGAAATCCGCAAGATTGAAGGGGAGTCCAAATTTCTGTCCTAGTTTGTCATTCCGTTTTTTCCAACGATCAACACACCGCCTCAAATGCAACGTGTTCAAATTTGACAATTTTTCGGGCTCATTTACCATATTTATGTGATTATGTGCATTTTCTAGGCATTAATGGACATAATTCAAATTCAAACAATCGGTGCATGAAAAGGTGCACAAGAACGGTCTGGAAAACCATGCTAGTGTTATTTAGTACATTCTCATGCCTTTTACAAGGAATGGGCATATATTTCAAGGAAATGTGTGGCAATAGTCAACCATAAACGCGTCGTTTACTAGGTTAACAACTATATAAAAATGAAACACATGGTTGGAAAACATGACGCCTGGCGTGGTGCCATGGTATGGCCTCACCATGCCCTGGTAAAAATTGGAGAATGTTTTCCTATGTCGTGATGCACGCCTTTCATAAATCGAACCATCACCGAGGAAGTTTCATGGTTTCAAGGGGGAAATCACCAAGATTGAAGGGGGATCCAAATTTCATTTGTCCTTTGTCCACGAGTTTTTTTCTGTGATGAACATACAACCTGCAAATCACCGTGTTTAAATTTGACACTTTTCCGGTTTCATTTTCCATATTTAGGGGATTATGGGCATTTCCTAGGCATTAATGCACATAATTCAAGTTCGAACAATTGTTGCATGAAAGGGTCCACAAGAACGGCCTGGAAAACCATGCTTGTGCCATTTAGTAAATTCTCATTCCTTTTACAAGGAAGGGACATATATTTTGATGAAAAGTGTGGCAATAGTCAACCACAAATGTTTGTTTGTTGGGTTTTAAACTATAGAAAAAATGAAATAAATGCTTGAAAAACATGACGCCTGGCATGGTGCCATCGTATGACCTCACCATGAATTAGAGAAGGTTTGGCTTATGTAGTCATCCACGCCCTTCATAAATCGAACCATCACCGAGGAAGTTCCATGCTTTCGAGAGGGAAATCCCCAAGGTTGAAGGGAATCCGAATTTCCGTCCTAGTTTGTCATTCAGCTTTTTTTTCCAACGACCAACACACCGCCTCAAATGCAATGTGTTCAAATTCGACATTTTTCCGGGCTCATTTACCATATTTATGTGATTATGTGCATTTTCTAGGCATTAATGCACATACTTCAAATTTGAACAATCGGTGCATGAAAAGGTGCAAAGAACGATCTGAAAAACCATGCTCGTGTTATTTAGTACATTCTCATGCATTTTACAAGAAAGGGAGAGATATTTCAAGGAAATGTGTGGCAATAGTCAACCATAAATGCGTCGTTTACTGGGTTAACAACTATACAAAAAATGAAACACATGGTTGGAAAACATGACGCCTGGCGTGGTGCCATGGTATGGCCTCACCATGCCCTGGTAAAAATTGGAGAATGTTTTCCTATGTCGTGATGCACACCTTTCATAAATCGAACCATCACCGAGGAAGTTTCATAGTTTCAAGGGAGAAATCACCAATATTGAAGGGGGATCCAAATTTCATTTGTCCTTTGTCCACGAGTTCTTTTCTATGATGAACATACAACCTGCAAATCACCGTGTTCAAATTTGGCACCTTTTCGGGTTCATTTGCCATATTTAGGGGATTATGTGCATTTCCTAGGCATTAATGCACATAATTCAAGTTCAAACAATCAGTGCATAAAAGGGTGCACAAGAACGGCCTGGAAAACCATGCTCGTGCCATTTAGTAAATTCTCATGCCTTTTACAAGGAAGGTACACATATTTTGATGAAATGTGTGGAAATAGTCAAAGAAAAACTTTTGTTTAGTGGGTTTTCAACAATAGAAAAAATGAAATAAATACTTGAAAACATGACGCCTGGCATGGTGTGCCATGGCATGACCTCACCATGCACTGGTAAAAATTAGATAAGGTTTCACTTATGTCATCATGCACGGCCTTCTAAATCGAACCATCACCAAAGAAGTTCCATGCTTTTGAGAGGGAAATCACCAAGATTGGTGTGGAATCCAAATTTTGTTCGTTCTTGGCCCTGGAGTTTTTTTCTACGATGACATGAAGGAAATATGCCCTAGAGGAAATAATAAAGTTATTATTTATTTCCTTATATCATGATAAATATTTATTATTCATGCTAGAATTGTATTAACCAGAAACTTAGTACATGTGTGAATACATAGACAAACAAAGTGTCACTAGTATGCCTCTACTTGACTAGCTCATTGAATCAAAGATGGTTAAGTTTCCAAGCCATAGACATGAGTTGTCATTTGATTAACGGGATCACATCATTAGAGAATGATGTGATTGACTTGACCCATTCCGTTAGCTTAGCACTTGATCGTTTAGTTTTACTGCTATTGCTTTCTTCATGACTTATACATGTTCCTATGACTATGAGATTATGCAACTCCCAAATACCGGAGGAACACCTTGTGTGCTATCAAACGTCACAACGTAACTGGGTGATTAGAAAGATGCTCTACAGGTGTCTCCAAAAGTGTTTGCGGTGTTGGCATAGATCAAGAATAGGATTTGTCACTCCAAGTGTCGGAGAGGTATCTCTGGGCCCTCTCGGTAATACACATCATAATAAGCCTTGCAAGCAAATGACTAATGAGTTAGTCACGAGATGATGTATTATGGAACGAGTAAAGAGACTTTCCGGTAACGAGATTGAACTAGGTATTGGGATACCGATGATCGAATCTCGGACAAGTAACATACCGATGACAAAGGGAACAACGTATGTTGTTATGCGGTTTGAACGATAAAGATCTTCGTAGAATATGTGGGAGCCAATATGAGCATCCAGGTTCCGCTATTGTTTATTGACCGGAGATGAGTCTCGGTCATGTCTACTTAGTTCTCGGACCATAGGGTCCGCGCGCTTAACGTTCGATGACGATCGGTATTATGAGTTTATGTGTTTTGATGTACCGAAGGTTGCTAGGAGTCCCGGATGAGACCACGTACATGACGAGGACTCTCGGAATGTCCGAGGCATAAAGATTCATATATAGGACGATAGTATTTGGACACCGAAAGTGTTCTGGGGATACCGGGTACATATCGGGTCACCGGAAAGGGGTTCCGGGCACCCCCGACCAAGATATGGGCGTTATTGGTCCTAGGGCGGGACAGACCAGCCCCTAGTGGGCTGGTGCGCCCCATATATGGCCGAATAGGGTGGGGAAAGGAAAGGGAGAGGAGAGAAAGGAAGGAGGGCAATTCGGCCTCCCCTTTCCTTCTCTCCCCCTCCTCTTTCCTTCTCCCTCCGAAAAACATGGAAAGGGGGAGGCCGAATAGGATTAGGCCCCAAGTAGGATTCCTCCTACTTGGGGCGCGCCTCCTGCTGCTCCCTCCCCCTCCCACCTATATATATGTGGGGAGGGCACCGCTAGAACACACAACAGACAATCTCTTAGTCGTGTGCGGTGCCCCCCTCCACAGTTACACACCTTGGTCATATCGTTGCAGTGCTTAGGCGAAGCCCTGCGCCGGTAGCTTCATCATCACTGTCACCACACCGTCTTGCTGACGAAACTCTCCCGTGACGCTCAACTGGATCAAGAGCTCGTGCGACATCATCGATCTGAACGTGTGCTGAACGTGGAGGTGCCGTACGTTCGATACTTGGATCGGTCAATCGTGAAGATGTACGACTACATCAACCGCGTTGTCATAACGCTTCCACTTACGGTCTACGAGGGTATGTGGACGACACTCTTCCCTCTCGTTGCTTTGCATCACCATGATCTTGCGTATGTGTAGGATTTTTTTTTGAAATTTCTACATTCCCTAACAGTGGCATCATGAGCCAGGTTTATGAGTAGATCTTATATGCACGAGTAGAACACAAGTGAGTTGTGGGCGATACTAGTCATACTGCTTACCAACATGTCATACTTTGATTCGGCGGTATTGTTGGATGAAGCGGCCCGGACCGACAGTACGCGTTCGCTTACGCGAGACTGGTTCTACCGAAGTGCTTTGCATACAGGTGGCTGGCGGGTGTCAGTTTCTCCAACTTTAGTTGAATCGAGTGTGGCTACGCCCGCTCCTTGTGAAGGTTAAAACAGTGCATACTTGGCGAAAAATCGTTGTGGTTTTTATATGCGTAGGTAAGAACGGTTCTTCCTAAGCCCGTAGCAGCCATGTAAATCTTGCAACAACAAATTAGAGGACGTCTAACTTGTTTTTGCAGGGCATTATGTGATGTGATATGGTCAAGATGTGATGAGTTATACGTTATTGTATGAGATGATCATGTTTTGTAAATTATCGGCAATCGGGAGGAGCCTTATGGTTGTCTCTTTATTGTATGAATTGCGAAGGCCATGTAATTGCTTTACTTTATCACTATAAGTTAGCGATAGTAGTAGTAGCAATAGTTGGCGAGACGACCACGATGCTACGATGAAGATCATGGTGTCTAGCCGGTGACGATGGAGATCATGACGATGCTTTGGAGATGGAGATCAAAAGCACAAGATGATGATGGCCATATCATGTCACATATTTTGATTGCATGTGATGTTTATCTTATTATGCTTCTTATTTTGCTTAGAACGACAGTAGCATTATAAGATGACCCCTCACTAAATTTCAAGGTATAAGTGTTCTCCCTGAGTATGAACTGTTGCGAAAGTTCATCGTGCCGAGACACCACGTGATGATCAGGTGTGATAAGCTCTATGTTCAAATACAACGGGTGTAAAACAGTTTTGCACATGCAGAATACCCGGGTTAAACTTGACGAGCCTAGCATGTACATACATGGCCTCGGAACACTGGAGAACGAAAGGTCGAGCGTGAATCATATAGTAGATATGATCAACATAAGATGTTCACCATCGAAAACTACTCCATCTCACGTGATGATCGGACATGGTTTAGTCGATTTGGATCACGTGATCATTTAGATGACTAGAGGGATGTCTATCTAAGTGGGAGTTCTTTAGTAATATGATTAATTGAACTTTAATTTATCATGAAATTAGTCCTGGTAGTATTAGCATATCTATGTTGTAAATCAATAGCTCGCGATAAAGCTCCTCGTTTATTTTTATATGTTCCTAGAGAAATACAAGTTGAAAGATGATAGTAGCAATGATGCGGACTTGTTCCATGATCTGAGGATTTTCCTCATTGCCACACAGAAGAATTATGTCCTTGACGCACCGCTAGGTGACAAACCTATTGCAGGAGCAGATGAAGACGTTATGAACGTTTTGACAAAAGCTCGGTATGATGACTACTTGATAGTTTAGTGCACCATGCTTTATGGATTAGAACCGGGACTTCAAAAATGTTTTGAATGCCACGGAGCATATAAGATGTTCCTAAGAGTTGAAATTGGTATTTCATACTCATGCCCGTATCAAGAGGTATGAGACCTCTCACGGTATTTTGCCTACAAGATGGAGGAGAATAGCTCAACCAGTGAGCATGTTCTCAGATTGTCTGGGTACTACAATTGCTTGAATCAAGTGGGAGTTAATCTTCCAGATAAGATAGTAATTGACAAAGTTCTCCAGTAACTATCTCCAAGTTACTAGAACTTCGTGATGAACTATAATATGCAAGGGATGACAAAAGTAATTCCCGAGCTCTTCGCGATGCTGAAATTGGCGAAGGTAGAAATCAAGAAAGAGCATCAAGTGTTGATGGTTAACAAGACCACTTGTTTCAAGTAAAGGGCAAATGGATAGAAGGGGAACTTCAAGAATAATGACAAGCAAGTTATCACTCCCGTGAAGAAACCCAAAGCTAAACTCAAGCCTGAAACTAAGTGCTTCTACTGCAAAGGAAATGGTCACTAGAAGTGGAACTGTCCTAGATACTTGGCGAATAAGAAGGATGGCAAGGTGAACAAAGGTATATTTGATATACAGTTTATTGATGTGTACTTTACTAGTGTTCATAGAAACCCCTGGGTATTTGATACCGGTTTAGTTGCTAAAATTAGTAACTCAAAACGATAGTTTCAGAATGAACAGAGACTAATTAAAGGTGAAGTGACGATGTGTGTTGGAAGTGGTTCCAAGATTGATATGATCATCACCACACACTCCCTATACTTTCGGGATTAGTGTAGAACCTAAATAAATATTATTTGACATTTCCGTTGAGCATGAATATGATTTGATCATGTTTGTTGCAATACGGTTATTCATTTAAAGTCATAGAATAATTGTTGTTCTATTTACATGAATAAACCATTCGATGGTGTCAAACACCCAATGAAAATAGTTTGTTGGATTTAGATCGTAGTAATACACATATTCATAATATTAAAGCCAAAAGATGCACAGTTGATAATGATAGTGCAACTTATTTGTGGCACTGCCGTTTAGGTCATATTGGTATAAAGCGCATGTAGAAATTCCATGCTAATGGGCTTTTGGAATCACTTGATTATGAATCACCTGGTGCTTGAAAACCATGCCTCATGGGCAAGATGACTAAAACTCCGTTCTTCAGAACAATGGAGCGAGCAACTGACTTGTTGGAAATCATACATACTGATGTATGCGGACCAATGAGTGTTGAGGCTCGCGGTAGGTATCATTATTTTCTAACCTTCACAGATGATTTGAGCAGATATGAGTATATCTACTTGATGAAACACAAGTCTGAAACATTTGAAAAGTTCAAAGAAATTTCCGAGTGAAGTAGAGAATCATCGTAACAAGAAAATAAAGTTTCTACAATCGATCACGAAGGCAAATATTTGAGTTACGAGTTTGGTCTTCATTTAAAACAATGTGAAATAGTTTCACAACTCACGCCACCTGGAACACCACAGCGTAATGGTGTGTCCGAACGTCGTAACTGCACTTTATTAGATATGGTGCGATCTATGATGTCTCTTACCGATTTACCACTATCGTTTTGGGTTATGCATTAGAGACAGCTGCATTCATGTTAAATAGGGCACCATCTAAATCTGTTGAGACGGCGCCTTGGTTTGGCAAGAAACCAAAGTTATCATTTCTTAAAGTTTGGGGTTGCGATACTTATGTGAAAAAGCTTCAACCTGATAAGCTCGAACCCAAGTCAGAGAAATGTGTCTTCATAGGATACCCAAAAGAAACTGTTGGGTACACCTTCTATCATAGATCTTAAGGCAAGATATTCGTTGTTAAGAATGGATCCTTTCTAGAGAAGGAGTTTCTCTCGAAAGAAGTGAGTGGGAGGAAAGTAGAACTTGATGAGGTAATTATACCTTCTCCCGAATTGGAAAGTAGTACATCACATAAACTAGTTCCAGTGATTCCTACACCAATTAGTGAGGAAGCTAATGATGATGATCATGAAACTTCGGATCAAGTTATTGCTGAACCTCGTAGGTCAACCAGAGTATGTTCGACACCAAGAGTGGTACGGCAACCCAGTTCTGGAAGTCATGTTACTAGACCATGATGAACCTACAAACTATGAGGAAGCGATGATGAGCCCATATTCCACAAAATGGCTTGAAGCCATGAAATCTGAGATGGGATCCATGTATGAGAACAAAGTATGGACTTTGGTTGACTTGCCCGATGATCGGCAAGCCATCGAAAATAAATGAATCTTCAAGAGGAAGACCGACGCCGACGGTAATGTTGCTGTCTACAAAGCTCGACTTGTTGCGAAAGGTTTTCGACAAGTTCAAGGTGTTGACTACGATGAGCTTTTCTCACTCGTAGTGATGCTTAAAGTCTGTCTGAATCATGTTAGCAATTGTCGCATTTTATGAAATCTGGCAAATGGATAACAAAACTGCGATCTTTAATGGATTTATAAAGAAGAGTTGTATATGATGCAACCAGAAGGTTTTGTAAATCCTAAAGGTGCTAACAAAATGTGCAAGCTCCAGCGATCCATCTATGGACTGGTGCAAGCATCTCGGAGTTGGAATATACGCTTTGATAAGTTGATCAAAGCATATAGTTTTATACAGACTTGCGGTGAAGCCTGTATTTACAAGAAAGTGAGTGGGAGCACTACAACCTTTCTGATAAGTATATGTGAATGACATATTGTCGATCATAAATGATGTAGAATTTTCTGGAAAGCATAAAGGAGTGTTTGAAAAAAGTTTCTCAAAGAAAGACCTCGGTGAAGCTGCTTACATATTGAGCATCAATATCTATAGAGATAGATCAAGACGCTTGATAAGTTTTTTCAATGAGTACATATCTTGACAAGTTTTTGAAGTAGTTCAAAATGGAACAGTCAAAGAAAGAGTTCTTGCATGTGTTGCAAGGTGTGAAGTTGAGTAAGACTCAAAGCCCGACCACAGCAAAAGATAGAGATAGAATGAAAGTCATTCGCTATGCCTCAGCCACCGGTTCTATAAAGTATGCCATGTTGTATACCAGACCTATTGTATGCCCTGCCCTGAGTTTGGCAAGGGAGTACAATTTTGATCTAGGAGTAGATCACTAGACAATGGTCAAAATTATCCTTAGAGCACTAAGGAAATATTTCTCGGTTATGGAGGTGATAAAGAGTTTGTCATAAAAAGTTACGTTGATGCAAGATTTGACACCGATCTGGATGACTCTGAGTCTCGATCTGGATACATATTGAAAGTGGGCGCATTTAGCTAGAGTAGCTCCATGCAGAGAATTGTAGACATAGAAATTTGCAAAATACATACGGATCTGAATGTGGTAGACCCATTGACTAAAACTCTCTAACAAGCAAAACATGATCACACCTTAGTACTCTTTGGGTGTTAATCACATGGCGATGTGAACTAGATTATTGACTCTAGTAAACCTTTTTGGGTATTGGTCACATAGCGATGTGAACTATAAAGTGTTAAATCACATGAGAATGTGAACTATTTGTGTTAAATCACATGGTGATGTGAACTAGATTATTGACTCTAGTGCAAGTGGGAGACTGAAGGAAATATGCCCTAGAGGAAATAATAAAGTTATTATTTATTTCCTTATATCATGATAAATGTTTATTATTGATGCTAGAATTGTATTAACTAGAAACTTAGTACATGTGTGAATACATAGACAAACAAAGTGTCACTAGTATGCCTCTACTTGACTAGCTCGTTGAATCAAAGATGGTTAAGTTGCCTAGCCATAGACATGAGTTGTCATTTGATTAACGGGATCACATCATTTGAGAATGACGTGATTGACTTGACCCATTCCATTAGCTTAGCACTTGATCGTTTAGTTTTACTGCTATTGCTTTCTTCGTGACTTATACATGTTCCTATGACTATGAGATTATGCAACTCCTGAATATTGGAGGAACACCTTGTGTGCTATAAAACGTCACAACGTAACTGGGTGATTCTAAAGATGCTCTACAGGTGTCTCCGAAGGTGTTTCTGGTGTTGGCATAGATCAAGAATAGGATTTGTCACTTCGAGTGTCGGAGAGGTATCTCTGGGCCCTCTCGGTAATACACATCATAATAAGCCTTGCAAGCAAACAACTAATGAGTTAGTCACGAGATGATGTATTACTGAACGAGTAAAGAGACTTGCCAGTAACGAGATTGAACTAGGTATTGAGATACCGACGATCGAATCTCGGGCAAGTAACATACCGATGACAAAGGGAACACCGTATGTTGTTATGCGGTTTGATCGATAAAGATCTTCGTAGAATATGTGGGAGCCAATATGAGCATCCAGGTTATGCTATTGGTTATTGAACGGAGATGAGTCTCGGTCATGTCTACATAGCTCTCGAACCCGTAGGGTCCGCACGCTTAACTTTCGATGACGGTCGGTATTATGAGTTTATGTGTTTTGATGTACCGAAGGTTGTTTGAAGTCCCGGATGAGATCAAGGACATGACGAGGAGTCTCGGAATGTCCAAGACATAAAGATTCATATATAGGATGATAGTATTTAGGCACCGGAAGTGTTCTGGGGGTATCAGGTACGTATCGGGTCATCGGAAAGGGGTTTCGGGCACCCCTGGCCAAGATATGGGCCTTATTGGGCCTAGGGCGGGACAGACCGGCCCCTAGTGGGCTGGTGCGCCCCATATATGGCCGAATAGGGTGGGGGGAGGAAAGGGGGAAGAGAGAAAGGAAGGGGCAATTCGGCCTCCCCTTTCCTTCTCTCCCCCCCCCCGCTTTCCTTCTCCCTCCGGAAAACATGGAAATGGGGGAGGCCGAATAGGATTAGGCCCCAAGTAGGATTCCTCCTACTATGGGCGCGCCTCCTGCTGCTCCCTCCCCCTCCCACCTATATATATGTGGGGAGGGCACCACTAGCACACACAACAGACAATCTCTTAGCCGTGTGCGGTGCACCCCTCCACAGTTACACACCTCGGTCATATCGTTGCAGTGCTTAGGCGATGCCCTGCGCCGGTAGCTTCATCATCACCGTCACCACACCGTTGTGCTGAAGAAACTCTCCCGTGATGCTCAACTAGATCAAGAGCTCATGGGACGTCATCGAGCTGAACGCGTGCTGAACGCGGAGGTGCCGTACGTTCGGTACTTGGATCGGTCGATCGTGAAGACATACGACTACATCAACCGCGTTGTCATAACGCTTCCGCTTACGGTCTACGAGGGTACGTGGACGACACTCTCCCCTCTCGTTGCTTTGCATCACCATGATCTTGCGTGTGCGTATGATTTTTTTTGAAATTACTACGTTCCCTAACAGAACATACACCCTGCAAATCACCGTGTTCAAATTTGGCATTTTCCAGGCTCATTTACCATATTTAGGGGATTATGTGCATTTCCTAGGCATTTAGCACATATAAATCCAATCCAGGTACAGGTGCATGGGTGTGATGTGAGGGACGTGAATTGCCGATCAATCGCGGCGCATCCTACGGTGCACACGCGCGATCCGCGTGGCTGGGGTTCCGGCCAATCATAACGCAACTCACAATAGGTTCGTCGCGCACTATTTCTGGAAGCGACGGAGATGAACCCTGTGCGATAATGAATGAGAAAAATTGTAAGGGAAGCCAAATTTATGTCGTTGTTTGTCGTTGAGCTCTTGCACAAGTCAGTTACATGTGCGATGTTTCCTAATAAACCAGGCGTACCATTGATCGAAAAAAATCAAGTACACATGTACATTTTTTGGAGACTGGATCTGCCAACTTTCTTTTTTCTCGTACACGAGTATTTTACGCGCTTCGTTTGCGTTGTGTGTTTCCCCCGCCCAAGTTTCAAGTTTCGAAGCAAAATTTTCATTAGGCACGCGATTTCAGAATTTATTCCTCCAACCACATCCTCACCCTCAGTATCCCCCCTCGCGCCTCCCCCTACTGGCATCTCAAAGCACCGCCGCCGCAACCACAACTTCAACCACATCTACGTTCTGCTCGGATCCAGTCAAGTAACCCATCGATCTTTGTCACGGCCCCGTCCTGATTGCTTAAATGGCGCCTGTGAAACATCCTCATGCCTTCAAATCCCCACCGCCAGGAGCTGATGGCGGTCCATGGCGCGATGGCCGCTATGCGTGTTGACCCAGAGGAACACCTCGCCTCCACCGTCGCCGTCGACATGGTGTAGGCTCTGGCCCAGATGAAGTCCCCCAGCGACTACCCCCTAGGACTTAACAGGTAAGATCTGACCAGCTAAATCTTACAAATACCACTTGCAACAGCTATGATTTGTAGGGTTGATGTATTAAGCATGTTCGTGCCTTGTTTATTTCAGCACTGCACACTGTGTGTTTTTCAAATATTACCGTGTCCAGCTCAATTCGACCAATACCAGCAACAAACTTACAATACATGACTCATGATATCACTAGAGATGCTGCCCATTTGCTATTATTAGTGGATGCTAACCCTGTTGTACTTAACATGCCTGTCCATGTACTTACACATGGTCATAACGGCCGATGTTGTTGTTTGCCGTCGAGGTTAGCTGCATCCCATGTCTTACAGTATTTCACATCATGTGTGCAATTGCAGTTTAACTTCTACCATTTACTGGTTGCATGTAGGTACACATGTCAGTGGCACTGATCCACGCTTTGACCCGGAGGAGCAGCTCGCCTCCACCGTCGCTGACTTTGGGCGGGCTCTGGCCAAGATGAAGTGCCCTAGCAACTACCTCTCAAGACTTACCAAGTGTGTACTCACCAGGTCAATCTTACCAATACCAGTTGCAATTAATGGCTATGTTATGTATGGTCGATGTATTAAGCATGTTCTAGTAAACATGCCTAACACATTTTTGCTACTTTCCCTACCTTTTTATAGACATCTGGGCCATTCTCTGCTCTGGCAGCACCTGCCATGTGATATTTAACTATGCCAATTGCATTTTTATCAGTACCAGTTTCATTGTCTATTAAGCCTGTCGCAATTAACAGTTGAATCCATTTTTAAACAGTTGTATTTCAATGGCTACAAACTTACAAAACATGACTTAGGATGCTGTTAAGCCTGTTACAATTAACAGTTGTATCCATTTTTAATCTATCCATTTGCTACCATGCTACTCTCCGCAATGATGATATACTAGAGATGCTGCCCATTTGCTATTTTTGGTGGATCGATGCTAACCCTGTTCTACTTAACATGCATGTCCATCTACTTACGCAGGGTCATAACGGTCGATGTTGTTGTTTGCCGTCGAGGTTAGCTGCATCCCATGTCTTACAATATTTCACATCATTTGTGCAATTGTAGTTTAACTTCTACCATTTACTGGTTGACTGTAGGTACACATGTCAGTGGCACTGATCCACGCTTCAACCCGAAGGAACAGCTCGCCTCCGCCGCCGCTGACTTTGGGCGGGCTCTCACCAAGGTGAAGTGCCCCAGCAACTACCTCTCAGGACTTACCAAGTATGTACTCACCAGTTCAATCTTACCAATACCAGTTGCAATTAATGGCTATGTTTTGTACGGTCGATGTATTAAGCATGTTGTAGTAAACATGCCTAACATGTTTTAGCTATTTTTTCTACCCTTTTATAGACAACTGGGCCATTATTTGCTCTGGCAGTACCTGCCCTGTCATGTTTAACTCTGCCAATTGTTTTTTATCAGTACCGGTTTCAATGGCCATTAAGCCTGTTGCAATTAACAGTTGTATCCACTTTTAAAGAGTTGGATTTCAATGGCTACAAACTTACAAAACATGAATTAGGATATTGTTAAGCCTGTTGCAATTAACAGTTGTATCCATTTTTTAATCCGTCCCTTTGCTACCGTGCTACTCTTTCGCAATGAAGATATCACTACAGATGCTGTCGTTTTATTACTGTTGTAGTTAAAATTGGCTTTCCATGTACTTACACATGGCTACAATGGGCGATGCTGTTGTTTGTCGTCGAGGTTAGCTGCATTCCATGTCTTATACACCATCTATTCCTAAATATAAGTATTTTTAGAGATTCCAATATGGACTACATAAGGCGCAAAATGAGTGAATCTAGATTCTAGTCTAAACTATATTTGTAATTCTATATACATTCATATGTAGTTCATATTGAAATCTCAAAAAAAAACTTGTACTTAGGAACATAGGTAGTTGTATTTGACATCATTTGTGCAATCTGAGTTTAGCTTCTAACATTTACTGGTTTGCCTGTAGGTACATATATGAGCGGTACTGATCCATGCTTCGATCCCTTTTGCGTATGGGGCAATGAGATATTCATGAACAAGCGTCAAGTGAGGAAACTAAGAAAGATTGTTAGGCGAAAGAAACGGGTGATTGGAATTAAGCTCTTTATTTACACTTTGTCAAAGACAACACCGAACTTTAGGATGGTAAGTAATGTGTTGCCTTTCCCCCCTGCCCACAACAAGTTACTCTATTAGACCTCCGTATATGATATTTTTCTCTTTTAAGTGGTTTCCGAAGCTATTTACTGATGATTACCTTGCAAACTACATGACCGGAGTGGAGGCAACTAAGGTTAAAGTATATAATTCATGCTACCATGATAATGCTCTGGAAGTCTTTCTGAAGGCTGTGAAGGATGGGCGGGCGATCGTCACAAGGGGTTGGATAAAAGTGGTTTGTGCTTATGGCATGCAGGAAGGCACATTATGGGCATTCCGCTACTTCAGCACCGTCGGTAGTCAAAATGATTTACACTTGTCTCTTCACCTTTACCGCCTTTAAATATTGTGGTTCATCATAGTTAATTGCTGCCTAATCCTGTAATTACTGAACATATTGTACTGGCAATTTTATTTATGGATTTGTTGCTCAACCAGTGTGCTGAGAATTTGAATTGCATGTTTCATATTTCAAAATTTCCAAATCTAATAATAAATTACAGGCAAAATAAAAAGAGAACAGACGGTCATGGAACTTTGCAAATGGTTCTGGCAGTAAAATCGCTTGTGATGGATAGCCCAATGCCACACAATTTTCTACATCAAATCGTGTGTGATGTAGTTCATAAAAGGAAACCGTTAACCAAGGTAGAGCGTGTGTGATAGTTACATCTTTCACACACGAGCGTATACATAAAACTTTGTGGGATGTACATACGAACGGAAACGTTTTCCCTGGATTGACTGTGTGGGATGTACATAAGAATGGAAACGTATTCCTTGGATTGACTGTGTGTGATATACATACCTACGGAAATGTTTTTCTGGGGTTCACCGTGTGGGATGTACATACCTATGGAAATGATTGGGTTTCGATGCCTTGCCCGATCGCACACGAGCTCATCTGGTGTTCCAGGAGGGCCTATCCCCGACGATTTCTGGGTCGTGTGGGAAGGAGCCCCTATCACCCACACTCACTAGGCGATGGTTCCAAATGCCGTCGCGGAAAGGGGTTGAAAACCGTTTGTATAGCATCGACGCGTACTAATGACTAGATGCATATGATATATTTTTTTTTGGTGAAATTCCAATTTAAATCGATTCCAATTCCAAGATCCAATATCATTGCATATCCTATACCATGTCAATGCCTTTATCTTCGAAGATAAAGGGAAAACCTTCTTCTTAGCTTCATCTCCGGGTAAACCTGCAAGCTTAACTAATCCACATATTTCATCCACATATATCAAGTGCATATCAGGATGTTCAGTTCCATCACCTACATAAGTATTATCTAGTAGTTGCTCTATAATACCCGAAGGAATTTCATAACCAATATTTTAAGTAAGTGCACTAGGTTGAGGGGCAACTAATTGTTGCTCCGCTCGAGGTGAAGATACCCCGAACAAACCCCTCAAAGGATTGTTCTCTATAGTAACAAGTGACAATAAATTTCAGCACATAGTAATAATTTTTCCTTACCAATTTACACTTACCAGGAGCGCTTCACTCCCCGGCAACGGTGCCAGAAAAGAGTCTTGATGACCCACAAGTATAGGGCATCGATCATAGTCCTTTCGATAAGTAAGAGTGTCGAACCCAACGAGGAGCAGAAGGAAATGACAAGTGGTTTTTAGCAAGGTAATGCGTGCAAGCACATAAATTGTCGGTAATAGATAGTTTGATAGCAAGATAATTTGTAACAAGCAAGTAACAATAACTGTAAATAGTATGCAGCAAGGTAGCCCAATCCTTGTACGGCAAAGGACAGGCCAAGACGGTTTCTTATAATGAGCAAAGCATTCCTGAGGAGACACGGGAAATTCATCCAGTCACTTCACCATGCTGGTTCGATTTGTGTTCGCTACTTTGATAATTTGATATGTGGGTGGATCGCTTCTTATGTGCTATTCTTAATTGAACAACCCTCCGACTTATGATTAACCCCCTCGTAAGCATCCATAACTATGAGAAAAGTATTAAGACAAAATCTAACCATAGCATTAAACGTTTGGATCCAAATCGTCCCGTTACGAAGTAGCGCATAAACTAGGGTTTAAGCTTCTATTACTCTAGCAACCCATCATCTAATAACTAATCCACAATGCATTCCCTTAGGCCCAAATATGGTGAAGTTTCATGTAGTAGATGTTCACATGACACCACTAAGGGAATCATAAAATACATATCATCAAAATCTAGAACACTGATAAACCACAAGTGTAGGGGATCTGTCGTAGTCCTTTTGATAAGTAAGAGTGTTGAACCCAACGAGGGGCAGAAGGAAACGATAGGCAGTTTTCAGTAAGGTATTTTCCACAAGCACTGAAATTATCGGTAACAGATAGTTTTGTGATAAGATAATTGGTAACAAGTGACAAATAGTAAAAGTAAATAAGGTGCACCAAGATGGCCCAATCCTTTTGTAGCAATGGACGAGCCTGGACAAACTCTTATATGAAGGAAAGCGCTCCCGAGGACACATGGGAATTATCGTCAAGCTAGTTTTCATCATGTTCATATGATTCACGTTCGTTACTTTGATAATTTGGTATGTGGGTGGACCGGTGCTTGGGTGCTGCCCTTACTTGGACAAGCATCCCACTTATGATTAACCTCTATTGCAAGCATCCGCAACTACAAAAGAAGTATTAAGGTAAACCTAACTATAGCATTAAACATATGGATCCAAATCAGCCCCTTACGAAGCAACACATAAACTAGGGTTTAAGCTTCTGTCACTCTAGCAACCCATCATCTACTTATTACTTCCCAATGCCTTCCTCTAGGCCCAAACAATGGTGAAGCGTCATGTAGTCGATGTTCACATGACACCAATAGAGGAAAAGACAACATACATCTCATCAAAATATCGAACGAATACCAAATTCACATGACTACTTATAGAAAGACTTCTCCCATGTCCTCAGGAACAAACGTATCTACTCACAAAGCATATTCATGTTCATAATCAGAGGGGTATTAATATGCATAATGGATCTGAACATATGATCTTCAACCAAGTAAACCAACTAGCATCAACTACAAGGAGTAATCAACACTACTAGCAACCTACAGGTACCAATCTGAGGTTTTGGTACAAAGATTGGATACAAGAGATGAACTAGGGTTTGAGAGGAGATGGTGCTGGTGAAGATGTTGATGAAGATAACCCTCCCCAAGATGGGAGAGTTGTTGGTGATGACGGTGGTGACGATTTCCCCCTCCCGAAGGGAAGTATCCCCGGCTGAACAGCTCCGCGAGAGCCCTAGATTGGTTCCGCCAAGGTTCCGCCTCAAGATGGCGGCGTTTTGTCCCGAAAGCCTCCTTCTGATTTTTTCCAGGTCAAAACACCTCATATAGGAGAAGATGGGCATCGAGGAGTCAACAGGTGGCCCACGAGGCAGGGGGGCGCGCCCAGGGGGCGCCTCCACCCTCGTGGACAGGTGGTGGCCCCCTGGCGTATCTCTTTCACCAGATATTTTTTATATTTTCTGAAATGGTGTTTCGTGGAGTTTCTGGGCTATTTAAGTTGTGTAGAATAGGTCTTCAATGTTTGCTCCTTTTCCAGCCCAGAATTCCAGCTGCCGGCATTCTCCCTCTTCATGTAAACCTTGTAAAATAAGAGAGAAAAGGCATAGGTATTGTGACATAACGTGTAATAACAACCCATAGTGCAATAAATATCAACATAAAAGCATGATGCAAAATGGACGTATAAACTCCCCCAAGCTTAGTCCTCGCTTGTCCTCAAGCGAAAGCCGATATCGAAAAATATGTCCACATGTTTAGAGATAGAGGTGTCGATAAAATAAAATATGGACATGAAGGCATCATGATCATTCTTATAACAGCAACATATATATATATATATATTATCATATGATTTCTTATGCTGAAGTAACAATCTATTCACAATGTCAAGTATGAAACAGAAACTTCATTAAAAACCAACAGACTATGATCTCGGTCATTGAAGCAAGTGCAATTTATCATAACATCGGAAAGAGTCCATATAAGAGCTTTTCAGCAAGTCCACATACTCAACTATCATTTAGTCTTTCGCAATTGCTCACACTCACACAATACTTATGGGTATGGAGTTTTAATCGGAGACAGAGAAAGATAGGGGCTTATAGTATTGCCTCCTAACCTTTTACCTCAAGGGTAATGTGAACAGTAATAGATCATGATAACTTACATCCAAGTGGGTATATATGTCAGTATCTTTCGAACACAATGTGCTTGCCAAATGATAAAATGTAAAAAGGAAAGGTGAAGATCACCTTGACTCTTATAAGGTAAGAACAAAAGATAGGCCCTTCGCAGAGGGAAGCAGAGGTTGTCATGTGCTTTTATGGTTGGATGTACAAAATCTTAGGGCAAAAGAACATCACTTTATATTTCCATTTGTGATATGGACCTTTATTATGCAATCCGTCGCTTTTATTTCTTCCATATCACAAGATCGTATAAAGTTTATTTTCTCCACACTAATAGATCATACATATTTTTAGAGAGTTGCAACAATGACAACTTACTTGAAGGATCTTACTGAATCCATAGGTAGGTATGGTGGACTCTCATGGCAAAAATGGGTTTGAGGATGTATGGAAGCACAAGTAGTATCTCTACTTGGTGCGAGGAGTTTGGCTAGCATGAGTGGGAAAGGCAAGCTCAACATGTTGGATGATCCATGACAATATACTTTATTTCGGATATACTAAGACATAACCCATTATGTTGTCTTCCTTGTCCAACATCAACTCTTTAGCATGTCATATTCTA
Organism: Secale cereale; assembly: GCA_902687465.1. Classification (NCBI taxonomy): domain Eukaryota; kingdom Viridiplantae; phylum Streptophyta; class Magnoliopsida; order Poales; family Poaceae; genus Secale; species Secale cereale. The sequence continues at coordinate 224,626,535 of LR738711.1, forward strand.
ATGAGTGCTCGCAATCATAAAAGATGTCCAAGATAGTATATTTGCATGTGAAAACCTCTCTTCCTGTATTACTTCCTATTAATTGCAACGATGACCAAAACTAGGTTTGCCAACTCTCAACAACTTTTATTCATCATACTCTTTATATGTGAAGTCATTACCTTCCATAAGATCAATATGATCTCTCTAATAAATTTATATTTTATTTTATTCACTCATGACCATCGCGAGAAAATCAAGCCCTTGACTCAAAACTAATCTTTATTATATATAGCTCACGGACTCGAATACAAAGATAAATATCATAAAGCAAAGCTCACACCTAGATCATACTAAACTTTATTCTACTAGATCAAGATATTACCAAAAGGATCGAGCTAAGAAAACGGTAAAGATAGGAGTGTGATGATGATACGATACCGGGGCACCTCCCCCAAGCTTGGCAGTTTCCAAGGGGAGTGCCCATACCCATATGATTATGTCTTCGTCTTCGAAGTTGGTGACAATGGAGTTGGAAGCAGTGATGACGGATCATCATACATCGAGCGTAGGAGATCCTCCAGCTTGTGGATTATACCCTTGAGTGCGGCGATATGCTCCTTCAGCAAAATATTTTCACTTGTGAGATACTTGTTTTGTATTTGAGATAACTCAATCATCTTGAAAGCTTAAATCTCAGTTGAAGTAAAAAGGTTTGGAAGGGGTTGAAGGATGTCTTCTTCTTCTGTTGCCGGAGCCTGATCTTCCATAGCCTTCTTGATCCTATTCTCCTTGTTGATCTCCCCGGGTTCTTCCGTCTTCAGCTATATCTTCATTAGCCTAGCATCGTTGCCCTCATTGTTGGAGGAGGAGGACTACATGATGCCTGGCCTTGTCAACTATGGCAGAAAATAGCTCGAAACAAAACAGAGGATTTTTGCGTGGTGCGGTGGTTAAAACCTTCAGGAGAATATATAGTGAACTTTTACCGACCAAAAGAAGTAACGTGCAAGAAATCGGAGTCCAAGAGGCACACGAGGTGTCCACGAGGTAGGGGGGCGTGCCCTCCACCCTCGTGGACGCCTCGTGTCCATTCCAGACTGCCTCTTATTTTTCTATTTTTGTAAATATTCCAAAACGGAGAAAATTGCCATTAGAACTGTTTTGGAGTCGGTTTACCTACCGTACCACATACCTCTTCCTTTCCGGAGTCTAAATTGTTCTGGAAAGTGTCCCTTATGTATTCCTCCGGGGTTACGGTTTTAATAACATTGGTTTCAATATTTATAGGATTACCTGAGATATAATGTTTGATTCTTTGACCGCTCACGACCTTCGGATTTGTGCCTTCGAAATTGTTGATTTTTATGGCACCGGAACGATAGACCTCCTCGATAACTTAAACGAGAGTTGTATAGCAAGACATAATCACCTACATTAAACTCACGCTTTTGTATCCTTTTGTCATGCCGTCTTTTAAATTTTTCTTTAAACAGTTTGGCATTCTCATAGGCTTGGGTTCTCCATTCATCTAGTGAGCTAATGTCAAATAACCTCTTCTCACCGACAAGTTTGAAATCGTAATTGAGCTCCTTAATAGCCCAATATGCCTTATGTTCTAGCTCAAGAGGTAAATGAAATTCTTTTCCATAAACCATTTTATACGGAGACATACCCATAGGATTTTTGTACGCAGTTCTATAGGCCCATAATGCATCATCAAATTTCTTGGACCAATTCTTTCTAGACCTATTGACAGTTTTTTAGAAAATTGATTTCAGCTCTCTGTTACTTAGTTCTACTTGACCACTAGACTGTGGGTTGTAAGGGGATGCAATTCTATGATTAACATCATACTTAGCAAGCATTTTACGGAAAGCACCATGAATAAAGTGTGAACCACCATCAGTCATTAAGTATCTAGGGACTCCAAACCTCGGAAAAATAACTTCTTTAAGCATCTTAATAGAGGTGTTATGATCTGCACTACTAGTTGGAATAACTTCTACCCACTTAGTAACGTAATCAACAACAACTAGAATATGTGTATACCCATTAGAGGAAGGAAACGGTCACATATAATCAAAGCCCCAGACATCAAATGGTTCAATAACAAGTGAATAATTCATAGGCATTTCTTGACGTCTACTGATATTACCAATTCTTTGGCATTCATCACACGATAAGACAAACTTACGGGCATCCTTGAAGAGAGTGGGCTAATAAAAACCAGATTGTAGTACCTTATGTGGAGTTCTATCTCAAGCGTGGTGTCCTCCATAAGCTTCGGAGTGACACTTGCGTAGGATCTATTCCTGTTCATGCTCGGGTACACAATGTCTAATAATACCATCGACTCCTTATTTATAAAGGCGTGGGTCATCCCAGAAGTAATGTCTTAAATCATAAAAGAACTTTTTCTTTTGCTGGTATGTGAAACTCGGTGGTATAAACTTAGCAACAATGTAATTAGCATAATCAACATACCAAGGAGCAGTACGATAAGCATATATGACAGCTAACTGTTCATCAGGAAAGCTATCATCAATAGGTAGTGGGTCATCAAGAATATTCTCTAACTTAGACAAGTTGTCTAAAACGGGGTTCTCAGCTCCCTTTCTATCAGTAATATGCAAATCAAATTCTTGTAGCAGGAGAACCCATCTAATAAGTCTAGGTTTAGCATCTTTCTGTTCCATAAGGTACTTGATAGCAGCATGATTAGTGTGAATAGTTACTTTAGAATCAACAATATAAGCTCTAAACTTATCACAAGCAAATACGACTGCTAAAAACTCCTTCTCGGTAGTAGCATAATTTCTGTGGGCACTGTCTAGAGTTTTACTAGCATATTGGATAACATTCAATTTCTTATCAACTCTTTGTCCTAGAACAGCACCTACAGCATAATCACTAGCATCGCACATAATCTCAAAGGGTAAATTCCAGTCAGGAGGCTGGACAATAGGTGCATATATCGATGCTTTCCTATGTATTTCAAATGCTTCTACTCAATCATCATCAAAGACAATAGGAACATCTTTTTGTAAGAGATTAGTCTGAGGCCTAGAGATTTTGGAGAAGTCCTTAATGAACCTCCTATAAAACCCAACATGACCAAGGAAACTTCTTATACCTCTGATGTCCTTGGGACACATCATCTTTTCAATAGCATCAACTTTAGCTTTATCAACTTCAATACCTCTTTCAGAAATTTTATGACCCAAGACAATGCCTTCATTAACCATAAAGTGGCACTTTTCCCAATTCAAGACAACATTAGTTTCTTCACAACTCTGCAAAACTCGATCAAGGTTGCTCAAGCAATCATCAAAAGAAGTTCTGTAAACGGAAAAGTCATCCATGAAAACCTCAACAATCTTTAAAAAAATCAGAGAATATAGCCACCATGCATCTTTGAAAGGTAGCAGGTGCATTACATAAACCAAAAGGCATACGTCTATAAGCAAAGGTACCGAAGGGACAAGTAAAAGTGGTCTTTTCTTGATCCCCTTTTGACACAGGTATTTGAGAGAAACCAGAATAGCCATCTAGAAAGCAAAAATGAGTATGTTAGAATAACCTTTCTAGCATTTGATCAATAAAAGGCAAAGGGTAATGATCTTTCTTAGTGGCTTTATTTAATTTGCGGAAATCAGTTACCATCCTATAATCTGTAACAATTCTTTGCGGGATCAATTCATCTTTATCATTAGGAACTACAGTAATACATCCCTTCTTAGGGACACAATGGACCAGGCTTACCCACTGGCTATCAGCAATTGGATAAATTATACTTGCCTCTAGAAGCTTTAGTATTTCCTTCCTTACCACTTCTTTCATCTTAGGATTTAACCGTCATTGATGATCGATAATCGGTTTCGCATCCTCTTCCAACTTTATCTTGTGTTGGCATAGAGTGGGACTAATGCCCTTAAGATCATCCAGAGTATATCCTATAGCAGCACGGTGCTTCTTCAGAGTTTTCAATAGTTTCTCTTCTTCCTGCTCTGAAAGGTTAGCACTAATAATAACAGGATATATCTTCTTTTCATGGAGATAAACATACTTAAGAGTATCAGGTAAATGTTTAAGTTAAAACACGGGATCACCATTGGGTGGAGGAGGATCCCCTAGAATTTCAACAAGCAAGTTATGTTTCAATAAGGGTCCCTGTTTAAAGAATATTTCATCTATTTCCCTTCTCTCATTCATATACATATCATTTTCATGGTCTAGCAGATATTGTTCTAAGGGATCGTTAGGAGGTACAACAATAGAATCAAGACAATAGTTTCATCCTTACTAGGCAATTCTTTATCATGGGGTTGTCTACGAAATTTAACAAAGTTAAAATCATGAGACATATCCCCTAATCCAACAGTAACAATATATTTTTCCCAGTCTATCTTAGCATTAACAATATTCAAGAAGGGTCTACCAAATATAATGGGGCAAAAATCATCTTGTGGGGAACCAAGAACAATAAAATCAGTAGGGTATTTAACTTTCTCACACAAGATTTCAACATCTCTAACAATCCCAACTGGTGCAATAGTGTCTCTATTGGCAAGCTTAATAGTAACATCAATACCTTCTAACTCAGCATGTGCAATATTGTGCATAATTTCTTCATATAAGGAAATGTATATTACACTCGCACTAGCACCCACATCACATAAACCATGATAGCAATGATCTCCTATTTTAACGGAAATAACAAGCATGCCTACAACAGCGATTCTAGTATCGGGTCTAGCGATTCTAGCAGCTTCCTCATGGAGGTAAATAACATGCCCATCTATATTATCGACCAAGAGATCCTTAACCATAGCAACACTAGGTTCAACTTTAATTTGCTCACAGGGTGTAGGTGTGCTAGTATTACTCTTACGAACCATAGTTGAAGCTTTAGCATGATCCTTTATTCTAACAGGGAAAGGTGGTTTCTCAATATAGGTGGTAGGAACAATAGGATCAACATTATAAGTGATAGTCTTTTCATCAACTATAACATGTTCAACTACTTTTACTTCATGGGAGGATGAAATTTATACCACTTCTCCTTAGGGGGATCAACATGAGCAGCAAATGATCCTATTGTTCTCGCGAAGGAGAAAGTATCGCTCAAGCTTGGGGGAGACTTAAGTCAATGTTATATTCATGCCCCAATCATGAGCTCTCAAGAGAAATGATCATTCAAAAAATTTATGCTCGGCTTTCTCTCAATAATCGCTCCATGCTCGATACTTCTTGTACTGGTTCTTTTATGGTGAAGACTATTGAATTCAAATGGGATTTATTGGAAAGAATTTAATGCAACTCTGAAGATTGGGATCTCGAGGAAGGAAAGGAGTCAGGTATAGCCCCTAAGTTTGATTGTGTTAAATCTTTTATAAATACCGATGTTTTCCCTGAATTTAGCACTAAATATGGACTTGACTCTGAGATAGTTGCTTCTTTCTGTGAATCATTTGCTGCTCATGTTGATCTCCCTAAGGAGAAGTGGTTTAAATTTCATGCTCCCATTGAAGTAAAAGTAGTTGAACATGTTATAGTTGAGGAAAAGACTATCACTTATAATGTTGATCCTATTGTTCCTACCACCTATATTGAGAAACCACCTTTCCCTGTTAGAATAAAGGATCATGCTAAAGCTTCAACTATGGTTCGTAAGAGTAATACTAGCACACCTGCACCCTGTGAGCAAATTAAAGTTGAACCTAGTGTTGCTATGGTTAAGGATCTCTTGGTCGATAATATAGATGGGCATGTTATTTACCTCCATTTTGCATCATGCTTTTATGTTGATATTTACTGCACTATGGACTGTTATTACACATTATTTCACAATACTTATGCCTTTTCTCTCTTATTTTACAAGGTTTACATGAAGAGGAAGAATTCCGGCAGCTGGAATTCTGGGCTGGAAAAGGAGCAAACATTGGAGACCTATTCTGCACAACTCAAAAAGCCCTGAAACTCCACGAAACTCCGTTTCAGAAAATATAAAAAATATCTAGCGAAACAAGTACATCAGGGGGGCCACCCATCGTACACGAGGGTGTGGGCGCGCCCCCTGCCTCGTGGGCCACCTGGCAGCCCCCCGATGCCAATCTTCTGCTATATGAGGTGTTTTGACCTGAAAAAAAATCATAAGGAGGCTTTCGGGACGAAGCGTCGCCTCCTTGATGCGGAACCTTGGCGGAACCAATCTAGGGCTCCGGCGGAGCTGTTGTGCTGGGGATACTTCCCTCCGGGAGGGGGAAATCATTGCCATCGTCATCACCAACAACTCTCCCGTCTTGGGGAGGTTATCTTCATCAACATCTTCACCAGCACCATCTCCTCTCAAACCCAAGTTCATCTCTTGTATCCAATCTTTGTATCAAAACCTCAGATTGGTACCTGTAGGTTGCTAGTAGTGTTGATTACTCCTTGTAGTTGATGCTAGTTGGTTTACTTAGTGGAAGATCATATGTTCAGATCCATTATGCATATTAATACCCCTATGATTATGAACATGAATATGATTTGTGAGTAGTTACGTTTGTTCCTGAAGACATGGGAGAAGTCTTGCTATAAGTAGTCATGTGAATTTGATATTCATTCGATATTTTGATAAGATGTATGTTGTCTTTCCTCTAGTGGTGTCATGTGAACGTCAACTATATGACACTTCACCATTGTTTGGGCCTAGAGGAAGGCATTGGGAAGTAATAAGTAGATGATGGGTTGCTAGTGTGACGGAAGCTTAAACCCTAGTTTATGCGTTGCTTCGTAAGGGGCTGATTTGGATCCATATGTTTCATGCTATGGTTAGGTTTAGCTTAAAACTTCTTTTGTAGTTGCAGATGCTTGCAATAGAGGTTAATCATAAGTGGGTTTCTTGTACAAGTAAGGGCAGCACCCAAGCACCGGTCCACCCACATACCAAATTATCAAAGTAACGAATGCGAATCATATGAACGTGATGAAAACTAGCTTGACGATAATTCCCATGTGTCCTTGGGAGCGCTTTCCTTCATATAAGAGTTTGTCCAGGCTTGTCCTTTGCAACAAAAAGGATTGGGCCATCTTGCTGCACCTTATTTACTTTTACTATTTATTACTTGTTACCAATTATCTTATCACAAAACTATCTGTTATCGATAATTTTAGTGCTTGTAGAAAATACCTTACTGAAAACTGCCTATCACTTCCTTCTGCTCCCCGTTGGGTTCGACACTCTTACTTATCGAAAGGAATACGATATGTCCCTTACACTTGTGGGTCATCAAGACTCTATTCTGGCGTCGTTGCGGGGGAGTGAAGCGCCTTTGGTAAGTGGAATTTGGTAAGGAAAAATTTATATAGTGTGCTGAAATTTATGGTCACTTGTTACTATGGAACTTAATCCTTTGAGGGGCTTGTTCGGGGTATCTTCACCCCGACCAGTAGATGAATGAGTTGCTCCTCAACTTACTGGACCTACTAAAAATGTTTGCTTTGAAATTCCTTCGGGTATGATAGAGAAACTGCTAGCTAATCCCTTCAAAGGAGATGGATCATTGCATCCCGATTTGCATCTAATCTATGTGGATGAAGTTTGTGGATTATTTAAGCTTGTAGGTATGCCGAGGATGTGATCAAGAAGAAGGTCTTCCCTTTATCTTTGAAGGGAGAGGCATTGACATGGTTTAGGCTATGTGATGATATTGGATCATGGAAATACAACCGATTGAAGTTGGAATTTCATCAGAAGTTCCACCCTACGCATCAGGTTCATCGTGATCGTATATATATATATATATATATATATAAAATTTTTAGCCTCGCGAAGGAGAAAGTATCGCTCAAGCTTGGCGGAGGCTTAAGTCAATGTTATATTCATGCCCAAATCATGAGCTCTCAAGAGAAATGATTATTCAAAAAAATTAAGCTCGGCTTTCTCTCAATAATTGCTCCATGCTCGATACTTCTTGCACCGGTTCTTTTATGATGAAGACTATTGAATTCAAATGGGATTTATTGGAAAGAATTAAATGCAACAATGAAGATTAGGATCCCGACGAAGGTAAGGAGTCAGGTATAACACCTAAGTTTGATTGTGTTAAATCTTTTATGGATACCGATGTTTTCCGTGAATTTAGCGCTAAATATGGACTTGACTCTGAGATAGTAGCTTCTTTCTGTGAATCATTTGCTACGCATGTTGATATCCCTAAGGAAAAGTGGTTTAAATTTCATCCTCCCATTGAGGTAAAAGTAGTTGAACCTGTTATAGTTGAGGAAAAGACTATCACTTATAATGTTGATCCTATTGTTCCTACCGCCTATATTGAGAAACCACCTTTCCCTGTTAGACTAAAGGATCATGCTAAAGCTTCAACTGTGGTTCGTAAGGGTAATACTAGAACACCTACACCCTCTGAGCAAATTAAAGTTGAACCTAGTGTTGCTATGGTTAAGGATCTATTGGTCGATAATATAGATGGGCATGTTATTTACCTCCATGAGGAAGCTGCTAGAATCGCCAGCCCAATACTAGGAAAAACATAGACCTGTTGTAGGCATGCGTGTTATTTCCATTAAAATAGGAGATCATTGCTATCATGGTTTATGTGATGTGGGTGCTAGTGCGAGTGTAATACCCATTTCCTTATATGAAGAAATTATGCACGATATTGCACCTGTTGAGCTAGAAGTAGGGACAACAATGGGTACCCATTACCCGCGTACCCTGCGGGTAAAAACCCTATTAGGGTAAAGGTATGGGCCAAAATTTTACCTATGGGTACTTAAATGGGAAAATACCATACCCATCGGGTAGAGAGGGTACGAGTATGGGACCGTATAACCCATGCTCGCGTACCCATGTACCCATCTAAAATGTTGACAAGTGGGTTTCCTTTAATATTCTAATGTATTAAATTTCCCCCCTCTAATCACGCTAGGTAAAAAATCTAATGTGCGGTCAAATAATCTCTATAACTTATCATGATTTTGTGAATTTAAAGTCTATAACTATGTGTTCTTATTTAGGATTATGTGTTGTTGTTTAACATTTTTATGGGTTGCTTTATGGGTAAGTTTTTTTTGTTTTTGAGAATGTGCTTTGTACATTGCTATTTAAAATGTGTTGCTATTAATAATTCATGATCATATGGTTCCTTTTACAACTATTTTTTACTCAATTTGATGTGTTGTAAATGCGGGTATATTTACCCGTGGGTACCCATATACCATGTCAGGTGACGGGTATGGGAAAAATTTGTACCCTGGACGGGTATGGGTATGGATGATACGTAAGTTCAGGGTAGACGGGTAAGAATATGGGGTGGCTCCACCCATACCCATACCATGTGGGTGCCATCCCTAGCTAGAAGGTATATATGTTACTATTAAGCTTGCCAATAGAGACACTATTGCACCAGTTGGGATTGTTAGAGATGTTGAAGTCTTGTGTGGGAAAGTTAAATACCCTGCTGATTTTCTTGTTCTTGGTTCCCCACAAGATGATTTTTGCCCCATTATATTTGGTAGACCCTTCTTGAATACTGTTAATACTAAGATATACTGCGAAAAAGATATTGTTACTGTTGGATTAGGGGATATGTCTCATGATTTTAACTTTGCTAAATTTCGTAGACAACCCCGTGATAAAGAATTGCCTAGTAAGGATGAAATTATTGTCTTGCTTCTATTGTTGTACCTCCTAACATCCCTTAGAACAATATCTGCTAGACCATGAAAATGATATGTATATGAATGAGAGAAGGGAAATAGATGAAATATTCTTTAAACAGGGACACATATTGAAACATAACTTGCCTGTTGAAATTCTAGGGGATCCTCCTCCACCCAAGGGTGATCCCGTGTTTGAACTTCAACCTTTACCTGATACTCTTAAGTATGTTTATCTCCATGAAAAGAAGATATATCCTGCTATTATTAGTGCTAACCTTTCAGAGCAGGAAGAAGAAAAATTATTGAAAACTCTGAAGAAGCACCATGCTGCTATTGGATATACTCTGGATGATCTTAAGGGCATTAGTCCCACTCTATGCCAACACAAGATAAAGTTGGAAGCCCATTGCAGCCACGTAAACTTGCAACAACAAAGTAGTGGACGTCTAACTTGTTTTTGCAGGGCATGTTGTGATTTGATATGGTCAAGACATGATGAGTTATACGTTATTGTATGAGATGATCATGTTTTATAAATTATCGGCAACCGGCAGGAGCCTTATGGTTGTCTCTTTATTGTATGAATTGCAAACACCATGTAATTGCTTTACTTTATCGCTATGAGTTAGCAATAGTCGTAGAAGCAATAGTTGGTGAGACGACCACGATGATACGATGGAGATCAAGGTGTCAAGCCGGTGTAGATGGAGATCATGACGATGCTTTGGAGATGGAGATCAAAAGCACAAGATGATGATGGCCATATCATGTCACATATTTTGATTGCATGTGATGTTTATCTTTTATGCATCTTATTTTGCTTAGTACGGTGGTAGCATTATAAGATGATCCTTTAACTAAATTTCAAGGTAAGAGTGTTCCCTGAGTATGCACCGTTTCTACAGTTCATCGTGTTGAGACACCACGTGATGATCGAGTGTGATAGACTCTACGTTCACATACAACGGGTGCAAGACAATTTTGCACATGCGGAATACTCGGGTTAGACTTGACGAGCCTAGCATGTACAGACATGGCCTCGGAACACTGAAGACCGAAAGGTTGAACGTGAATCACATAGTAGATATGATCAACATAGATATGTTCACCATTGATGACTACTCCATCTCACGTGATGATCAGACATGGTTTAGTTGATTTGGATTGCATATCATGTAGATGACCTGAGGAATGTCTATCTAAGTGGGAGTTCTTTAGTAATTTGATTAATTGAACTTTAATTTATCATGAACTTAGTCCTGATAGTATTTGCAAATTATGTTGTAGATCAGTAACTCACGTTGTAGTTCCCCTTTTCTTTCATATGTTCCTAGAGGAAACTGAGTTGAAAGATTTTAGTAGCAATGATGCGGACTGGGTCCGTGACCTGAGGATTATCCTCATTGTTGCACAGAAGAATTATGTCCTCGATGTACCGCTAGGTGACATACCTATTGCAGGAGCAGATGCAGACATAATGAACGTTTAGCAAAGCTCGATATGATGACTACTTAATAGTTTAGTGCGCCATGCTTTACGGCTTATAACCGGGACTTCAAAAACGTTTAGAAAGCCATGGTGCATATGAGACGTTTCAAGAGTTGAAATTGGTATTTTAGACCCATGCCATGTCGAGAGGTATGAGACCTCTGACAAGTACTTTGCCTACAAGATGGAGGAGAATATCTCAGTTGGTGAGCATGTGCTCAGAATGTCTGGGTACTACAATCACTTGAATCAAGTGGGAGTTAATCTTCCAGATAAGATAGTGATTGATAGAGTTCTCTAGTCACTATCACCGAGCTACTAGAACTTCCTGATGAACTATAATATGCAAGGGATGACGAAAATGATTCCCGAGCTCTTCGCGATGCTGAAATCGGCGAAGGAAGAAATCAAGAAAAAGCATCAAGTGTTGATGGTTAACAAGACCACTAGTTTGAAGAAAAAGGGCAAGGGAAAGAAAAGGAATTTCAAAAGAATGGCAAGCAAGTTGTCACTCTCGAGAAGAAGCCCAAAGCTAAACCCAAGCCTGAAACTGAGTGCTTCTACTGCTAAGGAAATGGTCACTTGAAGCGGAACTACCCCAAATATTTGGCGGATAAGAAGGATGGCAAAGTGAACAAACGTATATTTGATATACATGTTATTGATGTGTACCTTACTAGTGCTCGTAAGTATCCCCTGGGTATTTGATACCTATACGGTTGCTAAACATTAGTAACTCGAAACAGGAGTTGCAGAATGAACGGAGACTAGGTGAGGGTGAGGTGACGATGTGTGTTCGAAGTGGTTCTAAGATTGATATGATCATTATTGCTCACTCCCTATACTTTTGGGATTAGTGTTAAACCTAAATAAATGTTATTTGGTGTTTGCGTTGAGCATGAACAAGATTGGATCGTGTTTGTTGTAATATAGTTATTCATTTAAGTGAGAGAATAATTGTTATTTTGTTTACATGAATACAACCTTCTATGGTCATACACCCAAGGTGAATGGTTTATTGAATCTCGATCGTAGTAATACACATATTCATAATATTGAAGCTAAAATATGCAGAGTTGATAATGATAGTGCAACATACTTGTGGCACTGCCATTTAGGTCATATTAGTGTAAAGCGCATGAAGAAACTCCATCCAGATGGACTTTTGGAATCACTTGATTATGAATCATTTGATACTTGCAAACCATGCCTCATGGGCAAGATGACTAAAACTCCGCTCTCCGAAACAATGGAGCGAGCTAATAACTTATTGTAAATAATACATACCGATGTATGCGGTCCGATGAGTGTTGAAGCATGCGGAGGGTATCATTATTTTCTCACCTTCACAGATGATTTGAGTAGATATGGGTATATCTACTTGATGAAACATAAGTCTGGAACATTTGAAAAGTTCAAAAAATTTCAGAGTGAAGTAGAGAATAATCATAACAAGAAAATATAGTTTCTATGATCTGATCGCGGAGGCGAATATTTGAGTTATGAGTATGGTCTTCATTTGAAATAGTGTGGAATAGTTTCACAACTCACGCCACCTCGAACACCACAGCGTAATGGTGTGTCCGAATGTTGAACCGTACTCTATTAGATATGGTACATTCTATGATGTCTCTTACCGATTTGCCTTTATCATTTTGGGTTATGCATTAGAGACAGCTGCATTCATGTTAAATAGGGCACCATCTAAATCCATTGAGATGACACCGTATGAACTATGGTTTGGCAAGAAACCAAAGCTGTCATTTCTTAAAGTTTGGGGTTGCGATGCTTATGTGATAAAGCTTCAACTTGATAAGCTCGAACCCAAATCGGAGAAGTGCGTCTTCATAGGATACCCAAAATAAACTGTTGGGTACACCTTCTACCACATATCTGAAGGCAAGACTTTTATTGCTAAGAATGGATCCTTTCTAGAAAAGGAGTTTCTCTCGAAAGAAGTGAGTGGGAGGAAAGTAGAACTTGATAAGGTAATTATACCTTCACTCTAATTGGAAATTAGATCATCAGAGAAAATCGTTCCCATGATGCCTACACCAACTAGAGAAGAAGCTAATGATAATGATCATGACACTTTAGATCAATTTAGCCTGTCCTGGAAGTCATGTTGTTAGACAACGGCGAACCGTCGAACTATGAAGAAGCTATGACGAGCCCAGATTCCAATAAGTGGCTTGAGGCCATGAAATCTGAGATAGGATCCATGTATGAGAACAAAGTGTGGACTTTGGTGGACTTGCCCGACGATCGGCAAGCCAATGGATCTTCAAGAGGAAGCCAAACGTTGATGGTAATATCACTATCTACAAAGCTCGACTTTTTACAAAAGTTTTTTGACAAGGTCAAGGTGTTGACTACGATGAGATTTTCTCACTCGTGGATGCTTAAGTATGTCCGAATCATGTTAGCAATTGCCGCATTTTATGAAATCTAGCAAATAGATGTCAAAACTGCATTCCTTAATGGATTTATTAAATAAGAGTTGTATATGATGCAACTAGAAGGTTTTGTCAATCCTAAAGGTGCTAACAAAGTGTGCAAGATCCACCGATCCATCTATGGACTGGTGCAAGCTTCTCAAAGTTGGAATATATGCTTTGATGAGTTGATCAAAGCACATAGTTTTATACAGACTTGCGGTGAAGCCTGTATTTACAAGAAAGTGAGTGGGAGCTCTGTAGGATTTCTGGTATTATATGTGGATGACATATTATTGATTGGAAATGATGTAGAATTTTTGGATAGCATAAAAGGATACTTGAATAAGAATTTTTCAATGAAAGACCTCGGTGAAGCTGCTTATATATTGGGCATGAAGATCTATAGGGATGGATCAAATACCCTTAATAGGACTTTCACAAAACACATAACTTGATAAAGTTTTGAAGAAGTCCAAAATGGATCATTCAAAGAAGGAGTTCTTTCCTAAGTAGTAAGGTGTGAAGTTGAGCAAGACTCAAAGCCCGACCACGTGTCACAGCCCTTGCCTGGCTTGCTTGGTCTTCATGTGCATCATGTTTTATCTCCTCAGAAAACTGGAAATGGGGATGTTCAAACCCTAGCACCAAATGAATTCAACTAGGGTCAACAATAAAATCATTTCCAATGACCCAAAATACCTTCATCAATGTTCATAATTTTGGCAAGGCTTTGAGACCAAACCAAAAATAGTGAACATTTTTGTGGAATATTTTGGGCACTGAATTAAATCATACCTTATTTGCATTGGGCATTCAAATATTATATATTATTTTAAATGCTCAAATAATCATAAACTAAAATGTTTACTGTTGGATTTATTCTAAACAGTAGCCATGCTTGGTTTCATGATTTTTGAAAATGCTCTGGCATTTTTAATAAAGCCAAAACAAATGTCAAAATTAGAAAACAATAACAGAATTAGAAAAGGAGAGAGAGAGAGAGAACACCTACCTGGGCTAACTTACCTGGTGGCCCAGCATGGCCCAGCCCAACTGGCCGATGCCAGTCATCCCCCTCCTGCTTCCACCGCGATGCCTCCGACCTTCTGGTCGTGCCACGAAGACGTCCACGGCCCCCTCGTTCCATCTCACCTCCCCGCACTCACTTTCCCCTCGTTACCCAGCCCCTCCTCGCCATGGCCGAACGCCACCGTTGCCGCCGCTCGCCGTAGCCATGGCTACATGCCACCCCTCGCCCAACCAGCAGGACAGCCAGATCCGCCACTACGCCTAGAAGCTACACGCTGACGCACGCGACCGCGGGAGCCCTACAGCGTCGCCTCCGACCTCTTCTTCAACCTCCGGCCGCCGACGACCTCGTCGTCGATTCGCGACGTCCGCTGCC
>LR738711.1:224641629-224695601 GCA_902687465.1 Secale cereale
AGCTCGCCGAAGCCACCGTTGCACTCGCCGTGAGCTCCTCCTTCTTCTCCCCCTGTCCCCTCACTCCCGCGCGTGCTCTAGCCCCGACCCCCACCGTGACCGTGAGCTCACCGCCGCCGGCCATGTCGCCGCCGTGGCCACAGCCACCGTAGCTTGCGTCCGAGCTCGCCACTGCACGCCTTGCACTCCCGCGCATCGGACATGGCCATCCGTTGCTCCTGGAGTGGCCCGTAGCGCCATTTCATTCATCACCCGAACGCCGGCCGCCGCGTCTGAGGTCGCCGTCGTCACTTTAGGCCACCTCCGGCGAAGCTAAGGGCACCAATCGACTCGCGCGAGCTCTAGCTACTCATAGATGCGCTCAGCCGTTGATTTGGTTGCCGGAGGGCGATTTCCGAGCACAACCCCCGACTCGGGCCTCGTCGGCGGCAAAACGCCGGCGGGTTTGACCCGTTGACCGGCGTGGGTTGACCCCACTCCTGGTTTGACTCCCCCCTCTCTCACTGACTTTTGGGCCCGCCCTGTTAATTAACCTAGATTAGTGCTAATTTATTGGTTAGTTAGTTAGTCACTGACGTGTGGGCCCTGCCCTATCTAATTATAGTTTAGGATTAACTAGTGCTAATTAACCTTGCTAATTAGCAGTGTCACTGACCAGTGGGCCCCACTGGTCAGGTTTGACTGGACCAACCCCTGTTGACTTGCTGATGTCAGTATGACCTAGTGCTGACGCAGTAACTATTTTCTGTGATTTAAAATAAATCAGAAATGATTTATTTATTTCAGAAAATAGCCAAAACTTCTAAAAATCATAGAAAATAATCTATAACTCAGATGAAAATAATTTATATATGAAAAAGGATCAGGAGAATTCAAGGAATCTGTTTATGCCATTTTCATGCATGTTTGAGCAAGTTAAACCTGCCGATCAGGTCAAATCAATTAAATGACAATTAAATAATCACATATGCAGTTTGAATTTGAATCTTTGGTTCAAACCAACTTCATTTAATATGGTTGCTAGTTGCATTAGCTCAATTAACAGCATATTGCCATGTCATGATCATGCATCATATTGTCGCATTGCATTGATTGTGTTTTCTCTGTGTTGCCGGTTTTTGTCCCCTCTCGATAGACGTGTTCCGACGATGTGATCGATGACACCGATGAAGACCCAATGATATCTTCTGAAGTGCCAGGCAAGCAAACCCCATTGAGCATTCCGATACAATCCCACTCTCTCGCTCTTGCTCTCTTTTACTGCATTAGGACAACAACGCTTCAACTGTTACCTGCTGCGGTAGTTGAACCTCTTTCCACTGCATGACCTGTCATTGCCACAATAAATAGTTGAAACCCACTAGTATGAGTAGGAGTTGTTTGAGCCATGTTGTGCCTACTCATTCATGCTTTCTGGTTATGCCTGCTATTCCTTAGAGTTGTGTCAGGTCTGATTCATCGGGGATGAATTGGAAGGGTGATGAACATGTCCTACTGTGTGAGAGCTAAGTGTGTGAACACGATTTGGTAAAGGTAGCGATGAGAGGCCATGTAGGAGTACATGGTGGGTTGTCTCATTATAGCCGTCCTCAGGAAGTGAGTTCTGTGTTGGTTGATCCATGAACAGTTACTACCATGCATTGGGCTCCGGGCGCTCCAAGCTCTCTCGACTTATTAACTGCCCTTGTCCTCTGTCCAGGAGTTGCAACTAGTTTCTGGTGTTTGTAGTTTACTGGAGGTTGTGCGCAGCGCTGACCCTCGGGGTGGGCTGTGACACAGCAGGTACGTGGCCGGGTGTACCGGTCGCCCGTTTGGTGACTCGGGAACCCTGTACACATCGTTTGGGGCCGTGAGCGACACCCCGGCCGGATCTCCCCACGGATGGAACCCAAATAGGCGATAAACCTGGACTAGGGACTTGTGTGGTTAGTCAGGTTGTGGCCGACACCCTGCCGGGCTTCCGCTTGAAGGTTGCCGAGATACATGACGTGTACATGGCGGTAAGTGCCGAGAGCGTGTGTGAAGAAGTACACCCCTGCAGGGTTATATATGATCTATTCGAATAGCCGTGTCCGCGGTAATGGACTTCTGGGTTACCTTTACAGTTCATAGACAAGTGAAAGTGGATACTCTAAAACACGCAAGATAAGCGTGAGTACTATGGATGGCCTTCTCGTAGGGAGACGGGAGCGGATCCATAGTGGTGTATTGATTGGTGAATATATGGACTCGTGTGCGCCTCCTCAAAAGAGTTACTTGCAGTCATAGTTTAGGATAGCCACCGAGTCAAAGCTGGCTTGCTGCAGTCAAACCCCACCTTCCCCTTTGTTTATACTGATGCATATGTAGTTAGTTCTGATGTAAGTCTTGCTGAGTACCTTTGTACTCACGTTTTCTTAATTTATGTTTTTGTAGAGAGACTTCAGTCTCACTAGTGGTTCCGCGTGGACTTCGACGTTTAGCTTGTTACCTCAGCTATGATCTTGTACCCTTGGAGGGTCTTGTAGATAGTCAGGCTTCTTAGCCTTTTTCATTTGTAGGTGTCTGTACTTAGACATGTTATGCTTCCGTTGCCTGTATGCTCTGTATGTTGGGTCATGTGGCCTCTGTTTGTAATAAATGCTATGATGGTTCTTTTGGGCCTTATCTATATGAGTTGTTGAGTTATGTTGTGATGCCATGTTGTACATCACATACTTGCATGTTATGCGTACGTGTAATGTGTATTGCTATGTGTGGGATCCGACACCTAGTTGTTTACCTTTGGTAGCCTATCTTACAGGGAAATGTCTCCTAGTGCTTTCACTAAGCCTTGGTAGCTTGCTACTGCTCCGGAACACTTAGGCTGGCCGGCATGTGTCCTTCTTCGTTCCCGTGTCTGTCCCTTAGGGGAAATGTCACGCGTTGTTCCTTTAAGTCCTTGTAGCTTGCTACGACTTGGGTTCATACGTTGATGGGTCATGTATGCCTTTCTCTGTAATTTAGCGCCACTTTTGGTTTATAACTAGTCATGTCGGCCCGGGTTCTCTGTCATATGGATGCTAGCGACACTATCATATACGTGTGCCAAAATGCGTAAACGGTCCCGGGACAGGTAAGGTGGCACCCGTGGGGATACCGTGCGTGAGGCCGCAAAGTGATATGGTGTGTTACAGGCTAGACCTGTGTGACTTAGGATCGGGGTCCTGACAGCTTTGTTATCAGAGCCTGACTGTCTGTAGGATTAGTAAGCCAAACTGGTCAAAGTCGTGTCTCGAAATTCTTTAGTTATGTAAGGGAATTGATTGTGGAAGGGAACGTAAGGCTCTTTTTACTCCTTTACCTTATGACCTTCTGATCCGAGGCATCCTCTTCTTTTCTACGGGGTTAAGAAACTAGGATTCTCATTCTATTTATCAGGATCACGTTAATTGTGGATTCAACCCTCAGTTCAGTTTCTTCTACCTCCGTGTGTTGATAGTTGGTCTCGGAATCTTGTTATCGTGATGTTGAGTGGTTATGCTACCCTTTTGCTTGGATCTGAAAATCCTTTTGAGCAATTACAGTCGTTATGCTGTCCGAGTCTTCCCAGGTTTCTAAACAATCTGATGCGGTTGCAAATCCCGTCCTCCTGTTCCCGATGCTCCTTTGGGCCAGATTAACCACACTAGTCGCTGTGTTGAGGTACTCCGTTGCCTCGACATACATGTTGGAGTTATTATTATGACCCTAGGTGTCTTAGAGGATCACCCAGTAATCTAGCAGTGCTTATATTCCCGGTGTAATGATTCTGGCCATCATTCTCGAAAGCATCCCGTGATGCCATATAGTTAGTAGGCATTCTATTGCTGGGTTCTTGAACCCAAGATTCACTCTACTTACTTCATGTTGATAGTGTTTGCTCGTCCCTTTAGGATACTAGTAACCTTGTGATAGTCCTCGAGGTCCATGGTTATCGTTCTTCAAATACCATGAACCATCATTGCAGAAGTTCTTATGAACCGAAAGATCACAACCAGAGTGCTCTTGACGAGTTCTCTATTCCTCATTGTGACTCTGCCAGTCCTACCTTTCTGCATGGGTTATCCGGAAGAAATATGTTGAACTAGTTCGACATGCTAATCTATGCACCCACAACTCAGAAAGTTATATGTTCCTTTGAGTTGCCCCTTTTTAGTTGTATTATGACCCTCGTATATTAGTTGATAGTCAGGAGTAGTTGTGCACTCGTGTTCATCGATGCCTTTTACTCTTGTGGTCCGTCAAGCCATTCTATTATGGAATGACTAGGAAAAACAAACTCCAGTACCTTATCCATATCCAGGATTGGGTCAGAGCAGTTGTATTCCGCAGACCAAAATGCCAATCCGGCTTTTGTTCTGTTTTACCTTGGAGTGTTACCCTCTTTTATGTCAAGAATGTCATGGGAATTGCACAACCTCCTATAAACTCTTGATACAGTAATACTTCTCACCATCGTTGTTCATTCCTTGGTCTCCGTGTTATTGTAACCGGAATACCGACAAGTGAATTGTGATGTGTGAAATCAATACTCCTAGCAACCCTGTTGCTTGGTGGTTAATGGGCGATAATCTTATTCTTAGCATGCTGGTTATTGAATCATCATTCTAAGATTGATCGTGCTACCTGGTCTATCTGACTTGGTGCACTCTTCAATCAATGAGCTAGGATTGTGTCAATCTCTCGCTCTTTTGATCATATCGTCTTGCCCTGAAAAGCAAGATTGATCTCGAGCTTAGTAACATAGCGGTGGTCCGTGATTTTCCGAATATCTTCTCGGAAGTATTACTAGGTTGCTCCCTGACTGTTATGTTGCGCTCGTGATCAAGCTGGTTTCTTTCTAAGCCACCCTCTCTCCAAGAATCTGTGTTGGATACCCTGAGCTAGTTGGTTAAGTTAAACGACAACTTGGAGAGTTGGAAGATGAAAGCTTGCCAGCTTAGTTCATTTCAAGGGGTATATTTGCGTGTGTTGAAGATAGATGATATCTTCATCAATTGGTCCCTGTGATCAGTTGTTGGACCTATTGTCATATCAAAACTTTGATTTGATTATGGGCTATTATCAAATCAAATCAGAACCAATGATGTTCATAATGTTGTCTTACTCATGGTTGATCCCTTGAGCAAACACCATTATATATTTTGGGTCTGACCAATGCTATCACTTGTTCACATAATTATGGAATTCCATCTTCGTGGAAACCTGGATGAATTGTTGTTGTGCCCATCAGCAACACTGCTACCTTCTCCATGATTTTTGTAGGACATTAAGCTAGTGTTGGAAACTTTGTAAGCATTGCTTTCATGTCCTGTTCATGGGGTATATGTTGGATGAGAGAAGAGATTTTCCCTAATTCATGTGTAATTGATGTAAGTTGCCACCATGAGTTCGAGAAAGTTGTTTTGCTTCCTGTGGAATCATCCCAAGTCAGTCATGCATACGTGCGAAGTATTCTGTGGTTTGGAGACTTGCAACCTTCACTCTATATGTATCCTTAGCACACCAAGCCACTGATTGATTTGTTCAAGAAAAGAAGTCTGTTGTGCTAATCCTAGGTCATGCACATGACTTCGCTATCTCCAATGATGGTTCCCAACCTGAACTCGGTAGTATTTCTTTGTAAGACTACCATGTGGTCATGTTTGTCTTGGACAACGTGTTCACCGGTTTGTAGCAGAACCAGCTCATGTTTTGGAGCTTACTATCGTAGTTCATTCCCGAGAATCTCGCAACGTCGTCTCGTCGATTTGTGTTGCAAACTTTTATTTTTCTTTCTAGACTCGATGAGTCTGGAATATCCTGACACCAACCGGAGCTGAATCTCAGGCAAATATGATGGTTGGAGCCTTTTCCTAGAACTATAATATTGGTCTCTCGATAACCGGTAAAGTGGATGTCGTGGCCAACACACCCAGCCGGAAGACCTATTGTTGTAGTATCTTGATTGAAGAAGTTGGCCACCTCCCAATAAGGACTTCGTAGGAATTACTCCCTAGTTGTTCCTTATGGACTTTTTGTGCTCCCGAAGTCCGACCTTTACTTGATGGCCATGTTGATACTTTTAAGCATTGACCGTGGTACCTAATACACCAAGGAGAACATTAGAAGCGGAGTGCTAAATGTCTCTCGGTCGATCATCCAGATTTTGCCCCTTGACTCCGCTAAGGTGAAATCTGAGAAGTGTTATCTTCCTTTGCATCTGCATCGTCCATCGCTATTCATCATGGTCGTATGTTGTGTTGCCAGGGTCCTTGACACGGATATTGGTAAAACCTTGATGAATATGGAAATGCTCAAGTTCTTGAGAGCACGCACAAGCACTAGGTGTTATCACTGGCATTAACCGGGATTGCTCCCAGTGTTCTTGGTTATGCTATAACCCCTCAGGAGTAGATTCACTCTCTACTGTTGGGATTCACCCCAGTTACCAGAATCATTCCCAACATTTGCATTTTGTTCCCAGCTTGCACCGCCAATGTGCCAATTTTTCCATGGGTTGCCTTTCTCAGCCACTGCTGTTCAGGATTATCTTCAGAAGTGGACTTGCCATGGTCCCATCCATTTCCGACGATAACCAAAATCATCCCTTGTGTTGTCTTCAACAAGGTAGTCCACATCATCCATTCTGGCTCGAGAATGTCATTATTTCGGACTCCGTTAAACGATCGTTTGTGAATAACTTAAGCTGGTATAGAGAATTTCAATGATCCCTATATCAAAAGTAATTCTTTTTGCCACTTAAGGGGATAATTCTACGAGTCACCTTCTCTAAGGTGCCCTGTCTGGTGACCTTGATCACCCTCTTGTTAGGTGTGGAATTATTGCCACCTGGTGAACCTTCATCATTTATTCACTCCATCCCTCTGGAGGTGTACTCCGTGTCTCAGCTCAAGAGATGTTTCAACGTCTCACTCCATGAGTTGATCTTGAGTTG
This sequence comes from Secale cereale, assembly GCA_902687465.1. Classification (NCBI taxonomy): domain Eukaryota; kingdom Viridiplantae; phylum Streptophyta; class Magnoliopsida; order Poales; family Poaceae; genus Secale; species Secale cereale. The sequence goes on from LR738711.1 coordinate 224,648,567, forward strand.
CTCGATCTTTCAGAAGATCAATTTCGTAGAGTTTCTTTCGTCGTCACCGTGTTGGACAAAGACCTCAAAGCAAGGGTTTCAAGATCAACATGATGCTAGCAATCAACATTCATATGAAGGGCACTTGGATCATGAAGATTGTGTTAGTTAGTGTCCCCACTGATTTCTTACCCTACGCTTGAATCTCGGGACGAGATTCTTGTTTAGTGGGGGTGAGTTGTCATAGCCCTAGACCAGCCCTTGCCTGTCTTGCTTGGTCTTCATGTGCATCATGTTTTATCTCCTCAGAAAACTGGAAATGGGGATGTTCAAACCCTAGCACCAAATGAATTCAACTAGGGTCAAGAATAAAATCATTTCTAATGACCCAAAATACCTTCATCAATGTTGATAATTTTGGCAAGGCTTTGAGACCAAACCAAAAATAGTGAACATTTTTGTGGAATATTTTGGGCACTGAATTAAATCATACCTTATTTGCATTGGGCATTTAAATATTATATATTATTTTAAATGCTCAAATAATCATAAACTAAAATGTTTACTGTTGGATTTATTCTAAACAGTAGCCATGCTTGGTTTCATGATTTTTGAAAATGCTCTGGCATTTTTAATAAAGCCAAAACAAATGTCAAAATTAGAAAACAGTAACAGAATTAGAAAAGGAGAGAGAGAGAGAACACCTACCTGGGCTAACTTACCTGGTGGCCCAGCACGGCCCAGCCCAACTGGCCGATGCCAGTCATCCCCCTCCTCTCACCAGAGGGACGGAGGGCGTGTGCCCGCGGCACGTCGGCCACCTCCTGCTTCCACCGCGATGCCTCCGACCTTCTGGTCGTGCCACGAAGACGTCCACGGCCCCCTCGTTCCATCTCACCTCCCCGCACTCACTTTCCCCTCGTTCCCTAGCCCCTCCTCGCCATGGCCGAACGCCACCGTCGCCGCCGCTCGCCGTATCCATGGCTACAGGCCACCCCTCGCCCTACCAGTAGGACAGCCAGATCCGCCACTACGCCTAGAAGCTACACGCTGACGCACGCGACCGCGGGAGCCCTATAGTGTCGCTTCCTACCTCTTCTTCAACGTCCAGCCGCCGACGACCTCGCCGACGATTCGCAACGTCCGCCGCCCCCCCACCCCCCTCCCCCGAGCTCGCTGAAGCCACCGCTGCACTCGCCGTGAGCTCCTCCTTCTTCTCCCCCTATCCCCTCACTCCCGCGCGTGCTCTAGCCTTGAACCCCACCGTGACCGTGAACTCACCGCCGCCGGCCATGTCGCCGCGGTGGCCACAGCCACCGTAGCTTCCGTCCGAGCTCACCACTACACGCCTTGCACTCCCGCGGATCGGACATGGCCATCCGTTGCTCCTGGAGTGGCCCGTAGCGCCGTTTCGTTCATCACCCGAATGCCGGCCGCCGCGTCTGAGGTCGTCGCCGTCACTTTAGGCCACCTCCGGCGAAGCTGAGGGCACCAATCAACGCGCGCGAGCTCCAGCTACTCGTAGATGGGCTCATCCGTTAATTTGGTCGCCGGAGGGCGATTTCCAAGCACAACCGCCGACTCGGGCCTCGCCGGCGGCTAAACGCCGGCGGGTTTGACCCGTTGACCGGTGTGGGTTGACCCCACTACCTGGTTTGACTCCCCCCTCTCTCACTGACTTGCGGGCCCGCCCTGTTAATTAACCTAGATTAGTGCTAATTTATTGGTTAGTTAGTTAGTCACTGACGTGTGGGCCCTGCCTTGTCTAATTATAGTTTAGGATTACCTACTGCTAATTAACCTTGTTAATTAGCAGTGACACTGATCAGTGGGCCCCACTGGTCAGGTTTGACTGGACCAGCCCCTGTTGACTTGCTGATGTCAGCATGACCTAGTGTTGACGCAGTAACTATTTTCTGTGATTGAAAATAAATCAGAAATGATTTATTTATTTCAGAAAATAGCCAAAACTTCTAAAAATCACAGAAAATAATCTATAACTCGGATGAAAATAATTTATATATGAAAAATGATCAGGAAAATTCAAGGAATCTGTTTATGGCATTTTCATGCATGTTTGAGCAAGTTAAACCTGCTGATCAGGTCAAATCAATTAAATGACAATTAAATAATCACATATGGAGTTTGAATTTGAATCTTTGGTTCAAAGCAACTTCATTTAATATGGTTGCTAGTTGCATTAGCTCAATCAACAGCATATTGCCATGTCATGATCATGCATCATATTGTCGCATTGCATTGATTGTGTTTTCTCTGTGTTGCCGGTTTTTGTCCCCTCTCGATAGACGTGTTCCGACGATGTGATCGATGACACCGATGAAGACCCAATGATATCTTCTGAAGTGACAGGCAAGCAAACCCCATTGAGCATTCCGATACAATCCCACTCTCTCGCTCCTGCTCTCTTTTACTGCATTAGGACAACAACGCTTCAACCGTTACCTGCTGCGGTAGTTGAACCCCTTTCCACTGCATGACCTGTCATTGCCACAGTAAATAGTTGAAACCCACTAGTAGGAGTAGGAGTTCTTTCAGCCATGTTGTGCCTACTCATTCATGCTTTCTGGTTATGCCTGCTATTGCTTAGAGTTGTGTCAGGTCTGATTCATCGGGGATGAATTGGAAGGGTGATGAACATGTCCTACTATGTGAGAGCTAAGTGTGTGAACACGATTTGGTAAAGGTAGCGATGAGAGGACATGTAGGAGTACATGGTGGGTTGTCTCATTGCAGCTGTCCTTAGGAACTGAGTTCTGTGTTGGTTGATCCATGAACAGTTACTACCACGCATTGGGCTCCGGGCGCTCCAAGCTCTCTCGACTTATTAACTGCCCTTGTCCTCTGTCCAGGAGTTGCAACTAGTTTCTGGTGTTTGTAGTTTACTGGAGGTCGTGCGCAGCGCTGACCCTCGGGGTGGGTTGTGACACGGCAGGTACGTGGCCGGGTGTACCGGTCGCCCGTTTGGTGACTCGGGAACCCTGTACACATCGTTTGGGGCCGTGAGCGACACCCCGGCCGGATCTCCCCACGGATGGAACCCAAATAGGCGATAAACCTGGACCAGGGACTTGTGTGGTTAGTTAGGTCATGGCCGACACCCTCGCCAGGCTTCCGCTTGAAGGTTGCCGAGATACATGACGTGTACATGGTGGTAAGTGGCGAGAGCGTGTGTGAAGAAGTACACCCCTGCAGGGTTATATACGATCTATTCGAATAGCCGTGTCCGCGGTAATGGACCTCTGGGTTACCTTTACAATTCATAGAGAAGTGAAAGTGGATACTCTAAAACATGCAAGATAAGCGTGAGTGCTATGGATGGCCTTCTCGTAGGGAGACGGGAGCGGATCCATAGTGGTGTATTGATTGGTGAATATGTGGACTCGTGTGCGCCACCTCAAAAGAGTTACTTGCAGTCGTAGTTTAGGATAGCCACCGAGTCAAAGCTGGCTTGCTTCAGTCAAACCCCACCTTCCCCTTTGTTGATACTGATGCATATGTAGTTAGTTCTGATGTAAGTCTTGCTGAGTACCTTTGTACTCACGTTTGCTTAATTTATGTTTTTGCAGAGAGACTTCAGTCTCACTAGTGGTTCCGCGTGGACTTCGATGTTTAGCTTGTTACCTCAGCTACGATCTTGTACCCTTGGAGGGTCTTGTAGATAGTCAGGCTTCTTAGCCTTTTTCATTTGTAGGTGTCTGTACTCAGACATGTTATGCTTCCGTTGCCTGTATGCTCTGTATGTTGGGTCATGTGGCCTCTGTTTGTAATAAATGCTATGATGGCTCTTCTGGGCCTTATCTATATGAGTTGTTGAGTTATGTTGTGATGCCATGGTGTACATCACATACTTGCATGTTATGCGTACGTGTAATGTGTATTGCTATGTGTGGGATCCGACACCTAGTTGTTTACCTTTGGTAGCCTATCTTATAGGGAAATGTCTCCTAGTGCTTCCACTGAGTCTTGGTAGCTTGCTACTGCTCCGGAACACTTAGGCTGGCCGGCATGTGTCCTTCTTCGTTCCTATGTCTGTCCCTTAGGGGAAATGTCACGCGTTGTTCCTTTAAGTCCTTGTAGCTTGCTACGACTTGGGTTCATATGTTGATGACCGACACGTTCGTTGCTGGGTCATGTATGTCTGTCTCTGTAATTTAGCGCCACTTTTGGTTGATAACTAGTCACGTCGGCCCGGGTTCTCTGTCATATGGATGCTAGCGACGCTATCATATACGTGTGCCAAAATGCGCAAACGGTCCCGGGCCAGGTAAGGTGGCACCCGTGGGGATACCGTGCGTGAGGCCGCAAAGTGATATGGTGTGTTACAGGCTAGACCTGTGTGACTTAGGATCGGGGTCCTGACACCACGACAGAAAAATAGATAGAAAATGAAAGTCATTCCCTATGCATCAGCCATAGGTTCTATAAAGCATGCCATGCTGTGTACCAGACCAGATATGTGCCTTGCCACGTGTCTGACAAGGGTGTACAAGAGTGATCCAGGAGTGGATCACTTGACAACGGTCAAAATTATCCTTAGAGGAATAAGGAAATGTTTTCTCGATTATGGATGTGATAAAGAGTTCCTCGTAAAAGGTTACGCTGATGCAAGCTTTGACACTAATCCAGATGACTCTAAGTATCAATCTGGATGCGTATTAAACATAGGAGCAATCAGCTAGAGTAACTCTATGCAGAGCATTGTAGACATATAAATTTGCAAAGTACACATGGATCTGAATGTTGCAGACCCGTTGACTAAAATCTCTATCACAAGCAAAACATGATCATACCTTAGAACTCTTTGAGTGTTAATCACATCACGATGTGAAGTAGATTATTGACTCTAGTAACTCTTTGGGTGTTAATCACATGGAGATGTGAACTATGGGTATTAATCACATGTTGATGTGAACTAGACTATTGACTCTAGTAAAATCTTTTCGGTGTTAATCACAAGACGATGTGAACTAGATTGTTGACTCTAGTGCAAGTGGAAGACTGATGGAAATATGCCCTAGAGGCAACAATGAATTTGTTATTATTTTATATTTTCTTATTCATGATAAAGGTTTATTATTCATGCTAGAATTGTATTGATCGGAAACCTTGATACATGTGTGAGTACATAGACAAATACTATGTCCCTAGTGAGCCTCTACAAGACTAGCTCGTTGATCAAAGATGGTTAAGGTTTCCTAAGCATGGACATGAGTTATCATTTGATAACGGGATTATATCATTAGGAGAATGATGTGATGGACATGAACCAGCTGTTAGCTTAGCATAATGATCATTTTAGTTTTACTGCTATTGCTTTCTTCAAGTCAAATACATATTCCTCCGACTATGAGATTATGCAACTCCCGGATACCGGAGGAATGCCTTGTGTGCTATCAAACGTCACAACGTAACTGAGTGATTATAAAGATACTCTACAAGTATCTCCGAAGGTGTTTGTTAAGTTGGCATAGATAGAGATTAGGATCTGTCACTCCCAGTATCGGGGAGGTATCTTTGGGCCCTCTCGGTAATACACATCATAAGAAGCCTTGCAAGCAAAGGGACTAATGAGTTAGTTGCGGGAAGATGTATTACGGAACGATTAAAGAGACTTGCCGGTAATGAGATTGAACTAGGTATGAAGATACCGACGATCGAATCTCGGGCAAGTAACATACCGATGACAACGGGAATAACGTATGTTGTCATAACGGTTTGACCGATAAAGATCTTTGTAGAATATGTGGGAGCCAATATGAGAATCCAGGTTCCGCTATTGGTTATTGACCGGAGAGGTGTCTCGGTCATGTCCAAATAGTTCTCGAACCCGTAGGATCCGCACGCTTAACGTTCGATGATGATATTGTATTATATGAGTTATGTGATTTGGTGACCGAATGTTGTTCGGAGTCCCAGATGAGATCACAAACGTGACGATGAGTCTCTATATGGTCAAGAGCTAAATATTGATATATAGGGCGATGGTATTCGGACACCGGAAGTGTTTCAGGAAGCACCGGGTACTTATCGGATCACGGGAAGGGGTTCCGCGCACCGCCGACAAAAGATATGGGCCTTGTGGCCAAGAGGGGAAACGCACCAGCCACAAAGGGGCTGGTACGCCCCCCATATGGTCTAGCCAATTTGGAGAAGGAAAGGGAAAGGAGGAAATGAAAAAGGGAAGAGGATTCCCCTTCCCCCTCTTCCCTTCCTACTTCGAATAGGAATAGGAGAGGGGGTTTGGCAGAATTGGGGAGGACCCCAAGTAGGATTCCTCCTACTTGGGGCGCCCCCTTGGCTGCCTTTCCTCCCCTCCAACCTATATATACATGGGAAGGGGGCGCCTAGAACACACACCAACAAATGTTAGCCGTGTGCAGCATCCCCCTCTACAGTTTACGCCTCCGGTCATATTCTCGTAGTGCTTAGGAGAAGCCATGCGCGGATCACTTCACCATCACTGTCACCACGCCGTTGTGCTGACGGAACTCATCTACTTCCTTGACACTTTGCTAGATCAAGAGTTCGAGGGACGTCATCGAGCTGAACGTGTGCAGAACTCGGAGGTGCCGTACGTTCGGTGCTTGATCGGTCGGAACTAGAAGAAGTTGACTACATCAACCACATTATCAAACACTTCTGCTTTCGGTCTACGAGGATACGTAGACACACTCTCCCCCTCTCGTTGCTATGCATCTTCTAGATAGATCTTGCGTGAGTGTAGGAATTTTTTTTAAATTGCATGCTACGTTCCCCAGCAATGGACCCTTCTGCACAAGCATTATTCTCGCAAAAAACTTTCTGCCAAGGGTATCGAGAAAGAATGTGATCATCTTGAGTTATTTGAAGTTCCGCACATCCGAATGCAAACCCCAGTGCTTCCTCAGTGTTCTGCCTCCACTGACCTGCTATTCATCGAACCTGAAAATATTCTTGAAGACGGAGCAGGAACTTTTATCTACAAGGCACCTCACGCTGCTACTCCCGAAGCCCATGCTGCATCTCCAACTCCTGCATCGGCCTCAACCATTGCTTGCTCTGCTTTGCCGAACAGTTTGATATCTGATTCTGAGGATTCTGAGGACAAGTAGTTCCTCGTATGCATTCTCTTTCCTTTTTGACACTTGCTAACAAAAAAGGGGAGAAGAACATCGAGTGATAGATAAGCGGGTTATTTACAGGGTTTTTCCTTCCGCCATTTGCTTTTCCTTCAAACTATTTGGTTTTCGTCGAACTATTTGCTTTTGGAATACTTGCTTTTGGAAACTATATATGTCTATTGGTTAGATATTCTATGATGGTTATCTTTCGCTATCTAACCTTGTAGGAGAAGAAATTCTACTTCAGATTAAAATTCTTGATATTTGAAAGCGAATTCTCTCTAACTATTATGCTGTTTTTCCTCGCATATCTCCATCATATCATCCTTGTTCTAGGAAAACCTCGTCTGAAGCATATCTACTCAGAGCAACGTACCTATGATCCCTTGCTTTGATTCTCCTCGAGTATCTAACTTGCAGGGAACTTATATCTTGTGTGGATTTAGGCCGTGTTCTGAGCAAACTCTCTTGGCCTATCCTTAATCACAAATCATTTCAAAGTGTTCTATATAACAAATCTCTTTCAAGGTTGTGACGGGAAAATACCTCAATCACTGTCGAGTGAATTGAAAGAGGCTATGAATAAGATCATATGTCAATATCACTCATACGAAGATTCATCTCGCTACCTTCCATTTTATCTCCTATGTGTTCAAATGATCCATACCTTCAGGAGGAGCGTGCTTTATCTTCGTAATTATCTCTCGTCTTTCATTTTCTTTCGCATTCCACTTCATTCCATTATCTATCTTTTGATGTGTTATGTTTTGTCAACAATCGTCCAAAAAGGGGAGATTGTTGGTGCAATATTTTCCCTCCTTTGTTTCGGAGATTGTTAACAGAAGCATGCATGGACTGATTTGTTTGCTAGTGCACACAGAGAGAAATAGTCCATGCATAACCGAAGAGAATGTTGTCTCCGGTGTCAAGTTCGAGGAACTTCACCGAAGAATATCTGTGTTGCAGAGAAGAATGAGTTACATCTGTTGAAGACTTGCATGCAAGAAGATTGATGTGAAGGAGTTAACCCCTCTAAAATTTGTGGTTCGGAGATTCTGTCCGAAGAAAATTGACTGCAGTGAATGAAAGTCGAAGACAAAGTGAAGAAGTAGTATTCATTTCGTTATTCTTATTTTATTTTTTGAGTCATAGTACCTCCGTACTGTTAAGTGGGGTATAGGTTCTCGAAGCTTAGATCCGTTGTGATACTTAGCCCAAAACCTATGCAAGACTGAGAGAAATCTCTTTGTGTTTCGAATGATTACCTGCCAGCAGTAGACGCTGTTTTTCGTGCTACAGGAGATATCTTTCGAACTGAGGAGTACCGTTGTGCTCAATTTCTGACCGTTGGACTCGTGTCGTTCGACCGTTGGCTGCTCCATATGTACAATTTGGTTTTTCCCTTCAGGTAAGGCTGCGGCTATAAATAGCCACCCGCTCCAACGTTGCCCGTTGGTTGCTCTGCTTAAGATTTCCGAGAAGATTGACCGAGCATCCCCTCTCCAAGTGATTTGAGTTCAAGATCCACCGAGAGAAAAAAAATCAAGAGCCAAAACTTAGACAATGGTTGAGCATCACAGTAGTTCTGAGTTAGGGTTCTTGTACCTATTACTCTTGAGAGCTGCGCACTCTCTAGACAGATAGGTGTCGGCTCAAGTGTTGAAAAGTTGTTGTCTTCACCGAGCTAGAACTTCAGCAACCAAGAGTCATTGTGGTTCGCAAAGAGGTCTGTCGAAGGTTTGGAGATCACCGACAAGTATCTACCACGAGTGAAATCAACTGGAGCCTGATCAGCTCCGAGTTGAAGGAGAATAGGACGAAGAGAGTTTATCTTCTATGTTAAATCACAACCCCTCCAACCAGACGTAGTCCTTTGGCAGAAGGGCGAACTGGTCTACCAAATTTATCTGTCGCCAGCGAGCACCACTAGTTAAATCTATCTTACTGCATTTCCTTCAGAAGATTATTCTCGTGCTATGCAGTTTGCTCTCGTGCTATGTGACAATAGTTTATCTGATCTATCTCTGTCTGTTGCATATCATTCATATCATTCATCTTTGTCATTCATACATGTTTTAGTTCGTTACACTTTATTCTACATACTCATCATTCAGATTAGTCTTTCCAGTCATACTGTTTACTCTACACACCTATCTCATTGTCTGGTGTGATTTCTCTGTGATGTGTAATTCACTTCGTCATTGTTCTTCCTTGTGAATTTCCTTCGTAACTCATACCTTGTTTTCTATCATGATATTGTTCCTATTCGTTTGCTGCATTACCATCGTTATTGTCAAGCCTATGATATACTATACTCGAGCTATGATTGCTTACATCGATAGATATGTTCCTTTATAATGTGCTTGATTGAGGTTTTTTCCAATGAACCTTATTTCCGCTGATGTGATTGGGATCAGATCAAAATATCCGCAAGAGTTTTTGAATCTCCCATTCACCCCCCATCTGGTCGATATACCCTCGGTCCTAACAGTCCCGATATCCGCCCCCATATTTAGCTGGATATGACGAGCGCCGATCAGCCCGGGCATTTGAGACGGCCGTGTGATCGAAATTTCATGACCGGTCAGTGACCGGATGACCCGTCCAGACTTTTGAGGTGGGATTGGGGTGACCGGCTGTAGATGCTCTTAGTTATGTTTCTGTTGCATTCTTCACCACCGACAAATAACCCACATGGAGGCATGGAACTTGGGCCAACTGGCTGTAGAGTTTAATGGAGAGTTAACACCAATGTCGAAAATGTACTCAAAGGTACCTGAAAAACAAATTGTAGGGTCGATTTGTGTATACTTCAAGTTTATGTTTGAATGTGTATATCCAGTATAATGTACCAAAAGTGTAATTAACTATATAAACCGAGCTAAATAAGAAGATGAAAAGGTAGCAAATGAGGGCATGTACAATGGTTCTAGCTTAAGGATGCCACGTAAGATAAATGATGAGGTGGAGGAGAGAGAAATCATAAGAGAAGGCTTGTCTTATCTTATTTAAGAGAAGACAAGAGATGATAGCTTAGCACAATTTGTCTCACCATGTTTTTAGGAATAACTAATTATTGAAGATAAGGCTAAGAGATGACCCATTGTAGACTTGTTTTTTTGTCATCTCTAATTTACATGCAAAACTTAAGATAAGACTATCTTAGCAACCATTGTACATGCCCTCATGAAGGCACATAACCATGCGTATTGTTGCATGTGATCTGTGAGTTAGATCATCGGATCTTTGAAGATACTCGGTCCGAACCTCTTAACGTCCGAACCTCTTAACGTTAGACGAAAAGGTAGTAATTTGCACAGCAGGCGAGAGACTAGCGTGAATCGCGCGCGCATCTCCCATGTCCTAGGAATATCACATTCCCAAGCGTAGTTACCAACCACAAAGCCCACGATACGACACAACAATCCCTTAAGAAACCCCGGGGGCAGATCGGGCGAGATCACGCAAATCTGCACTGATCTAGGTTTAAGCACCCCCCGATCTCATTTTTCAACGCATTAAGCACCCCCGGATATCGATCGATCACACTTGCATCGCACGTATCAGTACAACCTGCGAGGCTGCGATTACCCCGATGCAGTCCTCACGTACCGGTCGAAATGCTCAAACGATTCACGAGGCAGAGGCAACTAATTAAACTCGGATCGATCGATCGATCGATCTTGGAGTACTTACTCATCTGCAGATATATATTGATCCGCGTATCTTTAAGTCCTTGCGTAATCTACTTGCAAATCAGGCTAGGATCCTGATACGATTTCACCCCTTCACAGCTGCCCCCCGTTTTGTATATTGCTGAGGCTGCGCTGTCACGGAGTACGTCAACTACACGAATTGGCGATTTTGTTAATGATTAGCAGCCCAAGATGGCTGGGCGTACTCGGGCGCATGATGGGATCGAATCATGCGTGCATGCTAGTAGCTAGCTGTGACAGTGATGCCGACGCAAATTGCAGGGCTCGCGACAAGCGTGGATCCCCTTTAAAACACCCTCACCCAACGCGTGGGCACTATCATATTATCCACACCCCCCTGTTGGCCAGGAGATCCACGAGCGGCCATCTGCCACCAGATCTTCATGTACAGCCACTGACATGTGAGCCGGGTGGATCCAATTTAAAATGTCCGCGGAGGGAAAGCCACCCAGGCTCGGTATTTTAATGGACGGACACGATCGCGCGACCGAGGGGGGAAAGGTCTCACGTCCTACTTGGCGAGGGGGCAGCTGCGCGATCGTTCTTGGAAGCTGGAGATGTGGCTTAGAAAATCGCTGCGGCAGATCGGCCTGAATCTTTCCAAGGATCTCCTACAGCTAGCGCCCCGTCGACGATGGATCGCCAATAATCAATGGCGCCCTCATGGAGTACTTGTATATATAGACAAGCCCTGCTGGCTGTCGCTGTTGGTGAGTCGCCATCGTCGGTGTATATAAACGTATTGTTGCATAGCACGCGGGTTGTACTATATGGGGAGCAGCAGCGTCGACGGAGCCGGCGAGATGTGCTTGGAAGCTGGCGGCGGCAGGGCGGGGAGGCGCGGCGGGAAGAAGGCGGCCGAGATGAAGGCCGCCAAGCAGCCGCAGCGCGGGCTCGGCGTCGCGCAGCTGGAGAAGATCCGGATGCAGAACCAGATGATCGCCGCGTACCGCTCCGGCCTGCCTCCGCCGCCGCCGCCGCAGCAGCAGGTGCCGTACGCCGCTGCCGTGCCCGGTGTCCCGACGGCCGGCGCCGCGTCGCCTTTCCAGCCCTATCTAGCTGTAAGTACCTACATGAAAATCGAAATGCCGCAGGGAGACACGTTGCTGCGTACATCGGATGATATCATGTATGTGTGGCTTACATTTGTGCACGCGCGTGGTTTCTCAGGGTTGCTTTGAGGCCATGGACCGGAGGATCGCCGACGCGCAGTACAGCCAGTACTACGCGGAGAACCTGCTGCCAAACAGCTCCAGCCGGCCGCCGGCGACGTCGCCGCTCTTCGTCGTCCATGACTCGTCGTCGTCGGGACAGAGGCAGCAGCAGACGCCTCACGAGTACGACTACTGGATGCGCCACAGCCACGAGTCCAGCGGCCGCAGCGGCGCCGGAAGCACGGAAGAGCTAGATCTGGAGCTGAGGCTGTAGGTGACGCGCGCCACGGTGAGCTCGATAGATCGAAGTGTCTACTAATTAATCATGTGTCCGTGCATGCATGGGCGAAGCGCCATGCGGGAGAGAGGGGAAGGCCTTAGAATTAGATTGATCGATTAGCTATCAAACTGGCGCAACCAGAGTTAGCTGCTGCTTAATTTGCTGACGGAATGGCTGATGCTTTCGTTCTGGAACCGTTGGATAACCGATAAGCGTACGCTGCCACGCACGACCGATATATGCATGTAAATCTTGTTTAACACCTTATTAATTGAAATGGTTACCAGTTTGTAGAGGAAACATGCATGTGTTGTGTAGTACTCCCTCCGTCCCATAATATAAGAGCGTTTTTGACACTACTAATGTAAAAAACGCTCTTATATTATGGGACAGAGGGAGTAGTACTTTCAAATTGACTTCAGACAGGGGAATTTGAGCGGCCTGTATGGCTATGACGTGCCTGTACTCGGGTCCATTACTCTTTTCCTTCTTTTCTTTTCTTACTAGCAAACTTTTCTGTCTGTTGTATGGGAGAAATTTTTTATCTCATGCATGCCCCTACCTCCATAAGCATAGTTCAATACCCTCCTTCCAACAGGTTCATATCCTTTATTGAGACAAATCGTCCCACTCGTGTTGTCCTTATCCTCATTCTCGTCTCCGCCGACTATGACAAAGGTATCCATCACAACACGTACGAATGTGCTCAATCTCAAGGTGACAGGCTCAGCCAGCACACGTGTTAACAGCCCAGTAACAGTCCTCTCGATGACTCGATCTATTGCTTTTCATACGAATTCAGTGGCGATTCATGGTACAATTTGGGAATACACGAATTGGAGAGGAAGAAAGGGAAAGAACAAGTAGCCACCGCCTAGTCCGGTGATCCACTTGATGCCTCTCCCTGATGCGGTCAGGAGCGTAAGCAGGTGAGCAGCAGTCACGCCCACTCAGGCCCCTGGACTCGTGAGTTGGGCCGGCGCTCGCGTATGGGCCGAGCCGCCAGAGCGGTCGTAGCCTTGTCCACCTGTTGACCAGCAGCTGATGCGTCTGGCATGTCAGTGCCACTAACATCCCCCGCTTCTTGTGAAGAGGCTTGTCCCCAAGCCTCTGCTGCCAGAAAGCGGGCTTGTAGAGCAACATTGTCCTCCCAAGTATCAACTACGGTAGCACTATCAGACCATCGAACGAGCACCTGTTCCACCATGCGTCTGTTCTTCTTCCGCCAGCGTGTGTCCATGATAGCTGCTAGAACCACTGGGACGCCACTGAAGCGAGGGAGTTCTTGTTCTGTGATGACCCAGAAGTGTAGGCGATCTATCATAGTCCTTTCAATAAGTAAGAGTGTCGAACCCAACGAGGAGCGGAAGGAAATGATAGGTAGTTTTCAGTAAGGTATTTTCTGCAAGCACTGAATTTATCGGTAACACATAGTTTTGTGATAAGGTAATTGGTAGCAAGTGACAAGTAGTAAAAGTAAATAAGGTGCAGCAAGATGGCCCAATACTTTTTGTAGCAAAGGACAAGCGTGGACAAACTCTTATATGAAGGAAAACGCTCCCGAGGACACATGAGAATTATCGTCAAGCTAGTTTTCATCACTATCATATGATTCACGTTTGGTACTTTGATACTTTGGTATGTGGGTGGACCGGTGCTTGGGTGCTGCCTTACTTGGACAAGCATCCCACTCATGATTAACCTCTATTGCAAGCATCCGCAAATACAAAAGAAGTATTAAGGTAAACCTAACCATAGCATGAAACATATGGATCCAAATCAGCCCCTTACGAAGCAACGCATAAACTAGGGTTTAAGCTTCTGTCACTCTATCAACCCATCATCTACTTTTTACTTCCCAATGCCTTCCTCTAGGCCCAAACAATGGTGAAGTGTCATGTAGTCGACGTTCACATGACACCACTAGAGGAGAGACAACATACATCTCATCAAAATATCGAACGAATACCAAATTCACATGACTACTTATAGCAAGACTTCTCCCATGTCCTCAGGAACAAAAGTAACTACTCACAAGACATAATATTTTTCATGATCAGAGGGGTATTAATATGCATAATGGATCTGAACATATGTTCTTCCACCAAGTAAACCAACTAGCATCAACTACAATGAGTAATCAACACTACTAGTAACCCACACATACCAATCTGAGGTTTTGGTACAAAGATTGAATACAAGAGATGAACTAGGGTTTGAGAGGAGATGGTGCTGGTGAAGATGTTGATGAAGATAACCCTCCCCAAGATGGGAGAGTTGTTGGTGATGACGGCGGTGACGATTTCCCCCTCCCGGGGGAAAGTATCCCCGGCAGAACAGCTCCGCCGGAGCCCTAGATTGGTTCCGCCTCGAGACGGCAGCGTCTGGTCCCGAAAGCCTCCTTATGATTTTTTTTCCAAGTCAAAACACCTCATATAGGAGAAGCTGGGCATCGGGAGGTCACCGGCTGGCTCACGAGGTAGGGTGCGCACCTAGGGGGAGGGGCAACCTCCCCACCCTCGTGGACAGGTGGCGCCCCCCTGGCAGATCTCTTTCGCCAGATATTTTTTATATTTTCTGAAATGGTGTTTCGTGGAGTTTCAGAGCTTTTTGAGTTGTGCAGAATTGGTCTTCAATGTTTGCTCCTTTTCCGGCCCAGAATTCCAGCTGCCAGCATTCTCCCTCTTCATTTAAACCTTGTAAAATAAGGGAGAAAAGCCATAAGTATTGTGACATATCGTGTAATAACAGCCCATAGTGCAATAAATATCAACATAAAAGCGTGATGCAAAATGGACATATGAACTCCCCCAAACTTAGACCTCGCTTGTCCTCAAGCGAAAGACAATATTGAGAAATATGTCCACATGTTTAGAGATAGAGGTGTCGATAAAAATAAAATACGGACATGAGGGCATCATGATCATTCTCATAACAACAACACGTCATATGACTCTTATGCTAAAGCAACAATTCATTCACAATGTCAAGTATGAATCAGAAACTTCATTGAAAACCAACAAACTATGATCTCAGTCACTGAAGCAATTGCAATTTATCGCAACATAGGAAAGAGTCAATATAAGAGCTTTTCAGCAAGCCCACATACTCAACTATCATATATTCTTTCACAATTGCTCACACTCACGCAATACTTATGGGTATGGAGTTTTAATCGGACTCAGAGAAAGATAGGGGTTTATGATATTGCCTCCCAACCTTTTGCCTCAAGGGTAATATCAACAGTAATGATAACTTACATCCAAGTGGGTATATATGTCAGGATCTTTCCAACACAATGTGCTTGCCAAAGGATAAAATGTAAAAAGGAAAGGTGATTTTCACCTTGACTCTTATAAGGCAAGAATAATAGATAGGCCCTTCGTAGAGGGAAGCAGACGTTGTCATGTGCCTTTTTTGGTTGGATGCACAAAGTCTTAGCGCAAAAGAACGTCACTTTATATTGCCACTTGTGATAAGGACCTTTATTATGCAGTCCATCACTTTTATTACTTCCATATCACAAGATCGTATAAAGCTTATTTCCTCCACACTAATAAATCATACATATTTTAGAGAGTTTGCAACAGTGAAAACTTACATGAAGGATCTTACTCAATCCATAGGTAGGTATGGTGGACTCTCATGGCAAAACTGGGTTTAAGGATGTATGGAAGCACAAGTAGTATTTCTACTTGGTGCAAGGAGTTTTGGCTAGCATGAGGTGGAAAGGCAAGCTCAACATGTTGGATGATCCATGACAATATACTTTATTTCGAATATGAGAAAACATAACCCATTATGTTGTCTTCCTTGTCCAACATCAACTCTTTAGCATGTCATATTTTAATGAGTGCTCATAATCATAAAAGATGTTCAAGATAGTATATTTGTATGTGAAACCTCTCTTTATTTATTACTTCCTATTAATTGCAACGATGACCGAAACTATGTTTGTCAACTTTCAACAACTTTTATTCATCATACTCTTTATATGTGAAGTCATTACTTCCCATAAGATCAATATGATCTCTTTGATACTTTTTATATTTTCTTTTATTCTCTCATGACCAAAGTGAGGAAATCAGGTCCTTGACTCAACACTAATCTTTATTATATAGCTCACGGACTTGGTTACAAAGCTAAAGATCGTAAAGCAAAAGCTCACAACTAGTTCATGCTAACTTTATTCTATTAGATCAAGATAATACCAAAAGGATCGAACTAAGAAAAACGGTAAAGATAGGAGTGTGATGGTGATACGATACCGTGGCACCTCCCCCAAGCTTGGTAGTTGCCAAGGGGAGTGCCCATACCCATGTGATTATGTCTCTCTCTTCGAAGTTGGTGATGATGGAGTTGAAAGTAGTGACGCCGGATCATCATACATCGAGCGTAGGAGATCCTCCAACTTGCGGATAATACCTTTGAGTGCGGCTATATGCTCCTTGAGAAAAATATTTTCACTTGTGAGATACTTGTTTTGTATTTGAGCTAACTCAATCATCTTGAAAGCTTCAATCTCAGTTGAAGTAAAAGGTTTGGAAGGGGTTGAAGGATGTCTTCTTCTCCTGTTGCCGGAGCCTAATCCTCCATAGCCTTCTTGATCATATTCTCCTTGTTGATCTCCTCGGGTTCTTCCGTATTCAGCTCTATCTTCATTAGCCAAGTATCGTTGCCCTCATTGTTGGAGGAGGAGGGCGACAAATGCCTGGCCTTGTCAACCCTAACAGAAATAGCTCGAAACAAGAACAGAGGATTTTTGCGTGATACGGTGGTCAAAACCTTCAGGAGAATATATAATGAATTTTTACAGACCAAAAGAAGTAACGTGCAAGAAATTGGAGTCCAGGAGGCACACGAGGTGCCCACGAGGCAGGGGGCGCACCTAGGGGAAGGGGGCACGCCCTCCACCCTCGTGGACGCCTCGTGTCCTTTCCGGACTACCTCTTATTTTTCTATTTTTCTAAATATTCCAAAACGGTGAAAAATTGCCATTAGAACTGTTTTGGAGTCGGTTTACTTACCGTACCACATACCTCTTCCTTTTCGGGGTCAGAATCATTCTGGAAAGTGTCCCTTATGTATTCCTCCGGCGTTACAGTTTCAATAACATTGGTTTCAACATTTATAGGGTTACGTGAGATATAATGTTTGATTCTCTCATCGTTCACCACCTTCGGATTCGTGCCTTCAAAGTTGTTGATTTTTATGGCACTGGAATGATAGGCCTCCTCGATAACGTAAGGACCTTCGAATTTAGAGAGAAGTTTTCCTGCAAAAAATCTTAAATGAGAGTTGTATAGCAAGACATAGTCACCTACGTTAAACTCACGCTTTTATATCCTTTTGTCATGCCATCTTTTAACTTTTTCTTTAAACAACTTGGCATTCTCATAAGCTTGGGCTCTCCATTCATCAAGCGAGCTAATGTTAAATAACCTCTTCTCACCGGCAAGTTTGAAATCATAATTGAGCTCTTTAATAGCCCAATATGCCTTATGTTCTAGCTCAATAGGTAAGTGACATGCTTTTCCATAAATCATTTTATATGGAGACATACCCATAGGATTTTTGTATGCAGTTCAATAGGCCCATAATGCATCACCAAGTTTCTTGGACCAATTCTTTCTAGACCTATTGACTGTCTTTTGCAAAATTAATTTCAGCTCTCTATTACTTAATTCTACTTTACCACTAGACTGTGGGTGATAAGGGGATGCAATTCTATGGTTAACATCATACTTAGCAAGCATTTTGCGGAAAGCACCATGAGTAAAGTGTGAACCACCATCAGTCATTAAGTGTCTAGAGACTCCAAACCTCGGAAAAATAACTTCCTTAAGCATCTTAATGGAGGTTTTGTGATCAGCACTACTAGTTGGAATAGCTTCTACCCACTTAGTAACGTAATCAACAACATCTAAAATATGTGTATACCCATTAGAGGAAGGAAACGGCCCCATATAATCAAAGCCCCAAACATTAAACGGTTCAATAACAAGTGAATAATTCATAGGCATTTATTGTTGTCTACTGATATTACCAATTCTTTGACATTCATCACAGGATAAGAAAAACTTACGAGCATCCTTGAAGAGAGTAGGCCAATAAAAACCAGATTGCAGTACCTTATGTGCAGTTCTATCTCCAGGATGGTGTCCTCCATAAGCTTCGGAGTGGCACTTGCGTAGGATCTGTTCCTGTTCATGCTCAGGTACACAACGTCTAATAATACCATCTACTCCTTCTTTATACATGTGTGGATCATCCCATAAGTAATGTCTCAAATCATAGAAGAACTTTTTCTTTTGCTGGTATGTGAAACTAGGTGGTATGAACTTAGCAACAATGTAATTAGCATAGTCAGCATACCATGGAGTAGTACGAGAAGTATTTATGATAGCTAATTGTTCATCAGGAAAGCTATCATCAATAGGTTGTGGGTCATCAAGAATATTCTCTAGTCTAGACAAGTTGTCTGCAACGGGGTTCTCAGCTCCTTTTCTATCAATAATATGCAAATCAAATTCTTGCAGCAAGATAACTCATCTAATAAGTCTAGGTTTAGCATCTTTCTTTTCCATAAGGTATTTGATAGCAGCATGATCAATGTGAATCGTTACTTTAGAATCAACAATATAAGGTCTAAGCTTATCACAAGCAAATACAACTGCTAAAAATTCCTTCTGAGTAGTAGCATAATTTCTCTGGGCACTGTCTAGAGTTTTACTAGCATATTGGATAACATTCAATTTCTTATCAACTCTTTGTCCTAGAACAACACCTACATCATAATCACTAGCATCGCACATAATCTCAAAGGGTAAATTCCAGTCAGGAGGTTGGACAATATGTGCAGAGATCAATATTTTCTTAAGTATTTCAAGTGCTTCTAAGTAATCATCATCAAAAACAAAAGGAACATCTTTTTGTAAGAGATTAGTCAGAGGCCTGGAGATTTTGGAGAAGTCCTTAATGAACCTCCTATAAAACCCGGCATGACCAAGGAAACTTCGTATACCTTTGATGTCCTTGGGACACGACATCTTTTCAAAAGCATCAACCTTAGCCTTATCAACTTCAATACCTCTTTCAGAAATTTTATGTCCCAAGACAATGCCTTCATTAACCATAAAGTGGCACTTCTCCCAATTCAAGACAAGATTAGTGTCTTCACATCTCTGCAAAACTCGATCAAGGTTTCTCAAGCAATCATCAAAAGAAGTTCCGTAAACGGAAAATTCATCCATGAAAACCTCAATAATCTTTTCACAAAAATCAGATAATATAGCCATCATGCATCTTTGAAAGGTAGCACGTGCATTACATAAACCAAAAGGCATACGTCTATAAGCAAAGGTACCGAAAGGACAAGTAAAAGTGGTCTTTTCTTGATCCCCTTTTGAGACAGGTATCTGAGAGAAACCAGAATAATCATCTAGAAAGCAAAAATGAGTATGTTTGGATAACCTTTCTAGTATTTGATCAATAAAAGCAAAGGGTAACGACCTTTCTTAGTAGCTTTATTAAATTTGCGGAAATCAATTACCATCCTATAACATGAAACAATTCTTTGCGGGATCAATTCATCTTTATTATTAGGAACAACAGTCATACCTCCCTTCTTCGGGACACAATGGACATGACTTACCCACTGGCTATCAGCAACTGGATAGATTATACCTGCCTCTAGAAGCTTTAGTATTTCCTTCCTTACCACTTCTTTCATCTTAGGATTTAACCGCCGTTGATGATCGATAACCGGTTTCACGTCCTCTTCCAGCTTTATCTTGTGTTGGCATAAAGGACTAATGTCCTTAAGATCATTCAGAGGATATCCAATAGCAGCACGGTGCTTCTTCAGAGTTTTCAATAATTTTTCTTATTCCTGCTTTGAAAGGTTAGCACTAATAATAACATGATATATCTTCTTTTCATCAAGATAAACATACTTAAGATTATCAGGTAATGGTTTGAGTTCAAACACGGGATCACCCTTGGGTGGAGGAGGATCCCCTAGGATTTCAACAGGCGTTGTTTTTCAATACGGGCCCCTTCTTAAAGATTATTTCATCTATTTCTCTTCTCTCATTCATATACATATCATTTTTGTGATCTAGCAGATATTTTCTAAAGGATTGTTAGGAGGCACACCAATAGAAGCAAGACCAATAATTTCATCCTTACTAAGTAATTCTTCATCTTGGGGTTGCCTACAAAATTTAGCAAAGTTAAAATCATGAGACATATCCCCTAAACAGTATTCAAGAAGGGTCTGCCAAATATAATGGGACAAAAATCATCTTGTGGGAAACTAAGAATAAGAAAATCAGCAGGGTATTTAACCTTCCCACGCAAGA
The DNA here is from genome assembly GCA_902687465.1 of Secale cereale. Taxonomy (NCBI): domain Eukaryota; kingdom Viridiplantae; phylum Streptophyta; class Magnoliopsida; order Poales; family Poaceae; genus Secale; species Secale cereale. Next base: position 224,669,180 of record LR738711.1, read on the forward strand.
CTTCAACATCGCTAACAATCCCAACTGGTGAAATAGTGTCTCTATTGGCAAGCTTAATAGTGACATCAATACCTTCTAACTCAGTAGGTGCAATATCATGCATAATTTCTTTATATAAGGAAATAGGTATTATACTTGCACTAGCACCTACATCACATAAACCATGATAGCAATGATCTCCTATTTTAATAGAAATAACAAGCATGCCTACAACAGGTCTATGTTTATTCCTAGTATCGGGTTTGGCTATTCTAGCTGCTTCCTCTTGGAGGTAAATAACATGTCCATCTAAAATATCAACCAAGAAATCATTAACCATAGAAACACTAGGTTCAACTTTAATTTTCTCAGAGGGTGTAGGTGTTCTAGTATTACTCTTACGAACCACAGTTGAAGCTTTAGCATGATCCTTTATTCTAACAGGGAAAGGTGGTTTCTCAATATAAGCAGTAGGAACAATAGGATTAACATCATAAGTGATAGTCTTTTCTTCACCTTTAGCAGGTTCAACTACTTTTACTTCAATGGGAGGATGGCATTTAAACCACTTATCCTTGGGGAGGTCAACATAAGTAGCAAATGATTGACAGAAAGAAGCTACTATCTCAGAGTTAAGTCCATATTTAGTGCTAAATTCACGGAAAACATCGGTATCCATAAAAGTTTAACACAATCCAACTTAGGGGTCATACATGACTCCTTACATTCGTCGAGATCCCAATCTTCAGGGTTGCGTTTAATTCTTTCCAATAAATCCCATTTGAATTCAATAGTGTTCATCATAAAAGAACCGATACAAGAATTATCGAGCATGGAGCGATTATTGAGAGAAAGCCGAGCATAAATTTTTTGAATGATCATTTCTCTTGAGAGCTCATGATTGGGGCATATAACATTGTCTTAAGCCTTCCCCAAGCTTGAGCGATGCTTTCTCCTTCGCGATGCCAAAAATTATATATATATAATTACAATCACGATGAACCTAATGCATAGGGTAGAACTTCTGATGAAATCCCAACTTCAGTCGGTTATAGTTCCATGATCCAATATCATCGCATAGACTAAACCATGTTAATGCATCTCCCTTCAAAGATAAAGGGAAGACCTCCTTCTTGATAACATCCTTGGGCATACCTGCAAGCTTAAATAATTCACAAACTTCATACACATAGATTAGGTGTAAATCGGGATGCACTGTTCCGTCTCCTGTAAAGGGATTATCTAGCAGTTTCTCTATCATACCCGAAGGAATTTCAAAGCAAACATTTTCAGTAGGTTCAGTAGGTTGAGGAACAACTCTTTGATCTTCTGGTGGGGTGAAGATACCCCGAACAAGACCCTCAAAGGATCATGTGCCATAGTAACAAGTAACAGTAAATTTTAGCACACTATATAAAATTTTCCTTACCGAATTCCACTTACCAAAGGCACTTCACTCCCCGACAACGGCGCCAGAAAAGAGTCTTGATGACCCACAAGTGTAGGGGGTCTATCATAGTCCTTTCGATAAGTAAGAGTATCGAACCCAACGACGAGCAGAAGGAAATGATAGGCAGTTTTCAGTAAGGTATTTTCTGCAAGCACTGAAATTATCGGTAACAAATAGTTTTGTGATAAGGTAATTGGTAGCAAGTGACAAATAGTAAAAGTAAATAAGGTGCAGCAAGATGGCCCAATCCTTTTTGTAGCAAAGGACAAGCATGGACAAACTCTTATATGAAGGAAAACGCTCCCGAGGACACATGGGAATTATCGTCAAGCTAGTTTTCATCACGATCATATGATTCACGTTTGGTACTTTGATAATTCGGTATGTGGGTGGACCGGTGCTTGGGTGCTGCCCTTACTTGGACAAGCATCCCACTTATGATTAACCTCTATTGCATGAAACATAGCATGAAACATATGGATCCAAATCAGCCCCTTACGAAGCAACGCATAAACTAGGGTTTAAGCTTCTGTCACTCTAGCAACCCATCTTCTACTTATTACTTCGCAATGCCTTCCTCTAGGCCCAAACAATGGTGAAGTGTCATGTAGTCAACATTCACATGACACCACTAGAGGAGAGACAACATACATCTCATCAAAATATTGAACGAATACCAAATTCACATGACTACTTATAGCAAGACTTCTCCCATGTCCTCAAGAACAAAAGTAACTACTCACAAGACATAATATTGTTCATGATAAGAGGGGTATTAATATGCATAATGGATCTGAACATATGATCTTCCACCAAGTAAACAAACTAGCGTCAACTACAAGGAGTAATCAAGACTACTAGCAACCCACATGTACCAATCTGAGGTTTTGGTACAAAGATTGGATACAAGAGATGAACTAGGGTTTGAGAGGAGATGGTGCTGATGAAGATGTTGATGAAGATAACCCTCCCCAAGATGGGAGAGTTGTTGGTGATGATGGCGGCGATGATTTCCCCCTCCCGGAGGGAAGTATCCTCGGCAGAACAGCTCCGCCGGAGCCCTAGATTGGTTCCGCCAAGATTCTGCCTCGAGACGGCGGTGTCTGGTCCCGAAAGCCTCATTATGATTTTTTCCAGGTCAAAACACCTCATATAGGAGAAGATGGGCATCGAGGGTTCACCGGCTGGCCCACGAGGCAGGGAGGCGCGCCCAGGGGGAGGGTGCGCGCCCCCCACCCACGTGGACAGGTGGTGGCCCCCTGGCAGATCTCTTTCGCCAAATATTTTATATATTTTCTGAAACAGTGTTTCGTGGAGTTTCAGAGCTTTTTGAGTTGTGCAGAATAGGTCTCCAATGTTTTTTCCTTTTCCAGCCCAGAATTCCAGCTGCCAGCATTCTCCCTCTTCATGTAAACCTTGTAAAATAAGGGATAAAAGGCATAAGTATTGTGACATAACGTGTAATAACAGCCCATAGTGCAATAAATATCAACATAAAAGCATGATGCAAAATGGACGTATCATTCTGTACTTGTACCTGGAGTCAGAGCACGACGCAGCTGAGAGACATGGAACATAGGGTGCACGTCCGCGTGCTCTGGCAGTTGTAGCTTGTACGCCACCTCGTTGATCTTGCCCATGACTTTTTACGGCCCATAGTAGCGGAAGGAGAGCTTGTGATTAGCGCGCTGGGCGACGAAGGTTTGGATGTATGGCTGTAGCTTCAGGAATACCATGTCGCCCCCCTCAAAGACACGGAAGGAGCGTTTCTTGTCGGTGTTTTGCTTCATACAGAGTCGAGCACGCTGCAAGTGCTGTTGGATGAGGTCTTGGAAGACTGCATGCTCGTCCATCCACGAGCGCAGCGCCTGTACATAGCAGCAGTTGTAAGAGGTGATTCCCCACTGTCGAGGATCATGTCCATACATCGCACGGAATGGCGACATCTCGATTGCAGAGTGATCTGCAGAGTTGTACTAAAACTGAGCTAGCGGAAGCCAGTGACTCCGTCTTGGTGGACAGGCGTGGGTGAAGCAGCGGAGAAATGTCTCCAAGCACTGATTCACACGCTCAGTTTATCCGTTCGTCTCTGGGTGATTTGTCGTGCTCATGCGAAGCTCGGTGCCGGTGTACTTGAAAAGTTCTTGCCAGAAATGACTTGTGAAGACCGGATCACGGTCCGAGACGATGGCGCCCGAAAACCCATGGAGAAGAAAAATGTGGTGCTTGTACAGAAGAGCAACCTTAGCAGCCGTGTATGGATGGGAAAGAGGAAGGAAATGTGCAAACTTGGTAAACTTGTCAACCAACACAAAGATGCAATTGGCCTGACCTGACTGAGGTAGCCTTCCGATGAAGTCGATGGTGATCATTTCCCACGATTCACGTGGTACTAGAAGAGGCTGAAGTAGTCCTGGGTATGCAACTCGCTCAGGCTTGGCTTGCTGACAGATTTGGCAGCATTTAACATACTGAAGCACACGAATCTTCATTTTTCTCCAGGCGAATAGCCTCCTGATGCGTTTGTAAGTTACTGGGAATCCTGAATGCCCTCCCACGGGGCTGTCATGGAAAGCAGCAATAATTTGTTGTTGCAGAGGCGTGCTGCCGCCCAGCCAGATCCTATCTCTGAATCTGATGATGCCTTGCACCAGAGAGAAGCGACCTTTGGGATCCGGATGAACTGCCAGCTGTTCAAGGAGACTTTGAGCTTGCGGGTTAGAGTTGTAGCTGTTCATCGCATCAATGAGCCAAGCGGGTTGCCCTGAAGTAACCGCTAAGGACTGCTCGAGGGAGGTAGAACGGGATAAAGTGTCTGCCGCCCCATTGTCCACTCCTTTCTTGTAAACAATGCGGTACTGAAGCCCGAGCAGTTTAGTAAAAGCACGCTGCTGCCACGGCGTAGTTAGACGCTGCTCTCCTAAGTGAATCAGGCTTCGTTGGTTTGTCTGAATGACGAGTTCCTCGTGTTGTAAGTAGGGGCGCCAGTGGTCAACAACAGTGATGACTGCTAAGTATTCTTTTCCATATGTGGACAGGCCGCGATAGTTTGGGCTGATTGATCTACTCATGAATGCAATTGGGTGCCCTTCCTATTGCAAGATAGCTCCAATTCCTGTGTCACACGCATCCGTCTCGACAACAAAAGGTTTCTTGAAATCTGTAAGAGCTAAGACCGGGGCAGCGATCAGACTACGTTTGAGGGCCTGGAAGCTCTGTTATGTGTTGTTTGTCCATGCAAACAGTGTCCCTTTCTTCAGCAAGTTGAATAGGGGTCGAGCAATGATCCCAAAATGACGCACAAAACGGCGGTAATAGCCTGCAAGTCCCAAGAACCTTCTCACATCCTTCACATTTTGAGGAGTGGGCCATTTTTTTACTGCCTTGATCTTAGTAGGGTCAGTGGCAACGCCCTCTGCAGTCACTACATGCCCCAGATAAGAAATGTGTTGCTGTCCAAAAGCACATTTGCTAAACTTCACCGGCCACTGATATTTCCTCAACAGCCCTAACACCTGACGTGCATGCTGCACATGCTCACTGAGAGTCTTGATGAAGATCAAGATATCGTCGAAAAATACCGGGACACACACACGGTTGAATGGTTTCAGCGTGACACACATGCCGACATTGAATGTGGTAGGCCATATGACATGACCTTGAATTCAAAGTGCCCGGAATGCGTTTGGAAAGCTGTTTTGAATTCATCGCCCTCAGCAATACATATCTGATGATACCCAATGCGAAGATCCAGTTTCGAGAACCATTTGGCACCGTACAGTTCATCTAATAACTCCTCAATGATAGGTACTTGAAACTTTCTTACTATTGTCATGGCATTCAACTGTCGGTAATCCACACAAAGACGCCAGGTACCATATTTCTTTTCACCAAGATCACAGGGGAAGAAAAGAGGTTGTGGCTCTCTTGAATGATGCCTGCTTTAAGCATCTCCTTAATATGTGCTACAATTTCTGTCTTGTGTTCAGGTTTGTGCCGGTATGGACGCATGTTGACAGGATGTGCTCCATGCATGAGAGGAATATGATGATCACAAGCTCGGCGTGGAGGAAGTTCACTTGGTTCACCAAAAACATCCTTGAACTCATCCAAAACCTGTTGAATGCAGTCAGGCATTGGAGAGAAAACTGCCTCATCTTCCTCCAAAATCTCATAGAGTTGCACTATTTCTGACAGAGCACCTTGACGCCGCAGACTGGACAATTGCAAACTGTTGATGGTGTCACACTGTTGGCTACCTGTTTCATGTCGCACTAACTGAGCTGGACCGGTGGCCGTAGAAATTAGCAGAGTTTTGCCTCGCGAATCCACCTGCATTGGGTTGTGATCTTCTAGACAATCCATGCCAAGTATAGCATCATATGCCCCAAGCTGTAGCACCTTCATGTCAGTAACAAACTCATGTGTCTGGGTGGACCAGCTGCACCGAGGAATATGAGATAAGCAACATAATTCTCCCCCCCATCGGCTACCTTGACACGGCATGGTCGTGGCAGGGGAACGACACCAACGAGGCACCTTGCGAGCTGCTCGTCGATGAAGGACGTGGAACTTCCTCAATCCACGAGCATGAGCACCTCGTGGCCTTGGAGCCACGCGTGCAACTTGATTGCCTTTGCGGGGGTTTCACCAGTGAGCGTTTGTCTAGAGATCGCCATGGTTGTCTCTTCCTGGAAATTAAGAGCTGATGGGGCTTGAGTATCGATGACGTTGCCAATGCCGAAGAGCTCCAAAAGTTCCTCGACGATGTGGAGTTGCACGCTGGTCGGGCATGTGTGATCGTGCCCCCAGAGCTCGCCATACTTGAAGCAGAGGCCGCGCATGTGTCGGTACTCGTGCAAGGCCTTGACCTTGCTGCCCTCCATTCGTGCAGACTCGATGCCGCGACGGTCACTAGGCGCCTGCACCATGGGAGGACGGCCCGGAGGAGGTGGAGGAGGTAGTGTAACGGCAACACCCGCTAGCCTAGGTGACGCCTCCGCACCACGAGAAGGCTAGGGCCGTGCGCACTCCATGTGGACACCGTCGGCTACTTCCTCCTGAAGTAGAGCCCGCGCACAGGCTGTGTCCAGGTCTGATGGCCGCTGCACCAGGACGACTGCTCGGATGTTGGAACAAAGACCCTCCACAAAATATGTAAGATAGTAATAAGGATGTATCAAATCTGAATAAGCAGATAGATGACTGATGATCAATTCGAACTGCTCAATGTAATCTGCTACAGTAGAGCGCTGAGAAATAGTGTAAAATTGACGAATCAATAACTAGTGACGATCTCGTCCAAAGCGAGTGCATAGCAAGGTAGCAAATGACTCCTAGTCAAAATCAGCGAGTTTCTTCTGAACTGACTGCAGCCAAACTGAGGCGGATCCTAAAAAATTCAGGGTAGCCATGGGAACCGAAAATTTCTCCTGAATTGCGAACATGTGGAAATATTGTTCACACAAAGTCTTCCACAGACGAGGATTCTTGCCAGAGAACTGAGGGAACCCGATGGATGGGTGTGTTTGACCGATTCCCGCTAGGAACTGACTAGCATGAGCGAACGGTGATGGAAGTGATGCAGGTGAAGGGGGAACACACTGACCGTTGGCCGGGGTAGACACCGACGCGAACACCGGTGCCAGGCCCCGTAGATGAACATCGTCACCGTGGCCTTGAGGCCCGAGGGCCCCGCCCTCCGCGCCCTTGCTGGTGCCGATGTGGTCACACAGGTGTGCTGCCGGTGTAGGTGGTGGTGGCGTGGGTGCTGCCACTGGCTGCCCCTTCGCAGCAGGAGCAGGCCGTGCTTGTTGGAGTTCGGCGACCGCAGCAGCGAGTTGATGCACACGCGGCTCCAGATCAGGGCGCCACTGAGCCAGATCGTCCAGCTTGGAGGTGTGGGAGCGAATGTCGGCGTGGATCGCGTCGAGGGAGCCGGTCAGCTTGTCGAAGTAGTCTTTGAAGGAGGGCTCCATGGCGGCGATTCGGTCCTTGATTGCTTTCTACAACCCTGTCTCCATGAGCTGCGCCAGGGCCTGGATTTGAAGGCTCTGAATACCAGATGTTAACAGCCCAGTAACAGTCCTCTCGATCTATTGCTTCTCATACGAATTCAGTGGCGATTCAGGGTACAATTTGGGGATACACAAATTGGAGAGGAAGAAAGGGAAAAAAAGTAGCCGCCGCCGCCTAGTCTGGTGATCCACTGGACGCCTCTCACTGATGTGGTCAGGAGCGTAAGTAGGTGAGCAGCAGTCAAGCCCACTTAGGCCCCTGGACTCGTGAGTTGGACCGGCGCTCGAGTATGGGCCGAGCCGCCAGAGCGGTCGTAGCCTTCTCCACCCGTTAACCAGCAGCTGATGGGTCCGGCATGTCAGTGCCACTGACAACACGACATACCTATCATTCAACCGAGCTAGCATGAGAGAATGTTTATAACTTTAAATTAATCTAGTCGAGTTGGGCATGAGTGTCATCCCCGACGAGCTAGTCCCTACACTATGCATTTGCATGACTACATACTTGCAAGGAATCCAACTATCCTAAAAGGCGCGTAAGTCCATAAGACATGGATCAGTTGAAGAAGTTTTCAAGAAAAAACAGTCAAAAATCTGCAAAAACCTGAAATGGTGGAGGTGAGGTGAGAGAGACGGAGTGCCGAGGAAAGAAAGAAGCACATGATAGAACCCCATGTATTCTTACTTAATGTTATAACTATATAATGACAGGTAAATCATGTTGATTGCATATAAAATATTTATGCCCCCATTAATTACTTCACACATACATTTTTTTTCTCTGGCTAAATATAACTCTTATGGGCCAAAAATACGGAGGCAGTCCAACCCGAAAAGAGAGGAAGAAAAAACAAGTAAAGGCATGTTCCATCTTGTTACTCATTTCCTAGCTCACATGATCTTTATGCTACAAATAAAATTTTGTCGCGATGTAGTACAAAATAATTATTTTGATAGTGTGGCTAGCACATATGCTCAATTTTCATCACAGACGACAAGGTAATAAAGCCTTATTCTAGAAAGAACGAATATGTACGCTAAAACCTCATTTTTCTTAATATTTTGATGAACCTCAGAGTTTCATTGTAATAATTAAGACCTACTAACACTAACGGGTTATGGATCTTGGGAACTAATCGTGGTGCATACTTGCGGAGTGAGGTAACGATTTTCTGAATCATAGAATGATCTGCAAGTTCATGCTCCTCCTTAATGATCTTGAACTCAAGGAATCTCCTCTCATGGAAGTTCGTACATGTGGAGTAACGAGCGTCATGCTCCTACACTTGAAAACATTGATCGCTGGTTCTCTACCATTGAGCTGATGCAGGCCCTCTTCACGTCCATCCAACCATTTGATACGTCCAATTTGCATCATACATTTATATTGATATTTATTGCATTATGGGCTATTACTTCACATTATGTCACAATACTTATGCCTTTTCTCTCTTATTTTACAAGGTTTACATGAAGAGGGAGAATGACGGCAACTGGAATTATTGGCTGGAAAAGGAGCAAATATTAGAGACCTATTCTGCACAACTCCAAAAGTCCTGAAACTCCACGAAAGTAAGTTTTGGAATATATTAAAAATATTGGCGAAGAAAGCACCACAGGGGGGGCACCCACTGTCCACGAGGGTGGAGGGCGCGCCCCCTGCCTCGTGGGCCACCTGGAAGCCCCCCAATGCCCATCTTCTGGTATAAGGTGATTTTTTCCATAGAAAAAATCAGAAGGAAGATTTCGGGACGAAGCACCGCCGTCTCTCTAGGCGGAACATTGGCGGAACCAATCTAGGGCTCCGGCGGAGCTGTTCTGCCGAGGGAACATCCCTCCGGGAGGGGGAAATCGTCACCATCGTCATCACCATCGATCATATCATGTGGAGGGGGTCAATCTCCATCAACATCTTCACCAGCACCATCTCCTCTCAAACCCTAGTTCATCTCTTGTATCCGATCTTTGTCTCAAAACCTCAGATTGGTACCTGTGGGTTGCTAGTAGTGTTGATTACTCCTTGTAGTTGATGCCAGTTGGTTTATTCGGTGGAAGATTATATGTTCAGATCCTTTATGCACAGTAATACCCCTCTGATTATGAACATGAATATTATTTGTGAGTAGTTACGTTTGTTCCTGAGGACATGTGAGAAGTCTTGTTATAAGTAGTCATGTAAATTTGGTATTCGTTCGATATTTTGATGAGATGTATGTTGTCTTTCCTCTAGTGGTAATATGTGAATGTCGACTACATAACTCTTCACCATTGTTTGGGCCTAGGGGAAGGAATTGAGAAGTAATAAGTAGATGATGGGTTGCTAGCGTGACAGAAGCTTAAACCCTAGTTTATGTGTTGCTTCGTAAGGGGGTGATTTGGATCCATATGTTTCATGCTATGGTTAGGTTTACCTTAATTCTTCTTTAGTAGTTGCGGATGCTTGCGAGGGAGGTTAATCATAAGTGGGATGCTTGTCCAAGGAAGGGCAGTACCCAAGCACCGGTCCACCCACATATCAAATTATCAAAGTAACAAACGCGAATCATATGAGCATGATGAAAACTAGCTTGACGATAATTCCCATGTGTCCTCGGGAGCGCTTTCCTCTATACAAGACTTTGTCCAGGCTTGTCCTTTGCTAAAAAAAGGATTGGGCCACCTTGCTGCACCTTGTTTACTTTTGTTACTTGTTACCTGTTACGAATTACCTTATCACAAAACTATCTATTACCGATAATTTCAGTGCTTGCAGAGAATACCTTACTGAAAACTGCTTGTCATTTCTTCTGCTCCTCGTTGGGTTCGACACTCTTACTTATCGAAAGGACTATGATAGATCCCCTATACTTGTGGGTCATCAAAACTCTTTTCTAGCGCCATTGCCGGGGAGTGAAGCGCCTTTGGTAGGTGGAATTTGTTAAGGAAAATTTTATATATTGTGCTGAAATTTACTATCACTTGTTACTATGGAAAATAATCCTTTGAGGGGCTTGTTCGGGGTATCTTCACCCCGACCAGTAGAGCAAAGAGTTGCTCCTCAACCTACTGAACCTACTAAAAATGTTTATTTAGAAATTCCTTCGGGTATGATAGAGAAACTGCTAGCTAATCCTTTTACAGGAGATGGAACATTACATCCCGATATGCACCTAATCTATGTCGATGAAGTTTGTGGATTATTTAAGCTTGAAGGTATGCCCGAGGATGTTATCAAGAAGAAGGTCTTCCCTTTATCTTTGGAGGGAAAGGCATTGACATGGTTTAGGCTATGTGATGATATTGGATCATGGAGCTACAACCGATTGAAATTGGAATTTCATCAGAAGTCTTATGCTATGCATCTGGTTCATCGTGATCGTAATTATATCTATATAATTTTTGGCCTCACGAAGGAGAAAGTATCGCTCAAGCTCAGGGGAGGCTGAAGTCAATGTTATATTCATGCCCCAATCATGAGCTCTCAAGAGAAATTATTATTCAAAAAAATTATGCTCGAATTTCTCTCAATAATCGCTCCATGCTCGATACTTCTTGTACTGGTTCTTTTATGATGAAGACTATTGAATTCAGATGGGATTTACTGGAAAGAATTAAACACAAACCTGAAGATTGGGAACTCGACGAAGGTAAGGAGTCAGGTATAACACCTAAGTTTGATTGTGTTAAATCTTTTATGGATACCGACGCTTTTCATGAATTTAGCACTAAATATGGACTTGACTCTGAGATAGTAGCTTCTTTCAGTGAATCATTTTCTATTCATGTCGATCTCCCTAAGGAGAAGTGGTTTAAATATCATCCTCCCATTGAAGTAAAAGTAGCTGAACCTATTAAAATTGAAGGAAAGACTATCACTTATAATGTTCATCCTATTGTTCCTACCGCTTATATTGAGAAACCACCTATCCCTGTTAGAATAAAGGATCATGCTAAAGCTTCAACTATGGTTCGTAAGAGTAATGCTAGAACACCTACACCCTCTGAGCAAATTAAAGTTGAACCTAGTATTGCTATGGTCAAGGATCTCTTGGTCGATAATATTGATGGGCATGTTATTTACTTCTATGATGAAGCTGCTAGAATTGCTAGACCCGATACTGAAAATAAACATAGACCTGTTGTTGGCATGCCTGTTGTTTCTGTTAAAATAGGAGATCATTTTTATCATGGATTATGTGATATGGGCACTAGTGTGAGTGCGATTCCTTTTACCTTATATGAAGAAATTATGATTGAAATTGCACCTGCTGAGATAGAAGAAATTGATGTTACTATCAAGCTTGCTAATAGAGATACTATATCACCAATTGGGATTGTTAGAGATGTTGAAGTCTTGTGTGGGAAAATAAAATATCCTACTGATTTTCTTGTTCTTGGTTCCCCACAAGATGACTTTTGTCCCATTATATTTGGTAGAGCCTTCTTGAATACTGTTAATGCTAAGCTAGACTACAAAAAGGATATTGTTATTGTTGGTTTAGGGGATATGTCTCATGATTTTAATTTTGCTAAATTTCGTAGACAACCCCATGATAAAGAATTGCCTAGTAAAGATGAAATTATTGGTCTTACTTCTATTGTCGTGCCTCCTAATGATCCTTTAGAACAATATTTGCTAGACCATGAAAATGATATGTTTATGAATGAAAGAAGGAAAATAGATGAAGTATTCTTTAAATAGGGACCTATTTTGAAACACAACTTGCATGTTGACATTCTAGGGGATCCTCCTCCACCCAAGGGTGATCCCGTGTTTGAGCTTAAACCATTACCTGATACTCTTAAATATGCTTATCTTGATGAAAAGAAGATATATCCTGTTATTATTAGTGCTAAACTTTCAGAGCAGGAAGAAGAGAAATTGTTGAAAACTCTGAAGAAGCACCGTGCTGCTATTCGATATACTCTTGATGATCTTAAGGGCATTAGTCCCACTCTATGCCAGCACAAAATAAAATTGGAGAAAGACGCTAAATCGGTTGTTGATCACCAACGATGGTTAAATCCTAAGATGAAATAAGTGGTAAGAAATGAAATACAAAAGCTTCTGGAGGCAGGTATAATTTATCATGTTGCTGATAGTCCGTGGGTAAGTCCTGTCCATTGTGTCCCTAAGAAGGGAGGTATTACTGTTGTTCCTAATGATAAAGATGAATTGATCCCACAAAGAATTGTTACAGGTTATAGAATGGTAATTGATTTCCGCAAATTAAATAAAGCTACTAGAAAGGACCATTACCCTCTACCTTTTATTGATCAAATGCTAGAATGATTATCCAAACATCCACATTTTTTCTTTCTAGACGGTTATTCTGGTTTCTCTCAAATACTTGTGTCAAAAGAAGATCAGGAAAAGACCACTTTTACTTGCCCTTTCGGTACCTTTGTTTATAGACGTATTCCTTTTGGTTTATGCAATGCACCTGCTACCTTTCAAAGATGTCTGACTGCTATATTCTCTGACTTTTGTGAAAATATTGTTGAGGTTTTCATGGATGATTTCTCCATGTATGAAACTTCTTTGGAGGATTGCTTAAGCAACCTTGATCGAGTTTTGCAGAGATGTGAAGAAACTAATCTTATCTTGAATTGGGAGAAGTGCCACTTTATGGTTAATAGGTATTGTCTTGGGGCATAAAATTTCTAAAAGATGTATTGAAGTTGATAAAGCTAAAGTTGATGCTATTGAAAAGATGTCGTGTCCTAAGGACATCAAAGGTATAAGAAGTTTCCCTGGTCATGCCGGTTTTATAGGAGTTTCCTTAAAGACTTCTCGAAAATTTCTAGGCCTCTGAAATCTCTTACAAAAAGATGTTCCTTTTGTCTTTGATGATGTTTGTGTAGAAGCATCTGAAATACTTAAGAAAGCCTGGATTTCTGCATCTATTGTTTAACCACCTGATTGGAATTTACCCTTTGAAATTATGTGTGATGCTAGTGATTATGTTGTAGGTGTTGTTCTAGGACAAAGAGTTGATAAGAAATTAAATGTTATCCAATATTCTAGTAAAACTCTAGGCAGTGCCTTGAGAAATTATGATACTACTGAAAAAGAATTTTTAGTAGTTATATTTGCTTGTGATAAGTTCAGACCTTATATTGTTGATTCTAAAGTAACTGTTCACATTGATCATGCTGCTATTAAATATCTTATGGAAAAGAAAGATGCTAAACCTAGACTTATTAGATGGGTTCTCTTGCTACAAGAATTTAATTTGCATATTATTGATAGAAAGGGAGCTAAGAACCCCGTTGCGGCCAACTTATCTAGGTTAGAGAATGTTCTTGATGACCCACTACCTATTGATGATAGCCTTCCTCATGAACAATTAGTTGTCATAAATGCTTCTCATACTGCTCCATAGTATGCTGATTATGCTAATTACATTGTTGCTAAATTTATACCACCTAGTTTCACGTACCAGCAAAAGATTTTTTTCTATGATTTAAGGCATTACTTCTGGGAAGACCCACACCTTTATAAAGAAGGAGTAGATGGTGTTATTAGACGTTATGTACCTGAGCATGAAGAGGAACAGATCCTACGCAAGTGTCACTCCGAGGCTTATGGAGGACACCACGCTGGAGATAGAGCTGCACATAAGGTATTACAATCCGGTTTCTATTGGCCTACTCTTTTCAAAGATGCCCCTAAGTTTGTCTTGTCTTGTGATGATTGTCAAAGAATTGGTAATATTAGTAGACGTCAAGAAATTCCTATGAACTATTCACTTGTTATTGAACCATTTGATGTTTGGGGCTTTGATTATATGGGACCGTTTCCTTCCTCCAATGGGTATACACATATTTTAGTTGCTGTTGATTATGTTACTAAGTGGGTAGAAGCTATTCCAACTAGTAGTGTTGATCATAACACCTCTATCAAGATGTTTAAATAAGTTATTTTTTCGAGGTTTGGAGTCCCTAGATACTTAATGACTGATGGTGGTTCACATTTTATTCATGGTGCTTTTTGTACAATGCTTGCTAAGTATGATGTTAATCATAGAATTGCATCTCCATACCACCCACGGTCTAGTGGTCAAGTAGAACTGAGTAATAGAGAGATTAAATTAATTTTGCAAAAGACTGCTAATAGATCTAGGAAGAATTGGTACAAGAAACTTGATGATGCATTATGGTCCTATAGAACTGCATATAAAAATCCTATGGGTATGTCTCCGTATAAAGTGGTTTGTGGAAAAGCATGTCACTTACCTCTCGAACTAGAACATAAGGCATATTTGGCCATTAAATAGCTCAATTATGTTTCCAAACTTGCTGGTGAGAAGAGACTATTTGACATTAGCTCACTTGATGACTGGAGAACCCAGACCTATGAGAATGCCAAACTGTTTAAAGAAAAAGTTAAAAGATGGCATGACAAAAGGATACCAAAGTGTGAGTTGTAGGTGATTATGTTTTGTTATACAACTCTCATTTAAGATTTTTTTGTGGGAAAACTCCTCTCTAAATGGGAAGTTTCTTACGTTATCGAGGAGGTCTATCGTTCCGGTGCCATAAAAATCAACAACTTTGAAGGCACAAATCCGAAGGTGGTGAACGGTCGAAGAATCAAACATTACATCTCAGGTAATCCCATAAATGTTGAAACACCGTAACCCCGGAGGAGTACATAAGAGACACTTTCCATAACGTTTCAGACTCCGAAAAGGAATAGGTATGTATACGGTAAGTAAACCGACTCCAAAACAGTTCTGACGGAATGTTTCTCCGTTTTGGAATACTTAATAAAATTGGAAAATAAGAAGTAGTCCAGAAAGGACAAGAGGCATCCACAAGGGTGGAGGGCGCGCCCTACCCCCTGGGCGCGCCCCCTGCCTCGTGGGCACCCCATGTGCCCTCCGGACTCCATTTTCTTGCACGATACTTCTTTTGGTCGGTAAAAATTCTTTATATAATCTTGATACGTCTCCAATGTATCTATAATTTTTTATTGTTCTATGCTATTATATTATCTGTTTTGGATGTTTAATGGGCTTTAATATACACTTTTAATTGATTTTTGGGACTAACCTATTAACCCATAGCCTAGTGACAGTTTCTGTTTTTTCCTTGTTTTTTGAGTACCGCAAAAAAGGAATACCAAACGGAGTCCAATTGACCTGAAATTTCATGGAGATTGTTTTTGGACCAGAAGAAGCCCATGGAGTATCAGAGATGGACCAGAAGAGTCTCAAGGCCACCACGAGGGTGGGGGGCGCGCCCCCTATCTCGTGGCCGCCTCGGGGCCCCCCTGACTTGTTCCAGACTCCAACACCTCTTATATATACCCAAACTTCTAGAACATAACCTAGATCAGGAGTTCCACCGCCGCAAGCCTCTGTTACCAAAAACCAATCGGGACCCTGTTTCGGCACCGTGTCGGAGGGGGATCCCTCACCGGTAGCCATCTTCATCATGCCGGCGCTCTCCATGACGAGCAGGAAGTAGTTCACCCTTGGGGCTAAGGGTATGTACCCGTAGCTATGTGTTTGGTCTCTCCTCGTGTTCTTGATTTGGCACGATCTTGATGTATCGCGAGCATTGCTACTATAGTTGGATCTTATGATGTTTCTCCCCCTCTACTCTCTTGTAATGGATTGAGTTTCCCTTTGAAGTTATCTTATCAGATTGAGTCTTTAAGGATTTGAGAACACTTGATGTATGTCTTGCGTGGGATACCTGTGGTGACAACAGGGTATTCTAATGATTCACTTGATGTATATTTTGGTGATCAACTTGTGGGTTCCGTGACCTTGGGAATATACTCATAGGGGTTGGCACACGTTTTCGTCTTGACTCTCCGATAGAAACTTTGGGGCACTCTTTGAAGTTCTTTGTGTTGGTTGTATAGATGAATCTGAGATTGTGTGATGCATATCGTATAATCATGCCCACCGATACTTGAGGTGACAATGGAGTATCTAGGTGACATTAGGGTTTTGGTTGATGTGTGTCTTAAGGTGTTATTCTAGTATGAACTCTAGGATAGATCGAATGGAAAGACTAGCTTCGTGTTATTTTACTACAGACTCTTGAATAGATCGATTAGAAAGAATAACTTTGAGGTGGTTTCGTACCCTACAATAATCTCTTCGTTTGTTCTCTGCTATTAGTGACCTTGGAGTGACTCTTTGTTTCATGTCGAGGGATAGTTATATGATCCAACTATGTTATTATTGTTGAGAGAACTTGCACTAGTGAAAGTATGAACCCTAGGCCTTGTTTCCTAGGATTGCAATACCATTTATGCTCACTTTTATCATTAGTTACCTTGCTGTTTTTATATTTTCAGATTACAAAAACCTATATCCACCATCCATATTGCACTTGTATCACCATCTCTTCACCGAACTAGTGCACCTATACAATTTGCCATTCTATTGGGTGTGTTGGGGACACAAGAGACTCTTTGTTATTTGGTTGCAGGGATGTTTGAGAGAGACCATCTTCATCCTACGCCTCCCACAGATTGATAGACCTTAGGTCATCCACTTGAGGGAAATTTCCTACTGTCCTACAAACCTCTTCACTTGGAGGCCCAACAACGTCTACAAGAAGAAGGTTGAGTAGTAGACATCAAGCTCTTTTCTGGCGCCGTTGCCGGGGAGGCTAGGTAAGCGGCATTCACATCCCGTCAACGAAGCTCTTTTCGGGGAGGTGAGTTCTTGAAGGTATATCTTTAGATCTTGCAATCAAATATTTTAGTTTCTTGTTTTATCACTAGTTTAGTCTATAGAAGAAAACAAAAAAAATGGAATTAAGGTTGTCTCATATGCTTCATCTTTTTAATGTCTTTCGTGAAAATGATGGGAAGGAAAATTGTGCTCAAGTACTAGAAGAAGAATTACATAGAATGCTTGGCATAAAATATGTGAATGATGAGCATGATTGCAATGTTGTTAGTATGAATTCTTTGAATACCCATTATGCTAATGATATGCAAAGGCCCAAGCTTGGGGAAGCTATGTTTGATGAAGATGATATTTTTAGTCCCCCAATCTTGATGTGAAAATTTATTATGATGAAAGCATGCCTCCTATTTATGATGATTATATTTTTGAAAGTGGATTTGGAGAGGTCGTGACTTTATTTAGTGATGAATCCACTGTTTTGGAAGAGGTTCCAATTGATTATGAGAACAAAGTTGCTATCTATGATGATTATTGGGATGACTTGTATGCTATTAAGAATAATGATAATCATGAAACTTGTCATCATGATTTTAGTTTTCAATTGGATTATGCCTCACATGATAATTATTTTGTTGAGATTGCTCCCACTACTATTCATGAGAAGAAATTCGCTTATGTGGAGAGTAATAAAATTTATATGCTTGGGGATCATGAAAATAATGCTTTATGTGATGGTTATATTGTTGAATTCATTCATGATGCTACTGAAAATTATTATGAGGGGGGAATATATGCTTGTAGGAGTTGCAATAATATCAAGTTTCCTCTCTACGTGCTTACAATCTTGAAGTTATGCTTGCTTTGCCTTACTATGCTAGTTAATTATCGTTCCCATAAGTTGTTTTCTCACAAAATCCCTATGCATAGGAAGTGGGTTAGACTTAAATATGCTAGTTATATTCTTCATGATGCTCCCTTTATATTTCAATTCTTATATTTTATGCGAGCATCATTGAAATCATCATGCCTAGCTAAAAGGCATTAAAGAACAGCGCTTGTTGGGAGACAACCCAATATTAACCCCTACTTTTTTTGTGTGTTCACATGCTTAAGCTACTGTAGTAATCATGTTTTATAGCTTTTGTTTCAATAAAGTGCCAAGTAGAACCTTTGGGAAGACTTGGGTGAAAGTTAATGTGATCTTGCTGTAAAAAACCAAAACTTTGCGCTCACGAGATTAGCTACCATTTTTTTTTACAGAAGAGTGCTTTTGAGTTGATTCTTTTTCAAGATAATTAATAGACAAATTCCTCACGTATGCAAATGTATTTCCGAATTTTTAGAGTTATAGAAGTATTTGAAAGTTACAGATTGCTACAGACTTTTCAGTTTTTGACAGATTCTATTTTCTATGTGTTGTTTGCTTATTTTGATGAATATATGAGTAGTATCGGAGGGTATGAACCATAGATAAGTTGTAAGATAGTAGATATAACACCAATATTAATTTAGAATGAGTTCACAACAGTACCTAAGTCGTGGTTTTATTTTCTTATACTAACGGAGCTTACGAGTTTTCTGTTGAGTTTTGTGTTGTGAAGTTTTCAAGTTTTGGGTAAAGATTCTGTCGGTGTACTAAAGTAGGGGTACCCTTAGTATCCCGAACTTGTGCACGGGCAGTTGCAGCGTCCCGCGGCGAGGCTTGCCGGGTGATCACCAAGGCCCTCCCTGGTTCCTTTTGGAGCCATTCAAGAACAAAGTATCCAAGCTAAAGATACAAGGCCCCGGCAAGAGGAGCTTGCCGGGAAGGCCACTCAAGGCACAAAACCACACAAGACACAAGACCCTGGCAAGAGGAGCTTGCCGGGAAGACCAACCTAGACATCTTAAGAAACCTGCCGCGACGCACCACGCGTCCCGGCAAGGCCCGGTGAGCGACAAGCTCCCGGAAGCGACAAGATAGCGACCACGGCAAGGCACTTGCCGCGGCAAGCTTCCCCTCGGTACCTGCACTCCAGCACATCCACCCACGTGTCGCTCTGGGATCCTCCCAGGCGTACGTGGCGGAAGGCTGTGCAGCCAGGGGTACGCGATGGCAAGCGGCGATGACAAGGATGCCATCATGGCGATCGGTGGCGCCCCTAACGGCCCCTTTTTGCACTGTCTGGGCGACGGCGATGGGCATTTAATGCCCTTGTCCTCTGCCGTCAGGGTTAGGTATGGAACACTGTTCCAACTACCACCCTTTTTACATTTTTACCCTCAACTGCGCTGCCACCTGTCGGTGACCCCTTGAGCATATAAAAGGAGGCCCATGCGCACGTAGGAAGGGGGTTAGACATTCGAACACTCTCACGCTCGGTCTCGAAGAGTACTGTAGCTTCCAGCGCTCCCGAGCCAAGAACTCAATACAAACCAAAGCAGGAGTAGGGTTTTACGCATCCGTGCGGCCCGAACCTGGGTAAACTGCTTGTGTGCCTTGCCTCGATCTGCTCTTTGTGCAATCTCCGCCCCCTGCCGTACCGAAAAGGGGCTCCGTCCCCATAGGTGTTCGTGGGTGGATCAGTTTCCCCGACATCTTTGGCGCGCCAGGTAGGGGGTGCGTTGAGGTTGTGTGAACCCGATCCGGCGTCCACACGAGCTAGATCTTCATCATCTTCGTCAACATGCCGCCGAAGAAGAAGGCTTCGGAGGCAGCTGTTCCGTCCGCGTCGAACCCACCACCGCCGGAGCCAACGGCTGGTGGGGTAGACGCCGGCGGAAGAACGGACGTCGACGAGGGAACTCACGGTGCTGCCAAGTCCAAAGACAAGGCTGGCGTAGCCGGCTCCCACGACGACCGGGCGCACTCCAAGACCTCGACGTCCGTGCATGCACCGCGCCCTTCTCAGGAGGTGCGAGACCGGCAGCGTCCTGGTACTCACGATACCATACGTTTGCCGGGCCAAGGGCAAGCTGGTGGATCTCGGGACGCTCAAGACCAGCATGCGCGCCAGCATGCCGGCACGAGCAAGGCACGGTCGCCTGGACGGGATACTGCTCGTTCTAACGTGGTTAGAAGTCCGAGCATATCCCGCTCCTCGCACCGTTCGCCACCACTACCCGCCACCCCAGCAGAAGCTCTGGCACGAGCTCAACTGCTCCTAGACTTCCCTCCAGCGGTAGACAAGGCCGACGACTGGAGGGCCACCATTCAAAGTCTCATCGCCTTCGCCAATGGCGACACTCCGCGGCAACCGAGCACATCGCAGCCGCGGCAAGTCAGCCAGGCGCGGGCCGATGGCGACAAGACTGGTGGGGGTGCAACCACCGTGCACTCTCCGCCCCGAAGGCCAAAATCGCCGACTCACCGGATCAACATCGACGATGACTCCACTGCGTCATCAGATCTACGAGCTCGTCGCGACCAGCGCCAAGTTCTCCACGAGCGACAACAAGAAGACGCTCGTACTCGCATCGAGCGCCGAAGAGAAGCGCGGCGCCAATCAGACCAGCGCGCTGGGCCCGCTGTTGACATGCATGCGCCAGGGGGACCAGGCGACTTGCCGTACGCGGTAGGTTGTCCTGCGTTCACTCGTGAGCTGCGGTAAGTCCAGTGGCCCAGCATGAAGAATTTCAAGCCAGACGTACTGGAGAAGTACGACGGCAAGACGCACCCATCGGAGTTCCTCAACATCAACACCATCGCGGTGCAAGCTGCTGGGGGGCGGGACGACAAGATCCTTGCCAACTACTTTCCTCTGGTACTCAAACCCAACGTCAGGTCCTGGCTCATGCACTTGCCGGACAACTCCATTTCTTCTTGGGCAGATCTCTGCCATCAGTTTGTCGGCGCCTTTACGGGCGGCCACAAACCCCATGGCCAAGAGAGTGACCTTCACCTGCTCGCCCAGAAGGAAGGAGAACCCCTGCGCAAATACATCCAGAGATTCAGCCGTGTTCAACACAACATCGCAGACGTCCACCCTGCCGCGGTCATTAGCGCGTTCCATCAGAACGTGCGTAACCGCAGGATGAGGGAGGAGATGGCGATGTGCAAGATCAGGGACGTCAGTGAGCTATATGCCCTGGCCGACAAGTGTGCACGTGCTGAGGAGGGGAGGAAACTTCCCGGAGAGGATACAGGAGCAGGGGGATCTGACAGTGAGGATGCTGCCCCGACAAAGAAGAGCCGGCGGCGAAACAACAGGAAGAAGAAGAACAAAGAGGTGCTAGTCATTGAGCAGTCCGGCAAGGAAGGTGGCGCCAAGAAGGCCCAAGTTGGTAGCTCCGGCAAGGAGACTGCCGCATGCACCAACTGCCAGGCTGTGGCAACCGCCGACAAGCAGGACGGCACCGACAAGCAGTACTGCAAGATCCACCGCACCAAGGGCCATGACCTCCAGAACTGCAAAAGGGTCGAGCAGCTCGTCGAGCAGCAGAAGGCTGAGTACGAGCAGCGCGACAAGGAGAAGGCCCAAGGAGGTGATGGGGGATCCGGCAAGAAGCAGCCATTCAACGACCGGGGAGGACGCCGCGGCAAGGCCAAGCAGCGGCAAGGAGACATACCTCCCCGCGGCCGCAACAAGGATGAAGATGACGAAGACGGCGAAGACATGGAGGATGCTGAGACCAGTGAGCAGGAGTTCCAGAAAGCCACAGAGGTTTTGTGCGTTGACGGCGGTGCCTCTCTGCATACTTCTCACCACCAACTCAAACAGTGGGTGCGGGAAGTTAATGCAGCAGAGCCACCGGTCGAATCGCGCAAGCTTCTGAAGTGGTCCAGCACGCCTATCATCTTTGATATTGAGGACCACCCTGATCGCACAACTGCGGTCGGGTGCTTGCCGATGTTGGTTCCACCAACAATCCGCAACCTCAAGGTCACTAAGATGTTAGTTGACGGCGGGGCCGGCTTGAACTTGATCTCCTCCATTGTACTCCAGAAGCTCTAGATCCCTGATAGCGAGCTTGAAGAAACCGGTACATTGCAAGGAATCAACCCGGGAAGGAGCAAGCCGAAGGGAAATATCACATTGCCAGTGACATTTGGCGGCGAGCTGAACTTCAGGACTGAGAGGGTCACATTTGACGTTGCCGATTTTCCATTGCCTTACAATGGAATACTTGGCCGTCCAGCGCTCGCCAAGTTCATGGCAGTCTCTCACTATGCGTACAATATGTTGAAGATGCCCGGCCCGATAAGCGTCATCTCTGTCCCTGGTGATAAGAAAGATGCCCTTATCTGCGCCGACAAGATCTACCGGGAAGCAGCAGCCGCAACGGATCGCAAGACACTTGCCGCTGAAGCTCCCGGGAGGAAGAAGAAGACCATGTCCGGCAAGAACTCTGGGGCCCACTCCGGCAAGCGCACCTCTTCGGAGTGCTGCGCTACCGTCGAGGACTCGCCATCGAGCTCCACCGGCAAGTGTAAGAAGATGATGGCAGCTCCGCCAGAGACCAAGAAGGTGCCCGCCAAGGAGGACGGCACTGGTGGTACCTTCACCATCAGTGCCACGCTTGACCCTAAATAGGAAAGCGCGCTCGTTGCTTTCCTGCGGGCGAACGTCGACGTGTTTGCATGGCAACCGTCTGACATCCCCGGTGTTCCCAGGAAAGTGATTGAGCACAAGCTTGCTGTCTGTCCTCACGCGCGGCCCGTCAAGCAAAAAGTCAGGACACAAGCAGTGGAGCGCCAAGAGTTCATAGCAGAAGAAATCAAGAAGTTGGAAGCAGCAGACCTTGTCAGAGGAGTGCTCCATCCTACGTGGTTGGCCAATCCAGTAGTCATGCGTAAGGCAAACGGGAAATGGAGGCTTTGTATCGACTTCATCGATGTGAATAAAGCTTGTCCCAAGGACCCGTTTCCCTTGCCGCGCATTGACCAGATTGTTGACTCCACGGCAGGATGTGACCTGCTTTCATTTCTTGACGCATATTCAGGATACCATCAGATCTTCATGGCAGAAGAGGATGAGGAGAAGACCGCATTCATCACTCCATGTGGCACGTAATGTTTCATACGGATGCCTTTTGGTTTGAAGAATGCTGGTTCAACATTTGCAAGGGTAGTCCATACAACTTTTGAGCCATAGATTCACAGAAATGTGGAAGCCTACATGGATGACATAGTGGTCAAGAGCAAGGACAGCGCGACCCTGGTTCAAGATCTAGAAGAGACCTTCGCAAATCTGCGCAAGATCCAACTCAAGCTCAACCCCGAGAAGTGTGTGTTTGGAGTCCCTTCCGGCAAGCTTCTCGGGTTCTTCGTGTCTCAGAGGGGGATTGAAGCCAATCCCGACAAGATCAAGGCCATCGAGCAGATTGAAGCACCCAAGCGCGTCAAGGATGTGCGAAGACTTGCCGGTTGCGTGGCTGCTCTGAGCAGGTTTATCTCTAAGTCAGCTGAGCGCGCCCTGCCGTTTTTCAAAATTTTGAAAAAGGCAGGTCCAATGAAATGGACTCCGGAAGCGGAGGCTGCGCTGGAGGACTTGAAGAGGTACCTGTCTTCCACTCCAATACTTGTCGCACCTAAGCCACAAGAGAAGTTGCTGCTGTACCTAGCGGCAACCAATCAAGTGGTTAGTGCTGCGTTAGTAGCGGAGAGGGAGGCAGATGATGAGCCAGCAACCGCGGCAAGCACGTCCAGCGACAAGCAGGGGGCTTCCCCGACAAGCTCTGGTCCCGACAAGGATGGATCTGCGCAGGTGCAAGAGGAGATACGGAAGAAAATGGTGCAGCGCCCAGTGTACTTTGTCAGCTCCCTTCTGCAGGGGGCTAGGTCAAGGTACTCTGGTGTGCAGAAATTGCTTTTTGGCCTTCTCATGGCCTCGAGAAAGCTGTGCCATTACTTCCAAGCACATGAGATCACAGTTGTCTCTCGCTTCCCGCTGAAGAGGATACTGCAGAATCCGGAAGCAACAGGCAGGATTGTTGAGTGGGCACTGGAACTGTCAAGCTTTGGCCTCAAGTTTGAAAGCACTTCAACTATCCAAGCAGAGCATTGGTAGAGTTTATAGCAGAATGGAAGCCAACACCAGACGAAGAGATTCCAGAAACGAGCATCCCCGTCAAGGAAGCAAGCAAAGAGTGGCTAATGTACTTTGATGGTGCCTTCTCGCTGCAAGGCGCCGGTGCCGGCGTGCTACTTGTCGCACCCACCGGAGAGCACCTCAAGTACGTAGTCCAGATGCACTTTCCCAAGGAACAAGCAACAAACAATACTGCGGAGTATGAAGGTTTGCTTGCCGGTCTCAGGATCGCAGCAGACCTTGGGATCAAGAAGCTCATTGTTAGGGGTGAATCGCAGCTTGTCGTCCGCCAAGTGAACAAGAATTACCAGAGTCCGTTCATGGAAGCATATGTCGATGAAGTGAAAAAGCTTGAAGAGCACTTTGACGGCCTACAGATGGAGCACGTCCCAAGAGCTTAGAATGACATCGCCGATGGCCTGTCAAAGTGCGCCGCACTTAAGTTACCTGTGGAACCAGGGATTTTTGTGCTCAAGCTGACTCAACCATCCGTAACACCATCAACTGGACAGAGCAAGAAGAGGAAGTTGATCTCCGGTGATTATCTTCCGGCAGAGCTTCCCGAAGCCGCCGCTAAGAAGGTCCCCAAGATCAGCGCCAAGAATGCTGAGGAGCAGTATGCTCCAGCAAGCCCCAGGGTTTGTTCCGTTGAAGCAAATGCTCCCGACAAGTTTTGCTCCGGCAAGCTTGCCGGGGAACATCAAGCTCCGGCTGAGCCGCAAGTTCTCGCCATAGAAGCGGACGTTCCCGCAGCAGCAGATGTGCCTTTAGTCCTTGTTGTGGAGCCACAAGCTCCAGCATGGGCACAACAGACCGTCCGTTTTCTCCAGACGGGAGAACTTCCCGAAGAGCAAGAAGAAGCAGAAAGAGTAGCCCGGCAGTCAAGTATGTACCAGTTTGTTGACAACACACTGTACAGAAGAAGACTCAACGGTGTGAAATTGAAGTGTATTCCCCGGGAAGACGGACAAAAGGTGTTGGCAGAGATACATGGAGGCATATGTGGTCACCACATTGGCGCAAGAGCACTTGCCGGCAAAGCCTTCCGGCAAGGTTTCTTTTGGCCAGAAGCCCTCCAGGATGCAACTGCACAAGTAACCAAGTGTGAAGCGTGCCAGTTCCATTCCAAGCAGATACACCAACCAGCTCAAGCTCTCCAGACGATCCCTTTATCCTGGCCATTTTCGGTCTGGGGGCTCGACATCCTCGGCCCCTTTCCCCGCGCAGCCGGGGGCTTTGAGTACTTGTACGTTGCAATCGACAAGTTCACAAAGTGGCCGGAAGTGGAACCAGTGAGAAAGGTGACCGCACAGTCAGCAGTCAAATTCTTCAGGTCGATTGTATGCCGCTTCGGAATCCCTAACAGGATCATCATCGACAACGGTACGCAATTCACGAGCCGCACCTTCATGCAGTACGTCCAAGATCTTGGCGCCAAGGTCTGCTTCGCTTCTGTTGCTCGCCCGAGAAGCAACGGTCAAGCGGAGAGGGCAAATGCTGAAGTGCTGCGTGGCCTGAAGACCAGAACTTTCGACAGGCTGCACAAGTGTGGAAGAAACTGGATCGAGGAGCTGCCGGTGGTTCTTTGGTCAATCAGGACGACGCCAAATCGATCCACTGGACAGACATCTTTTGCTCTAGTCTATGGAGCAGAGGCAGTTCTCCCCACGGAACTCGTATACGGGTCACCTCGAGTGCTCGCTTATGATGAGCTCGAGCAAGAGCAGCTGCGACAAGATGACGCGCTGCTCCTTGAGGAAGACCGTCTTCAGGCTGCTGTACGAGCTGCTCGCTACCAGCAAGCTTTGCATCGCTACCATAGCCGCAAAGTTAACGCCAGAAGTCTCGAGGAAGGCGACCTTGTTCTTCGGCGCGTTCAGTCCGCCAAGAATTCCAACAAGTTGACGCCGAAGTGGGATGGCTCTTATCGGGTGAAACGAGTCACTAGGCCCGGCGCTGTCCGCCTTGAGACCGAAGATGGCTTTCCGATGAGCAACTCCTGGAACATTGAGCATCTTCGTAAGTTTTACCAGTAAGGCACGGTTGCCGTGACCCGCTCCGGCAACCACCTTTTGTACAAGTCTTGCCGCTGTTGCATGTAATCCTTTGTACAAAGCCGGGCGCAGGCCCCGTGCATCAGTAAAGCTCATGTGCCTCGCACATCTTGTCATTTCATGCTTTTTAAATTTTGCATGCGTCATCTGACACTTTGTGCAGCACCTATCCCCGGTAAGCCATAACAAGCCTTAAGGCTCCATACCTGTATTTTCTCTTCTTTCTTTTTTCTCAAGCAAAAGAATGTTCCCTCGCGCATAAGTTTGCCGG
>LR738711.1:224695719-224744052 GCA_902687465.1 Secale cereale
GGGGGGGGGGGAGAAGATAGTGGTATGGACCAAGTGCCGTTCAAGAAAGTTTCGCCTTGCCGGGAAGCAGACGACACAAAAGCTAAGTTGCCAAAGTTTGAGCAATCAGATTTTTAAATTTTTCAAGTTATCTTCCTTGAACGACCGTGCTTTGTATGGAAAACCTGTGCGCGGAGGAACCTACTCGTGACTAGTTGCGCCCTTACTTTGTTTCGAGTTCGCTCAACGACTTAAGTGTGCTGCGACTAGTGTCGCGCCCTTACTTTGTTTTCGAGCCCGCTGAACAACTTAAGTGTGCTGCAGGTAGTTGCGACAAGGTTTCTTGTCGGTAGCGGCACCGCTAGCAGGCTGCTGACGTTCCGCACTCAGCGCTCGCGGCTAAGGTGCCCACGCCGGCAAGTTCCCTATAAGCGTAGGGCAAAAACATACAAAGCAAAGGAGTCAAGTAAAGGAAATAACATTGCAATTACTACCCAAAATAGAGTTATATTACAAAATGACTTGTCGCAGCTCTAATAGAATGTTTTTCATAACATGGCTAACAGCGACAAGGAAAGAAGAAAATGGGCAGCCTAGTCCGCGCGGTCGCCCTCGACCCTCTTGATGCCGCTCACCTTGTGCACAATGGGTGTAACAAGGGCCTTGAGCGCCTCCATATTAGCGTCCGACGACAAGCTCCTGAGGACGTTGGTGAGGTTGAGGCCAGGGTTGCGGAAGGCCACCTTCATCAGCACCTTTTGAAGAGCGCCCGCGCAGAGCTTGCGCGACTCGTCCGCCAGCTGCTTGGGGATCCTTTCCCGGAGTTGCTGGAGGGCCGTCGCCACGCCTCTGAAGAACAGAGTGAGCTTGGCGCTAGGGTGGAGGTTCTCGTCGGTGGAGTACCCAAGATACTCCGCCCCCAGCTGCGCCAGCTCCTTGTCAATATCCACGGCGGCGTTCACAAGACCTTCCGTCCAGTGCTCGACGGTCGCCTTGAAGTTGTTCTGGGTGATGGCAGCACTCTCCAGCAGCGCCTTCTCGGCCCTGACCTCCTCCTTCAAGGCCGCCTCCCGCTTCTTGGCGCCGTCCAGCGTCTCGGTCAAAGTGGTTAGGTTCAACTCGAGATCAGCATTGGAGTTCTTGACAGCGGCAAGCTCCTTGCCCTTCTCGACGAGGCGGACCTGTAGCTCAAAATGGCTGTGGGCGTCTTTCTCCCACTCGAGTTTGAGCGCGGCGATTTCTTCGCCTCTCGCCTTGAGGTCGGCCTCCAGCTGCGCCACCTTCGCCTCCAACTTCTCCTTGGCGGTCTCGGCAGCTGCGGCGGCATCCTTTGCTTCCTGAAGAGCTCCGCCAAGTGATTGCTCGCGCGCGGCAAGCTCCTCCTCGTGGCTGTCGAGGTTGACTTTCCGCTACGCCAGCTCGCCTTCCAGCGTAGATAGCTTCTCGGCGGCAAGCCGTTGCTGCTCTTCGACTTCGGCCTTCTCGAGGAAGAAGGTCGTCCGCTCTTCGCCGAGCTGCTCCCGCTCCTCTGCCAAAGACCAGAGAGCTGCTTGGTGAAGGCCCCGGAGCTCCTCTGCGCGCTTCTCCATATCAGCTCCCGCCTTGGCGGCCAGCGCTTCGCGGGACTCCAGTTTGGCTTGCCGGGCGCGGTAGAGCGAGAGCAGCTTCCACAACAGCCGCTCCTCCTCGGGTTCGCCGCCGCTGCTGCTCGGCGCGTTAACAAGCTTCAGCCCGGCGGAGGCAAGTACTTCCCCGTCAAAGGCTTCCCCCTCGACCGGCGCCCTGGACATGGACGCCCATGGGAGGCTGATGAAGACGCCGTTACCGGCCTCCAAGTAGGCACCGGGCTCAGGCTCTTCGGAGCCTGGAGCTGCGTCAGTGGCAGAGGGATCGGCAGTCGGCGTAGCGCCTGGCGCTCCTGCGGCCTCAGGGCCGTCAGTGCGACCGCCGGACCCCTCGTCAGCCGCTGCGGCAGCAGCCTTGGCAGCCTCGTCGCCGGTGGGCTCGTCGGCACCGGCCGCCTCTTCGGTAGCAGCGACGTCGCCGGTGTCGCCGCGCGCATTCTCCTCGACATCGACCTCCGTCTCCATAGGCTCCGCGGCGGATGGATCTGATGGCAGGAAAGGGGAGAAAAACAGTCAAGCAAATATCCAAAAAAAGAAGAATCGAAAGAAGAAAAGCCCAAGGGGAGTTTTAAACAAGAAGATTACCTGCGCGAGCCAGTCCCTTGCCGGGGAGCTCTCCCTTGGCGGCGTAGTTGTAGTCCCCGCTGGCGGAGGGCCGCTGGTGCTGTCCCTCGCCGGAGAACTTGTCCTTGGCGGAGAACTCTCCCTTGCCGGGGAGACCCTTGCCGGGGAACTTTCCCTTGGCGGCGTGGTTGAAGGAGGCGGCACGACGGGGACGGTCTCCGGGCGCTCCTGATGTGTCTGCTCCGCTCATGCGCAAATCAACAAGCAAGTGTCAGCAAAGATAGAGCGCCCATGCGCGCCCAATAGCAGAAAGTGAAATATACACTTACGCTGGGGGCTGCACTGGGGGCTGCTCTGAAGATCAGTCGCCGGGTCCGGCAAGCTTGTCTCAGGCGCACCCCCTGCTGTCACGGCAGGCTCGTCCTCGATGACAATCACCGGGGCCTTGGCTCTCTTTGCCGCCCTCTGGGCCAGAGTTCTAAAAAAAAGGAATAGGTTCAGAGTGAGGCAAAAGAGACACAAGACTAAACAACAAAAATTGAAGAAGATCGGTGTTTCTTCCATGTTGTCGAAAAATGCCTGCACGGCTTCGTCGGTAGGCTCTTGCCAAGTTGGGTCGATCCCGTGCGAGTCGCACAGCGGCATCATTGCGCGGATGCGGCTGAGCGCAGAATTGTTGCACAGCGGGACGACGCCGTGCGGCAACCTGAAGACCTCAGGATGATCGGGGTCATACTTAAATAGCTCCTACAGCATCGCGTTGAGCTCCAGGACAGTGAAGTTTTAATTGAGGCCCGGGCGCAGCCTCATGATATCTGCCACGTTCTCAAACTCCCAGGCGGGCCTCTTCCTCTCCTGCAAGGGGGCGATGCGGCGGCGAAGAAAGTCTGCGCCGACTGCGCCTACAGTCAGCCCGGCAAGCCTGAGGCGAAGGATCCGGGCAGTGGCGATCTTCAGTCTGCTATCTTCCGGGGCCAAGTCACTCCAGTCGTTGCCGCGTACTACTGGGGCTTGGTGCCGGGCGGTGAACGGCTGCAGGTTCTCCTCTACAATCCAACACCAATTGGCTCTCCATTCATCCCATTTGCCGCGAAGCTCTCCCTCCAGACAAGCCTCCTTCTTGTGCGTCCTCGAGATCCAGGAGACCCCGCCGGATAACGGCTCTCCTCTCTCAACTCGGGGCGTAAAGTAATGGCGGAAAAGAGCAACATTGGGGAAGACTCCGACAAAGTTTTTGCAGAGATGTGCGAAAACTTCCATGGTCAGAATGGCGTTGGGGGTGAAGTCAAGGAGGTAGAACCCGTAGGTGTTCATGATGTCGCAGAAGAATTCAGAGAAGGGCGGGCAGAGCCCGCAGTAGAGGACTAAGGCGAAGAACGCGTATCCGCTCGGAAACATTTCGCAAGCAATGGCTGGGAATACCTTGGTGCGCGGATGCGCCCGCGTCTCCCCCGACCAAAAAAGGTAGAATTTCTCCCTCAGCTCCTTCGCAGCAAGCTTGGGGGGGAAGACCGCTCTCTTCTTTCGCAGCGCCGCGAGCCGCAGCGCCTCGGCCGACTTGGTGGTCTTCCCCTTCTCGCCTTTCGGAGCCATGGCGAAGGCGGTGGGGGAGATCGACGACGCTGGTGGTGCTGGTGGCGACAGGGGGGGGGGGGCGGAGCGCTGCTCTCTTTCAAGCTTTGGGAAGAAGGGGAGCGGAGGAGGCTCTCAAGATCGAAGAAGCAACGGGCGAATGGACGAACTGCCCATTTTCCCCCTGCTTATAAAGGGGGAGGGGGCGGACGTTCCGCATTTCCGATTAAAGAAACCGCCCACGATATCTCCCACGACGCCGCGATCGACGCGTGCCGATAGGGAAGGGCGCGGCGGATACGGAGAAAGATACGGCGAGAACCAGGCCGTGCGTGCCCGTGCATTGTTTTGGGCCTGGCCCAACAGCGCTCGGCACCGTGTATGGCCCAGGCCCAGGGGCTCCTGTCGGTGTACTAAAGTAGGGGTACCCTTAGTATCCCGAACTTGTGCACGGGCAGTCGCAGCGTCCTGCGGCGAGGCTTGCCGGGTGATCACCAAGGCCCTCCGTGGTTCCTTTTGGTGCCATTCAAGAACAAAGTATCCAAGCTAAATATACAAGGCCCCGGCAAGAGGAGCTTGCCGGGAAGGCCACTCAAGGCACTAAACCACACAAGACACAAGACCCTGGCAAGAGGAGCTTGCTGGGAAGACCAACCTAGACATCTTAAGAAACCTGCCGCGAGGCACCACGCGTCCCGGCAAGGCCCGGTGAGCGACAAGCTCCCGGAAGCGACAAGATAGCGACCGCGGCAAGGCACTTGCCGCGGCAAGCTTCCACTCGGTACCTGCGCTCCAGCACATCCACCCACGTGTCGCTCTGGGATCCTCCCAGGCTTACGTGGCGGAAGGCTGTGCAACCAGGGGTACGCGGTGGCAAGCGGCGATGACAAGGATGCCATCGTGGCGATCGGTGGCGCCCCTGACGGCCCCTTTTTGCACTGTTTGGGCGACGGCGATGGGCATTTAATGCCCTTGTCCCCTGTCGTCAGGGTTAGGTATGGAACACAGTTCCAACTACCACCCTTTTTACATTTTTACTCTCAACTGCGCTGCCACCTATCGGTGACCCCTTGAGCATATAAAAGGAGGCCCATGCGCACGTAGGAAGGGGGTTAGACATTCGAACACTCTCACGCTCGGTCTCGAAGAGTACTGTAGCTTCCAGCGCTCCCGAGCCAAGAACTCAATACAAACCAAAGCAGGAGTAGGGTTTTACGCATCCGTGCGGCCCGAACCTGGGTAAACTGCTCGTGTGCCTCGCCTCGATCTGCTCTTTTTGCAATCTCCGCCCCCTGCCGTACCGAAAAGGGGCTCCGTCCCCATAGGTGTTTGTGGGTGGATCAGTTTCCCCGACAGATTCGATGGACTATGGAATAAGGAGTGGCGAGAGCCTAAGCTTGGGGATGCCCAAGGCACCCCCAAGGTAAAATTCAAGGAAAATCAAATGCCTAAGCTTGGGGATGCCCCGGGAAGGCATCCCCTCTTTCGTCTTCGTCTATCGGTAACTTTACTTAAGGCTATATTTTTATTCACCACATGATATGTGTTTTGCTTGGAGCGTCAATTTATTTTATTTTGTTTTGCTCGCTGTTTGAATAATATCCCAAGATCTGAAATTCTTAAATGTTGGAGAATCTTCGCATAGTTACATAATTATTCGACTACTC
Source organism: Secale cereale (assembly GCA_902687465.1). Classification (NCBI taxonomy): domain Eukaryota; kingdom Viridiplantae; phylum Streptophyta; class Magnoliopsida; order Poales; family Poaceae; genus Secale; species Secale cereale. The sequence goes on from LR738711.1 coordinate 224,701,127, forward strand.
ATTGATCTTCACTTATATCTTTTGGAGTAGTTTGTCGTTTGCTCTAGTGCTTCACTTATATCTTTTTAGAGCACGGTGGTGGTTTTATTTTATAGAAATTATTGATCTCTCATGCTTCACTTATATTATTTTGAGAGTCCTTTAGAACAGCATGGTAATTTGCTTTGGCTATAAAATTAGTCCTAATATGATAGGCATCCAAGATGGGTATAGTAAAAACTTTCATATAAAGTGCGTTGAATACTATGAGAAGTTTGATGCTTGATGATTGTTTTGAGATATGAGGATGGTGATATTAGAGTCATGCTAGTAGAGTAGTTGTGAATTTGAGAAATACTTGTGTTGAGGTTTGCAAGTCATGTAGCATGCACGTATGGTAACTATTGTGTGACAAATTTGAAGCATGAGGTATTTCTTTGATTTTCATCCTTTATGTGGAGGTCGGGTGAGGGAGTCCTGGATCGGGGGGTCCTCATGTGGCCGGAAAAACTCTTGGTGGGCCGGACTGGTGGGCTGTCAAGATTATTATAGAAGATCATCTCTCGTATCCGGATAGGACTCATGTATTCTTGTAATGGCAAGTTTTAGGTTCAGGTGTAGATTTTCCTTCCTCTGCAAGATGATATGTACAAGCCCTAGGCCTCTCCGGTGTGTATATAAACCGGAGGGTTTAGTCCATAGAGGCTAGAGAAGAATCACAATATCTTCATAGGCTAGACCTAGGGTTTAGCCATTACGATCTCGAGGTAGATCAACTCTTGTATACATATTCATCCATACTAATATAGTAGGAAGTAGGGTTTTACCCCGACCGTGAGGGCCCGAACCTGGGTAAACATCGTGTCCCCAGCCTCCTGTTACCATCGATCCTCAGACGCATAGTTCGGGACCCCCTACCCGAGATCCACTGGTTTTGACACCGACGTTGGTGCTTTCATTGAGAGTTCCACTATGTCGCCGACGGAAGGACTGATGGGTCACGTCGTCAACTACAACGGCAACGCCAAGGGAATTTTCCCTCCTGGCCAACTTTTCGTGTTCGGCGGCCTCGCGCGTCGTACCAACACTGAAGGCCACCTTAAGCAGATCGAGAGCTACGCCCCTCGCCATCATGTCAGCTTTGGGAGCTTGAACTACGTTGCTGATATCCGCAGAGACTTGATCTTCGCCGGATTCGAACCAGCGGCAACCTCTCTCCACCACCATGATGATCATGACTTAACTCTGTCACCGGATCAAGAAATAGCACCTGCAATAGTCCTGGCCCTAGATCCAGAACAGATCGCGTCACCCGAAGATGGGAAGCTCAACCCCACCACGGGAACCACATACTCTACGGCATTGGAGCCGCACAAAGACCCAACTACAGATGGGGTCTGTGTTACCGGAACTCCGCACACTCAACTCCGGTTTCTGATTCCGAATTGCACGTAACCGCGCCCTTCAAATCTGATCAGGCAGATATCGCCGAATTCTGTGCTGCAGATACTTTCCAGCACTCACCCCTTGGCGACATGTTAAGGTCGTTAAGATCTCTCTCCTTGGATGAGAACACACATCCACACTATATCCGGTTCGAACTGGAGGCTGATGAACAGCCGCGCGATACCCACGAGGGTGAAGAATTTTGTTCCCCACCCACCACCCACTTGGTAGCCACGGTTGAAGATTTAACCGATCTACTTGACTATGCTTCGAAGATTTTGAACGGATGGACCTCGAAGCTGAAGCGGATCCAGATCAAAGCCAACCCATAACGGGGCAGACGTCTTCATACGACGTGTATATTGTGGATACACCCAAAGAGGCGAAAGGCGACGGCGAAAACAATCCCGTAGAGAATAAGCCCGCCGAAGAACCTCCCAAATGTCGGTGCCCAAAATGCCAGACTAAATCCTGTAAAGGAAAGGACAACAACACCGTGACAAATGACGGTGACAATCCGGTACAAGCCGAAGACCCCACAGACCCAGCGATAGAGCAGGAGGAGCGAGAGGACGGCGAACATAGTCCGAAGCCATAGTCCAACGACAGCGATATCGAAGACGGTACTTATGAACCAGTCTCCGAAGAAGAGGATAGCCTGGGCGACGATGAATTCACCTTCCCAGAAGAACCCTCCGAAGAAAACGCTTCCATCGGAGGCTTATTGCCACCGCAAGGAGCTTGACAAAGCAGCAGAGACGGCTTCGAGCCGCACAGGACACGCTTAATGATAGATGGAACGAGGTGCTAGACGCCGAACAGAAACATGGCTTTAATGGCCAAACCAAAGGCTATCCTAAGCGTAAGCTGCTGCCCGAATTCGACGACGAGGTCGTTGCGCCCGTCCCATCGAAGAATAACACCACCGACAAGTCAGACCGACCACCTCGTGGATGGGATAGAGTCGCTAGCAATGGCATAAACAAGCCCCCACCCCATAAAGGAAAGGAGGGTGCAGCCCAAGTCCGAAAACACGATCTGCATGAGGACCTAAACAACAAAGCTAGCAAGACCAGGTCTATATTCGGACCTAGAGACCGAGCTCCCGCACGGGATGGCGGCTATCAAGCCAATCGCGCCGGTGACATACCAGTTCGGGGTCAATACCGAACACCACAACCGTCGAACATACGCCACGATATAGCAAGATATAGAGGAGCTTCACACCCTCTATGCTTCACCGATGAGGTGTTGGGTCATGATTTCCCAGAAGGGTTTAGACCCGTGAACATCGAAGCGTACGATGGAACGAATGATCCCACCGTCTGGATAGAAGACTTTATTCTCCACATCCACATGGCTCGAGGAGATGATCTCCACGCCATCAAATATTTACACCTCAAGCTAAAGGGACCAGCTCGACAGTGGCTAAACAGTCTCCCAGAGAACTCCATTGGGAGTTGGGAAGAACTTGAGGACGCTTTTCGGGCCAATTTTCAAGGGACTTATGTTCGGCCCCCGGATGCTGACGATTTAAGTCACATCATCCAATAACCCGGGGAGTCAGCCCGCAAGCTTTGGAACCGGTTTCTCACTAAGAAGAACCAGATCGTCGAATGTCCAGACGCCGAAGACTTGCGGCATTCAAGCATAGTATCCGGGACGAATGGCTAGCCAGACACCTTGGACAGGAAAAGTCGAGGGAAATGGCAGCCCTCACTACACTCATGACTCGCTTTTGCGCGAGTGAGGATAGCTGGTTAGCTCGTAGTAGCACCAGTGACACTGGAACATCCGAAGTCAGGGATGGCAATAGAAAGCCACGACGTAACAAAAACAAACGTCGAAACAATTCTGGAAGCCCAGATGATACAGCGATAAACGCCGGATTCAGTGGCTCCAGACCTGATCAACGAAAGAAGGCATTTAAAGGCAACAAAGACGGTCCATCAAGGTTGGACAAGATATTAGATAGGCCCTGCCAAATCCATGGCACCCCAGAAAAACCTGCCAACCACACCAACCATAAATGTTGGGTTTTCAAGCAGGCCGGCAAGCTAAACGCCGAACACAAGGGGAAGGAGCCTCAGAGCGAAGACGAGGATGAACCTCGCTTGCCAAATATAGGGGGACAGAAGAAATTTCCACCGGAGGTCAAAACAGTGAACATGATATATGCCACTCATATCCCAAAGAGGGAGCGCAAGCGCGCACTCCGAGACGTCCATGCCGTTGAGCCTGTCGCCCCAAAATTCAACCCATGGTTAGCCTGTCCGATCACTTTCGATCGCAGGGATCATCCGACTAGTAATCGGCATGGGGGTTCAGCTGCCTTAGTGCTCGACCCAATAATAGATGGATATCATCTAACCCGAGTCCTTATGGACGGTGGCAGTAGTCTCAATATGATATATCAGGACACTGTCCGCAAGATGGGGATCGACCCATCAAGAATCAAGCCAAGCAACACGAACTTTAAAGGAGTGATACCTGGCATTGAAGCTCGCTGCATAGGCTCTTTAACGTTGGAAGTTGTATTCGGTTCTCCCGACAACTTTCGAAGCGAAGAACTACTCTTCGACATAGCTCCGTTCCGAAGTGGCTATCACGCTCTACTCTGAAGAACGGCCTTCACCCGCTTTACTCCAGTCCCGCATTATGCCTATTTAAAGCTCAAGATGCCTGGACCACGTGGCGTTATCACGGTCAATGGAAATATGGAGCACTCTCTCCGTACGGAGGAGGACACTGCAGCCTTAGCAGCCGAAGTCCAATGCGGCCTACTCAAGCCGGATAATCTATCAACAGTGGACAAAGCTAAACGTGTCCGGCACACGCTTCAGTGCGGCAGCTCAGATGAACCTGAGCAAGATTGACATCTACGCCCCCGTCGATTGCCCCATAAGGTGATATCATATGTGCCTCGAGTACATAATTATGCCTTAAAAATTCCTTGGGCAACGATCGGGGGCACCCGCATATAGTCCATAGTTTGGCTAGACCCTATTCGGACTTTAAACTTACCTTCTTTAGGTTCATTAAACGAACCGGACTTGTTATGGCAACACCGGATCGATTCCCTCTTTTCCAGGTTTACCTTCTTTTTCCTTTCTACAGACGGCCATCATACTCACACCTTCAAGGACACATTACAGAGGAGGAAACGGCGCAGCCGTGCAGCAGGGACCCGCACTAAGGTTTCTTTTTTTAGATTAAGACCCTGTGTAAACCTTTTTTTTCTATTTCTTGTTATATACCTTCTTGGCATGTAAAATGTCCAAAAAAGGTCATCGGCATTATCTGTAAAGTTTGCGGCTCGCCATACTATAGAAGGATATTAATAGAACAGTTTTACTCGTATTATGTCCAGAGTTTTACGATCCGACAACCTAGTTGTTTCCTCTTGGTAGCCTCTCTTATGGGGAAATGTCTCCTAGCGCTTCCACTGAGCCTTGGTAGCTTGCTACTACTCCGGAACACTTAGGTTGGCCGGCATGTGTCCTTCTTCATTCCGGTGTCTGTCCCTTTGGGAAATGTCACGCGTTGTTCCTTTAAGTCCCTGTAGCTTGCTACGACTTGGGTTCATACGTTGATGACCGACACGTTCGTTGCTGGGTCATGTATGCCTGTCCCTATAAGTTAGTGCCACCTTGGGATTATAACTAGTCATGGCGGCCTGGGTTCTCTGTCATATGGATGCTAGCGACACTATCATATACGTGAGCCAAAATGCGCAAACGGTCCCAGGCCAGGTAAGGTGGCACCCGTGGGGATACCGTGCGTGCGGCCGCAAAGTGATATGATGTGTTACATGCTAGACCGATGTGACTCAGGATCGGGGTCCCGACAGCTTCGGTATCAGAGCCTGACTGCCTGTAGGATTACCAAGCCAAACTGGTCGAAGTTCAGTCTAGAAATTCTTTAGTTATATAAGGGAATTGATTGCGGAAGGGAATGTAAGGCTCTTTTTACTCCTTATACCTCATGTCTTCTGATCTGAGTCATCCTACCTTTCCTACGGGGTTAAGGAACTAGGCTTTCTCTCCCGTCTATCAGGATCATGAGTTACTACTCCGTAGTCCCATAGGTTTGGTTGATCAGAGTCACACTCCTGTTTTCAAGTTCTTCCGGTGTAGTTTGTTTAGTACTATCACCGAACCTTGAGTGATGATGTTGAGTTGTTGTACCACCCCTTTGTTAGCAGGATGTCTCATTCTGAGCATTTACTACTGTTATGCTGCCGGAATTGTCCTAGTAGTTCGACAGATACTAATTTCTTGTTCTACCTTATGCATCAGTTAGTTGATGATGATTCCGTCCTCGGTTTCGTTCTCAGGATGTCTTTAGTTAAGCGAAGCTCAGCTGCTCGCAGACAGAACCATGGAGGTGGTAGGGATGAGGAGGATCCTCCCAACCAGCCTTCATTGGCAGAGTTAATGTTGGAGATGGTGAGAAACAAGCATGAGTCTAACCGCTTGTTGGCACATATTGAGGAGAACACCGGACATCAGTGCAAAGAGTCAGCGACCATCCATGACTTCATTGGTCTGAAACCACCCACCTTCCATCATCCCATTGAGCCACTCGATGTAGATGACTGGCTCCGTAGTATCACTCACAAGCTGCGTTCCGCGAATGTAGCCGAAGGCGACAAGGTCACCTATGCCACATATCACCTATGCCACTGCTAGTCTTTGGTGGCAGAACTATGAGGCCATGATTCCAGCTGGCCAGATTCCTACCTAGAGAGATTTCACAGAGGCTTTTCGCAAGCATCACATTCCTCAAGCCCTTATCGATTGCAAGAGGGAGGAGTTCTGTAGTCTTACCCAGGCTAAGATGGCTTTTGATGTTTATAGTAGAGAGTTTGAGAACCTCGCCCGCTATGCTACAAAGAAGGTGTCCACGGACGCCAAGAAGCAGGCTAGGATGTTTATAGTAGAGAGTTTGAGAACCTCGCCCGCTATGCTACAAAGAAGGTGTCCACGGACGCCAAGAAGCAGGCTAGGTTCCGGAAGGGTCTCAACCCCAAGCTGCGTCGTGATCTCCACTTGCATCATTGCAACACATTCCAGGCTCTTGTGAACAAGGCCATCAATGCAGAGACAGCTCAGCTCACTTACGAGGAGTCTCGTAAGCACACCCTTATTTTGGGATCTTCCTCCGGTTCTAGTTCTCAGAAGCGTCGGATTTGGGTTTTGAACTCTGTTCTTCCACCCAGTTATACACCGAGGCCATCCTATGTGGTACCTCATCCAGTTCAGAAGTATGCTCTACCCAGGCCTATTGGTGGACCACCTGCCAATGCGGGTCCACGTCCTACCTCCAAGATTTGTTACAAGTGCGGAGAGCCAGGCCACATTGCCCGTTTTTGCACTCAGTCCCGTGTTGCTCCACCCCAGCCCGAGAAGTGTGTTGGCCATGGTAAGCCATCACACAAGATGATCAGTGTCAATTCAGCTCCCACTGAACATGGACGTGTGCATCACGTCTCAGCCAAAAATGCTCATGATGATCTAGATGTCGTTCTTGGTACACTCCTTGTCAATTATCATCCGGCATCGGTTTTGTTCGATACTGGAGCATCTCATTCCTTCATTTCCAAAAGCTATGCCCGCTTGCACGACATATCATTTTGTGATATGCCCTCCCAACTACTCATTCAAACTCCTGGATCCAAATGGCAAACCTCTATTGTAAGCCATGGTAATGAAATCCTTGTTGACAGACTAGTGTTCCTTGCATCACTTGTAGCCCTCAAGTCTTCAGATATTAATATCATCTTGGGTATGGACTGGATGACAGCTCATCATGCCAAGATTGACTGTTACACTAGGTATGTTCAGCTTACACACCCATCTGGCAAGATAGTCACTGTCACCACTAGAGTTGCAAAGCGTCAACTCTATTCCCTTAATGCGAGCCCTCTTCTAGACCTTGAAGATATCCCGATAGTCCATGACTTTCCGGATGTCTTTCCAGAGGAACTGCCAGGTGTTCCACCTGACAGAGATGTGGAGTTTGTCATAGATCTTATCCCAGGAACCGCTCCAATCTCTAGGACACCTTACAAGATGGCACCATTAGAACTAGCTGAGCTTAAGAAACAACTTGATGAGTCCTTGCAAAAGGGTTTCATCCGTCCTAGTTCCTCTCCTTGGGCTTGCCCCATCCTCTTCGTCAAGAAGAAGGATGGTACTGATCGGATAGTTGTAGATTATCGTCCCGTTAATTTGGTCACGGTGAAGAACAAGTATCCGCTCCCTAGGATCAACGACCCGTATGATTAGCTCGCTGGATCCTCAGTCTTCTCCAAGATGGATTTGAGGTTAGGCTACCATCAAATCAAGATTAGAAACGGGGACATTCCTAAGACGGCTTTTGTCACTCGTTATGGCCAGTATGAGTACACCATCATGTCCTTCGGTCTATACAATGTTCCAGCCACTTTCTCCCACTTGATGAACTCGGTCTTCATGGAGTACTTAGATAAGTTCATCGTGGTATACCTCGATGATATTCTTATTTACTCAAAGAACGAGGAAGAGCATGCCAAACATCTTAGACTTGTTCTAGAAAAACTCAAAGAGCACCACCTTTATGCCAAGTTCTCCAAGTGCGAATTTTGGTTGCCAGAAGTGACCTATCTCGGCCACGTAATCTCTGGTAAGGGCATTGCTGTCAATCCCGAGAGAGTTCAGGCCGTTCTTGATTGCACTCCACCTGAAACAGTTAAACTAGTTAGGAGTTTCCTTGGTCTAGCCAGCTATTGTCGCCACTTTGTTGAAAACTTCTCTAAAGTGGCCAAACCTCTCACAGAACTTCTCAAGAAAGATAAAAAGTTTGAGTGGTCCCCACAGTGTGAGCATAGTTTTCAGGAACTGAAAAGACGCGTGACCTCTGCTCCCATACTTGTGCCACTGGATTTCACCAAGGACTTTGTTATCTATTGTGATGCCTCACGACAGTGACTAGGTTGCATTCTTATGCAAGATCGTCATGTGATTGCCTATGCATCTTGACAGTTGCATCCACATGAGGAAAATTATCCCACACATGATCTAGAGCTTGTAGCCGTATTCTACGCACTTAAGACCTGGCGACATTACCTCCTTGGTAATTGTTGCAAGATCTACACCGATCACCAAAGCCTCAAGTATATCTTCACCGAACTAGACTTGAACCTTAGGCAAAGACGTTGGTTGGAGTTGATCTCAGATTACGACTTAGGGATTATTTACACCCCAGGCAAGGCCAATGTCATGGCTGATGCATTGAGTCGTAAGTCCTATTGCAACAATCTCATGTTGCAGCAGGGCCAACCACTTCTCCATGAGGAATTATGTAAGCTTAACCTTCACATTGCTCCTCACGGATTCCTTTCTACCTTGGTGGCGAAACCTACCCTTGAGGATCAGATCATTTCTGACCAAAAGTTTGATAGGGGTGTTATCCGCATCAAGAGAAACATTAAGAAGGGAGTTGGTGGATGTTTCTCTATGGATCCCAAGGGTGTTGTTTTCTTTGAGAATCGCTTGGTGGTTCCCAAGAAGCAACATCTTCGGCAATTGATCCTTAAGGAGGCTCATGAATCACCTCTCACGATCCATCCTGGTAGTACTAAGATGTATCAGGACCTACGCTAGAGGTTCTGGTGGACTAGGATGAAGAGAGAAATAGCTCAGTTCATTGCTAACTGTGACGTTTGTCGTCACGTTAAGGCAGAGCATCAAAGACCCGCTAGCACCCTTCAGCCTCTAGCTATTCTTGAGTGGAAATGGGATAAAGTTGGTATGGACTTCATCACCGGCTTTCCCAGTACCAAGAGAGGAAATAATGCTATCTTCGTAGTCATTGATCGTCTATCCAAAGTGGCTCACTTCCTACCTATTCGGGAGAGTATCACTGCTAGCCAGCTTGCTGAATTATATATTTCTCGAATAGTGTCACTTCATGGTGTTCCTCTAGAGATCAATTGAGACCGTGGTAGTCTTTTCACTTCTCATTTTGGGAGAGTTTCCAGACTGCCATGGGAACCCATCTTTCTTTCAGTACCGCTTTCCACCCTCAATCAAGTGGTCAGGTGGAACGGGCCAACCAAACCCTCGAAGACATGCTTAGAGCTTGTGTTATCTCGTTCGGCATGGAATGGGAGAAATGTCTTCCTTTCACCGAGTTTGCTTATAACGATAGCTATCAATCCAGTCTCAAGAAAGCTCCTTTTGAGATTCTCTATGGACGAAGATGTCGAACACCTTTGAACTGGTCAGAAACCGGTGAAAGACAATTCTTTGGATCGGATATGATCCAGGAAGCAGAAGAGCAAGTTCGCATTATTCGTGAGAATTTGAAAACAGCCCAGTCTCGTCAAAAAGCTAGTATGATCATCATCATAAGAAAGTGGCTTATGAGGTTGGCGACAAAGCTTACCTTCGGGTTACTCCTTTGAAGGGTACCCATCGTTTCGGTATCAAGGGCAAGTTGTCTCCTCGTTACATTGGTCCTTTACGCATTCTCGCTAAACAAGGAGAGGTTGCCTACCAATTGTTGAGTTCATGATGTCTTCCACGTCTCTCAACTCAGGTGTTGCTTCTCGGATCCCATCCGCGGAGTGGACCCCGAAACGCTTGATCTCCAAGATAACCTCACCTATCGAGAGTACCTCGTTAGCATTCTGGATCAAGCAGAGCGTGTCACTCGACGTCATAACATCAAGTTTCTCAAGGTTCAGTGGTCTCATCATTCTGAGAGAGAAGCTACTAGGGAGCGAGAAGATCGTTTCCGACTGGAGTACCCCACTTTCTTTCCGCCGACTCCTGAATCTCGGGACGAGATTCTTTCGAGTGGGGGCGAGTTATCACAACCCTAGTTCTGGTATGCACTAGGTTAGATTTGGTGTTTGCATCATGTTTATTTTTCAAATGAATTTGAAAATGAGGACATGTGAAAGCCTCAAGAATCTTTTTGAAAATGGCCCAGATAAAAATTGCTCCAAAAGGGTCCAAGAAAATGTTCATGTTTCTCTATGAAAATATTGGTCAGAAGTAAAATTCAAACCAATATTTTTAGGAGCTCATAAATATTTATTTTGGGCATTTGGAATGAATGCAATAAATATTTGCATTGGATATATATTTATTATATTTTTAATATATGTCCAATAATTCTGGAATTTGTGAGGGGCTTTGGATTACTCCTTCTAGTCCCTACAAAAATTGTCAGAAGATTTTAAATGATTTAGTTTAAATCAAAACAAATGTCAGAAATAGGAAAGAAAAATAAAAGGGAAAGAGTTTACCTGCTCACCTGGCGGCCCATCTGCTTTGGCCCAGCAGTCGGCCTAGCCGACTGGCGACGCAAGTAACCCCAACCTCCCGCCAGGAGGCCAGGGGCGCGTGGTCACCGCGTGCCCGCGCGCGCCGCGCCACCTCCTGCCTGCCTGCTCCTCCCCTCGACGTTTGGACGCCCTGGAGACACACCCCCAGGCCCCTCTCACTCTCCACCGTCCTCTTCCCCCTCCTCTACTCTCTCCCCCGCTCGGACCCGAGCGCACCATCGCCGTCACTCGATTTGCCGCAGCCACCGCCTGCCCCTCGGCCTCCCTCCGGGTCTCACAGCTCCGCCCCATCGTCCTCGTCCTCTCCGTCGAGTTGTGCATCGCCGGACGCCCCGTGGAGTCCTCACCGCCGTCGTCTTCATCGCCGGCCGCCGAAGATCCCCTCCGCCGCCTTGCTCGCTCCGGCCCTCCTCCAAGCTCGTCGTCTGCACCGCTGCAACCACTGTGAGCCTCTCCCTCGTACCCCCCTCTCCGTTTCGTCGTTCACCTCCCGTAGCCGTCGCTTCGTCGATGACCGAGAACCACCGCCACCTGAGCTCGTCGCCGACGCAGCTCCGGTGACCAAATGGTCACTCTGGCATGCCTAACATGTTCCCCGCCTCGCGTAACGGCCCCCTAGCGCAAGACCCCGCCCTTTTGCACACCCTGTCCTCGATCCCGAGCTGACCCGAGCTCCGGCCGCCGCCGAGGTCGACGCCGTGCCCTCCTCCGGCCAACACACGCCCTCCTCCTACCACTGTCGGATGCGCGCGAGCTCCAGCTCCTCGTAGATGGGCTCGGCCGCCGGTTTGGTCGCCGGAGCGGTGTTTCCGAGCCCCTCCACCGTCTCTGGCCTCGCCGGCGACGAGCCGTGGGTCAACTCCGGCGAGTTTGACCCTAGTTGGTTGGGTTTGACTCCCCTGTGAGTCATTGACATGTGGGCCCTGCCCAGCTAATTTGTTGTTAGGATTAGTGTTCGTGCTAATTAACTTAGTTAGTTAAAACTGTGACACTGACAGTGGGCCCCATCGCCACTAACCCTTTTTAATTAGTTTAGTTTTAACCCTCTATTAGCCCTGTGTCACTGACGTGTGGAGCCCACACGTCAGGTTTGACTTGAGTCAGCGCTGCTAACTTGCTGACGCAGGCATGATGCAGTGCTGATGCAATAAATGATTTTCTGGAATTGTTTTAGCTCAGGAAAATCCAGAAAATTGTTTAAACTTCACAGAAATTCAACCGTAGCTCAGTTTGAAATAATTTATATATGAAAAATTATCAGAAAAATTAAATCTATCCATATGTACTAGTTTCATGCATGACAAAAGACGTTATACCTGTTGAATATACGAAAACACATAAATGGCATTTTAAATGCTTAAAGTTTGGAGTTGCATTTGAACCCTTGGTTCAAATGGACTTCACCAAAATAAATGCTAGTTGCATTAGCTCAAACTACATCACATATTCATGCCAAGTTCATGCATCGTATTGTTGCATATGCTTTTGTTTGATTGTCGGCACCGTTCTTCTTGATAGGTCCAGCTCCGGAGACCGTTCCAGAGTACCTGTGAGTGGAGCAGTGCTCTACCGTTGTTTTATCAGGCAAGCAAATGATGGGCCTCTAACCCCTCGTTGGTTACCCCAAGTGGAAGGTGTAAGATGCAGTGTTGTGGAAGTTTTTCCCTTAGCAAAGATGCCAATGATCGAATCCCCAGAGACTCCTAGGTTCAACAAGTAGGTGTCAACTGCTAACGGCGCTGGATTAGCAATCAACGTGGACCTGCACACAGATACAAATAACTTTGCTCCCAACGAGTATAGAGAGGTTGTCAATCCCTCCAGCCTTGTAGTTCACAAAGGATTAAACGCAAATGATAGTAGTGATAGATAATGTTTGCAATAGTAAATAATAGCGAAAAGTAAATAGCGGATGTGATCAATGATGGTAATATGGACCAGAGTCTCATGATGTTCACTAGTGATGTCTCTCTCCCAAAAGACGATAAAACAGCTATGTGAGGTAAACGAATTACAGCTGGGCAATTGACACGACCACGAACGCAAACCAATGCTGATTACATTGCAAGAAAGGTTGAGGTTCAAAGCATGGGCGGTACGCCAAATTAAGTAGACCGAAATCCATCAATATCTACTACTAATCATCCACCTTGAGATATCTATCCAGAACATCTCGCTGGTATTAAGTTGCGAGCCCCACCCATAGTGTAAACTCAAAGCAACAGACAACTGCATTAAAAGAACTTTGCGTAAAGTAAACAATCCTTGCACCCGCGGGCACAAGCACCGTTGTTTTCCCCCTTGTGGCAACAGCACATCCCCTAGACTCATGTTTCTGTCACTCAAGCTAGTCATCGAGGGGCATGAACCCACAATCGAGCATAACGTTCCCTCTTGGAGCCACTACGTATTACTTGGCCAAAGCAATAAATAACAACGGAGAACATGCAAGAATTACTTATGAACATAAATATAAAAGAGGTAGATCAAATATATTACTCAAGATCAATCTGAACATAATCTCATAATCCATCGGATCCCAGCAAACTCATCATAGCAACAGCATAAGGATTACATATGTGCCTCGATCATGTAGGGCAGCTCATGAGGACTAATTAGTGAAGCACAAGAACGGGAGGAGAACATCACATAGCTACTGGTCATGGACTCATGGTCCAAGGGAGACTACTCACAACTCATCCGGGAGGCGTCCATGGTGGTGGAGAGGCTCCCGATGGTGATCCTCCCCTCCGGCAGGGTGCCGGGAAGAGTTCTCCTGGTGCTCCCGATCTTGGAAGCGGCGGCGGCGGCAGAACAGAGATGAGATCGCGAAAAAGAGTTCCCGTTCCGAGGGTTTCGAAGGACGCTCTAAATATATGCCGAAGGGGGGCACCAGACCGGGCTCGGGGGGCCCAGGCGCCCCCCCCCGGCGCGGCCCAGGGGGGGCGCGCCGCCAGGGCGCCTGGAGCCCTGGTGGCCCCGCCCCCCGGCTGTCCTTCGGGCGCAAGGTAGGTTCTGGAACGCTGATTTTTTATATAATTTTTCTGGATTTTTCCTGGCAGTTCTCGTAACGTGAAAACCTGAAATACAAAAACAGCCGAAAACAGAAACTGGCACCGGGGTGCACTGGATTAGTAGGTTAGTCCAAATATGATCAAAAGTGTATGGAAGTGTATGAATATCATAGCAATATCACCCAAAAGTGGCATGGAGCAAGCAGAAATTATAGATACGTTTTGGACGTATCAACATCCCCAAGCTTAATTCCTGCTCGACCTCGAGTAGGTAAATGATAACAAGAATAATTTCTGTGGTGACATGCTATTAACCATATAGGACTTATTCATAGTCATATGACAAAAGCTTACTGAGACAATGATTCTATAGTAATTAAGTTGCCTCCTGAGAAAATCACAAATGACTGAAAGTTTTACAACATGACATTGAAGCATCAAATAGATTTGCAATGAACATGATGTGCAAAAATGATAAAGTGATATCCAGCTTGCCCCCTTTAGTGAAGCAAAACATAAATGCAGGGGCACCTTCAAGGTTCAAGTGATGACTAGATACAATGATTTCAAAATAAACGATATCACAATCATGCAAAAGACAATGCTACTTTGGGACAATGCACATTACACTCAGAATGACAATCATGCTCTCAGTAGTAGGTGCTTTTAAATGAAGGTGGAGACTCAACATAAAAGTAAAAGAATGGTTATGTGCTAGAGCTTTTTATTTTGAAAACATAGAAGCAATTTTGTCAACGGTAGTAGTACTTCATATGTGTCATGCATAAGACATCCTATAAGTTGCAGGCCTCATGCATCGAATACCAATAGTGCTCGCACCTTGTCCTAATTAGCTCGGATTTCCATGGGTTATCATTGCATTACATATGTTTCAACCAAGTGTCACAAAGGGGTACCTCTATGCCACCTGTACAAAGGTCCATGGAGATAAATCGCATTTGATTTCTCGTTTTTGATAGATCTCAACTTGACGACATCCATACCGGGACAACATAGAAAATAGATGATGGACTCCTCTTTAATGCATAAGCATATTCTCATAAGAGATTGAGGATTAATGTCCAAGCTAAAACTTCCACCATGATGCATGGCTTTGGTTGGCGGCCCAATGTTCTTCTCTAACAATATGCATACTCATTCAACCCATGGCAAATCACCCTTACTTCAGACAAGACGAACATGCATAGAAACTCACATGATATTCAACAAAAGTGTGACAGTTGATGGCGTCCCCAGAAACATGGTTACCGCTCAGCAAGCAACTTATAAGAAATAAGATACATAGGCAACATATTCTTTACCACAATAGTTTTTAAGCTACTTTCCCATGAGCTATGTATTGCAAGGTTAGTCTGCTTAGTACAGGTGGAGGTTAGCAAAAGACTGGGAGCGACCAACTAAGAGAGCAATGACGGTCATAATCATGCAGAGTGACAAAGCAACATTGAATCAGGCATAGTAGTTATATCGCTACTCAGAAATAAAAGATCATCAAGGCTTGACAGACTTTCTTTACAGTCTTAAATATGCGTGAGCATACGCCAAGTCAATCAAAATAAATTCTTGAAGGAAGATATTACTAAACCATACCACATCATCGGCAAACAAATCAAGTTGGTACTCCAATAACACATTGGGAATCCCCCAGCTATTTGAGACTAACCATAAGAAAACCTGAACTACTAAGCGCCATTATGCACGTAGCATCTTTATCATAGACATATTAACCAATGCAACGGAAGCAAACTCTCTTAATAAGGTAATCATGATAATTGAAGAGAGTTCAAGCAACCAACTAAACAAAAGCTCTTTGAAAAGATAAGCATGAATACTAAGAGCAGAGCATGATAGTAGCTATTAAAAGACAAAGAACACACACAGCAAAGATAGACATGAAAATTCTATGTTATGTTCTAGGTAGAAGTGGAGCGTGTTTCTCTCCCACATAAAGAAAGCTGAGTTCCGACTCGTTATGAAAAACTAAAAAGAAAACTAAAAGCAAGACGCTCCAAGCATAGCACATAACACATGAAGTGATAAAAATATAGTGGAACGAAAGACGAACTGATAATGTTGATGGAGAAGGGGATGCACGGGGGCATCCCCAAGCTTAGACGCTTGAGTCTCCTTGAATATTTCTTGGGGGTGCACGGGGGCATCCCCAAGCTTGAGCGCTTGACACTCCTGAATCTTTTTATCATCTTCCCTCGCACACTTGAAAACTCCCTTCATACATAACTCATTATAATCTGATTAGCGAGGTTAGTACCCTTAATAAAATAATTTCAACTTGCTGGAAATAAAGATATTCTTGAAGTTCTACTGTTTATCAAGATTGCCAAAAGGTTTTTGCAAAGAAGAAGCAAGCTCTTGATTTGCAAAATGAAGGAAAGGCAAAACAGGATAGAATCTGTGAAAAACAGAACAGCAGGTAGTAATTGATTTGTTCGGGGCACTTCTGCAACTCAAATCAAAAAACTCAGAACAGATGCACGAAAGACAATTATATAGAGAACGCTGTCGAAAAAATACAGACCAAAAAGATGATCTGGTGATTTTATACGAATTTTTCTATCCAAGGACAGAATCTGTTTCCTGGACAGCACCTCACAACTTTTGAACTTTCTAGCAATCAGAGGCTATACTTGGCACAAATATGAAAAGCAAAGATACAATGATGATGCTACTGTAGTAAACAACATCAAGACACAACAAAAGCAAAATATAAAAATTTATTCATGTGGGCTGCCTCCCAAAAGCGCTTTCTTTTATGCCTTTAAGCTAGGCATGATGCATATAGATCAAGTTGTATCAATTGAACCATCATCAAGATCATCAAAAAGCTCTTCAATAATACAACTAGTCTTAAGAGGACTCTCAAATAAAGGCCTCATAGAGATACTCCTAGGTAGAAGACCAAAAGGATAAAAGTCAAGGGAAGATTCATTTATAAATTTATCAAAGACAGGTGTTTTTTCCAAGGTCTTTACAGTTTCAACCCCTTTGGCAATAGATGAATTACTTTTAGAACGGGGAGCCTTTGGAACATGAACGAACTTAGGCTCCCTCTTTGCTGGAGTTTCTACCTTTTTGGTTTTGATCGAGGAGAAGGTAGTTCCTAGGGTATCAAATATTTCCTCAATCTTGTCTATCCTAGAAGAGTCCAAGTCATGGAATTTGACGGTCTCCAAAATTTTAAAAAATTTATGCATGGAGCTATCAAGTCTATTCAAATTCCCTTGGATCTTACGATCCAACTCATGTATCTTATTAATGCTTGGCATCTCTAGCTCTATCTTTTCAAGTTTCTTCATAATGTGAGCTAGGGTGATGTCCTCTCGAATGCTAACAACAGGGAGATTCCCAACAAGATTTTCAATAATACTAAGAGACTCCCGAACTGGGGCCTCTAGGAAATTCCCATTGATAGCAGTATCTAGAATAAACCTATTCCAAGAAGTAATTCCAACATAAAAATTTCTAAGCAAGATAGTAGTAGGTTGCTTCTTGGTGGATCTTTTTTGTGAATCATTAATTCTATACCAAGCATCTTTCAAACTTTCCCCACCTCTTTGTTTAAAGGTGAGAACTTCTGCCTCGTCAAAGACAAAAGGACCCAACATAATGACAACTAAAGAACGAGATAACTATTTTTGTGATTTTCGATAAAAGATACTAAAGCAAAAACTGAAAGGTAAACTAACAAGACTAAAAGCAAAGGTAATAGATAGCGTGAAACTCCCCTATCCTGAAGAGTGGAGTCCCCGGCAACGGCGCCAGAAAATACTCCTTGATGGGCCTCTAACCCCTCGTTGGTTACCCCAAGTGGAAGGTGTAAGATGCAGTGTTGTGGAAGTTTTTCCCTTAGCAAAGATGCCAAGGATCGAATCCCCAGAGACTCCTAGGTTCAACAAGTAGGTGTCAACTGCTAACGGCGCTGGATTAGCAATCAACGTGGACCTGCACACAGATACAAATAACTTTGCTCCCAACGAGTACAGAGAGGTTGTCAATCCCTCCGGCCTTGTAGTTCACAAAGGATTAAACGCAAATGATAGTAGTGATAGATAATGTTTGCAATAGTAAATAAAAGTGAAAAGTAAATAGCGGATGTGATCAATGATGGTAATATGGACCGGAGTCTCATGATGTTCACTAGTGATGTCTCTCTCCCAAAAGACGATAAAACAACTATGTGAGGTAAACGAATTACAGCTGGGCAATTGACAGGACCATGAACGCAAACCAATGCTGATTACATTGCAAGAAAGTTGAGGTTCAAAGCATGGGCGGTACGCCAAATTAAGTAGACCGAAATCCATCAATATCTACTACTAATCATCCCCCTTGAGATATCTATCCAGAACATCTCGCTGGTATTAAGTTGCGAGCCCCATCCATATTGTAAACTCAAAGCAATAGACAACTGCATTAAAAGAACTTTGCGTAAAGTAAACAATCCTTGCACCCGCGGGCACAAGCACCGTTGTTTTCCCACTTGTGGCAACAACACATCCCCTAGACTCATGTTTCTGTCACTCAAGCTAGTCATCGAGGGGCATGAACCCACAATCGAGCATAACGTTCCCTCTTGGAGTCACTACGTATTACTTGGCCAAAGCAATAAATAACAACGGAGAACATGCAAGAATTACTTATGAACATAAATATAAAAGAGGTAGATCAAATATATTACTCAAGATCAATCTGAACATAATCTCATAATCCATCGGATCCCATCAAACTCATCATAGCAACAGCATAAGGATTACATATGTGCCTCGATCATGTAGGGCAGCTCACGAGGACTAATTAGTGAAGCACAAGAACGGGAGGAGAACATCACATAGCTACTGGTCATGGACTCATGGTCCAAGGGAGACTACTCACAACTCATTCGGGAGGCGTCCATGGTGGTGGAGAGGCTCCCGATGGTGATCCTCCCCTCCGGCAGGGTGCCGGGAAGAGTTCTCCTGGTGCTCCCGATCTTGGAAGCGGCGGCGACGGCGGAACAGAGATGAGATCGCGAAAAAGAGTTCCCGTTCCGAGGGTTTCGAAGGACGCTCTAAATATATGCCGAATGGGGGCACGAGACGGGGCTCGGGGGGCCCAGCCGCCCCCCCCCCGGCGCGGCCCAGGGGGGCGCCGCCAGGGCGCCTGGAGCCCTGGTGGCCCCCCCCCGGCTGTCCTTCGGGCGCAAGGTAGGTTCTGGAACGCTGATTTTTTATATAATTTTTCTGGATTTTTCCTGGCAGTTCTCGTAACGTGAAAACCTGAAATACAAAAACAGCCAAAAACAGAAACTGGCACCGGGGTGCACTGGATTAGTAGGTTAGTCCAAATATGATCAAAAGTGTATGGAAGTGTATGAATATCGTAGCAATATCACCCAAAAGTGGCATGGAGCAAGCAGAAATTATAGATACGTTTTGGACGTATCAGCAAACCCCTTTGTTCATTCCGATACAATCCCTCTCTCGCTCCTGCTCTCTGTTATTGCATTAGGACAACAATGATTCAACTGCTATTTTTGCTGCGGTAGTTGAACCCATTCCTCTGCATGACCTGTCATTTCCACAGTAAATAGTTGAAACCCACTAGCATGTGCAGGATTTGATTGAAGCCATGTTGTGATATTACCATGCCATGCATGCTATTGCTTAGAGTGTGTTAGGTCTGATTCACTGGGAATGGATTGGAGTGTTATGCTATGTTCTGATGCTGAGAGTCAAGTGTGTGAACACGATTTGGTAAAGGTAGCGGTGAGAGGCCATGTAGGAGTACATGGTGGGTTGTCTCACTGGAACCGTCCTTAAGAACTGAGTTCTGTGTATGTTGTCCAATGACTAGCTACTACCACGCATTGGAATGCTTAAGTGCCCCTCTCGACTTATTAACCAACTTGGTCTCTGTCCAGGAATCGCAACTAGTTTCTCGTGTTTGTAGGTAGTTCTAGTAATCTACCAAGTGGCACCCGGCCAGGTGGGCTTGGGACAGACTAGGCACCGTAGCACGGTGTACCAAGCATAGATCCATCCGGCGAGGTGGGCTCGGGAACCCTGCGCACATCGTTTGGGGCCGTGAGCGACACTCCGGCCGGATCTCCTTGCGGATGGAACCCAAATAGGCGATAAACCTGGACTAGAGTCTTGTGTGGTTAGTCAAGTCGTGGCTGACACCCTTGGCAGGCTTTCGCTTGAAGGTCGCCGAGATACACGACGTGTACATGGCGGTAAGTGGCGAGAGCATGTGTGAAGAAGTACACCCCTGCAGGGTTAACATGATCTATTCGAATAGCCGGGTCCACGGTTATGAACTTCTTGGATGCTTACGTGATACATAGACAACTTGAAGTGGATACTCTCAAATACTCAAGACAAGTGTGAGTGCTATGGATGGCCTTCTCATAGGGAGACGGGGATGAATCCATAGTGGTGTATTGTGTGGTGATTAGTGGACTCGTGTGCAACCTCAACAGAGTTACCGCAGTCGTAGTACAGGATAGCCACTGAGTAAAAGTTGGCTTGCTGCAACTAAGCCCCACTTTACCTTCTTGATACAAGTGCATGTGTGATAGGATCTGATGTAAGTCTTGCAGAGTAACTTTGTACTCACGTTTTCTTATTTTATGTTTTGCAGATGAGACTTCTGTCTCACTAGTAGTTCCGCTTGGATTTCGACAAGTAGCTTGTTACCTCAGCTACGATCTTGTACAAGTGTTGTAGATAGTCAGGCTCTTCAGCCTTTTTCATTTGTAGTTGTCTGTACTCAGACAAGTTATGCTTCCTCGTGTTGCTTGTATGCTCTGAATGTTGGGTCATGAGACCCATGTTTGTAATATCTGGCTCCTCGGAGCCTAATGAATAAATACTTTGTTTCTTAGAGTCTTATTGTCATGCCATGTTGTATTTGCACATATCAAGCGTATTGTGTGTATGTTATTGAAATGCTTGGTATGTGCGGGATCCGACAACCTAGTTGTTTCCTCTTGGTAGCCTCTCATATGGGGAAATGTCTCCTAGTGCTTCCACTGAGCCTTGGTAGCTTGCTACTGCTCCGGAACACTTTGGCTGGCCGGCATGTGTCCTTCTTCATTCCTGTGTCTGTCCCTTTGGGAAATGTCACGCGTTGTTCCTTTAAGTCCTTGTAGCTTGCTACGACTTGGGTTCATACGTTGATGACCGACACGTTCGTTGCTGGGTCATGTATGCATGTCCCTGTAAGTTAGTGCCACCTTGGGATTATAACTAGTCATGTCGGCCCGGGTTCTCTGTCATATGGATGCTAGCGACACTATCATATACGTGAGCCAAAATGCGGAAACGATCCCGGGCCAGGTAAGGTGGCACCCGTGGGGATACCGTGCGTGAGGCCGCAAAGTGATATGATGTGTTACATGCTAGACCGGTGTGACTTAGGATCGGGGTCCCGACAGTTTTATTCACTCACCGTGGAATGTTCTTTTCCCGCATAAGATTTCCATATGTGCCTTGTCAATAAGGGTTTACTACCAAGGGCTATAGTCAGCCCTGGTATATGCTGAAAAGAACTAACACCTATAGGGAGTGTTCGGCGTCCTGGATATTTGCATTATATGCATCAATTCCGAATCATGTCTTGGGTCAATAGTTGGGTTGTCCGGCTCCTGTGCTTACCCCTACGTTCCCGATTGTTCGGCTAGGGTGTAAAGGGAGAACTACTGTGATAGTACTTCTGGCTAGTCCGGTCAAGTACCTCAGTAGAGAAAGCCAAAAACTGACTATCATGATAAGCGAGAACCTGGTCTGCAATCCAGTGACTTAGTTTTATACTACGATCGATAGAGATCTACCCTGTGTTATACGAAGGGTTGGTTTTTTCGCCCAGCCAAGTGCAATTGGATACTTTATCTACACCAGGGGCTAGTACCTAGCCCCACTTGTCAAACTCCTATGACTAAGTGAAAGGAATAATGCCGCATAGTCTGATTGCCTGGTTCACTTCGCATACACCTCCTATACGGACCAAGACGTTGGATAAAGAGTGTATTTGCATACGACCGAACACCCCAGTACTATGTACCTGGGGGCTGAAGCCGACGACTGGAAACTTTCAGATTTAAGATAAACAGTCACACAGCAGGTAAAAAACGATGATATTATAAATAGTGCAACAGTTATATATACATCGGATTCATAAGCCTAGTCTTTATATCCGGATACAATCACTCAAAGACGACATCTTTCGAACACTGGCCTTCTACAAGGCGGGAGCCTTCGACGACGTCCTCAAAGTACTTCTCTGGCTTGCGGTGCTCCTTGCCTGTAGGTGGGCCAGCAGTAGCTATATGCACCGCGTTCATCTTCGCCTAGTGCACTTTGACGCGAGCAAAGGTGTAATGCCCCGGATGTAATACTTTCCCTTTTGGGTATATAATAAATCTCCGGCTTCATCTATTTCCATTCCGGGTTCTTTGTCTTTCGGGCGTTCGTCGTTTTGTTGAGTGAGTGTGTGGCATTCATTCATATCATGTAGACATGTGCATTGCATTGCATTTGTGTGGTGGGTTGCATCCGGTTCCGTGTGTTCCTTCCCGTTGTCCGTTTCGTGTTCCGGAGCTCCCTCACGTGTCCGTGACGTCCCGTAGGCCTATTTTGTTGTTCGGGCGTTTTACGTTACCGGTGTGCCACGAGGTTGTTTTGTGTGTTGTTGTTTTGTTGTGTGCAACCCGCCTCTCAAATCTCGTCTCGTTTGGACTCCGTTGACTTTTCCATCCGTTGTCCGTGTGGGTCCGTGTGCCTTCACTTCGTGTCCCGGAAACACCCCTACCGCAGTCTGTTGTCTCCTTCTAGGCCTTTTAAATCTATCCCCGCGATCGGATCCGTCGGATCGCGATCGGAGGGCTCCTAGCGCCCCTAAACTCCCTCCTAACCCTAAAAACTGCTACATATAGACCCCCCTAGTCTATTTGGGCATCCCCTTCTTCTTCCCCCTTCTCCACTTTCTTTTTTTTTCCTTTTCTCAGATCCAATCCATTTTTTTTCTCCCGGATCCCGAGGGGAGCCAGATCCGATCGAAGCAGCAGCCAGCCGCGCCGCCGCTGGGATCCAGCCCCCTCGAGGACACCGAAGTCAACGCCGCATCGCTGGTCTGGCTTCGATCGCAGCCGCTCCAGCCGCTTCATCCCCTCGACCTTCCAGGCGTCGGGGCCCAGTTCGCCTCGTCGCGCCAAGTCACCAGGCCGCCGCGCCACCGGGCCCGTACCGCTCCGGTCGGTCTCCACTTCGCCTGGGCCGGCCCGTACACCGCGTTTTCGCTCGCCACCAAGTCGCCAGCGCACCTGCACCGCTTCGGTCGGCCGGGCCGCCGGGTCGCCCTCCTCCCGCAGCCGCGCCAGGCCGGGCCGCGAGCGCCAGGCCTCCTCGCCTTCCTCCCGCGGGCCTCGTCAGCCGCCTCTCCGGGCGCGCCGCGGTGGGCCGCCGCGCCACCTGGGCCGCCTCGCCTCTGAGGTCCGGGCCGCCGCCTCTGCCCACCGCCCTGGGCCGGATCCGCAGCCCCCGGCCCGTACTGTTCATCAGATCTGGATCCGTTGAGGTTGACTTCTTTCCACCTAAGTCCCTGAGATCTTATCTGAAATGCAATCTTTGACCTGCTGTAACTTTGTGCCTGTTGCTCCGTTTTGCGCGTGTAGCATGTCCAGATGTCCGTGGAGATGTCCTCTACGTTTTACCTGTTGTTGTCATGCATGTTAGATGTCATCTAGACACTTGTTTTGCTGTTGCAAGAGTGCATCATGATATAAACTGCTGTTATGTGTTATTTTCATGCCACCTTTGACATGTGATAACTTTTAGCTCGTTTGTCCAAACGATGCAAATGACATGTCCACGTGTTCGTCTTGCCACGAACTACGTGATGCTTGTGATAGGTTGCATGGTAGATTTATTATTGCCTTGTTATCATCATTGCAAAGTGCCATGTTCATATGTTGTGTTTTCACTTGTTATGAAATGCCATCTTGTTGAGCTCGTTGCAATCGTTGTGTTCACCTCTATGAAGCATGCTTGTGTGTTTCGGGATCACCTTCATATGCACTTTGATGAGGTGATTACCCTTTGCCATGTTTAGTTTCGAGGTGACTTAAACATGCTCTTTTATATGCTATGATGATATTGCTGTTTTAGGACTTAGTGAATTTTAACTAAGTCTGAAATCTGTAACGTTCCGATGCCATGTTCGTGTGATGTTCTAGGACAAAGCATGTTAGTTTTGGGGTGGATTTTGATTGTTCCTTGTAGTATATATTGTTGTCTTTCCATTCATGTCCTCACATGTCCATTTAAGTGGCTGTAGAATGTTAATCTTTTGCTCTAAAGTTTCAATAAAATTCTGCTGCCAGAATTTTATTGCAAAGTTCAATATGTCCAAGATCATTGCTATTGATCCGTGACTCCGTTGGGGGTGCACTTTGGACCTAGTTGCTGTACTATATGTCTATTTTGTGTTCATGTCCTTTGCCATGCTTTTTGGGTGCTGTAGCTTAATTATTTTGAGATCCAAAGATGCTATGTTGCTGTAATTTTCAGCTTTCGCTCAAATCTTGTTTCGGGCATAACTTTTAGCCCGTAACTCCGATTTCAGCGAATCTTATATCAAACTTGGGTGATTTTCTGTGTAGATTAATAATATCAGGTTGTTATCTTGTTTTGAGGTGTTTTGCTTGAGTGATGTTGTACGTGCTCCGTGTGCATCCTTAGTGCATCCTTCATGCATACATGTTTTTCGAGTGCGCATTGCATCTTGTTGATTGGTGCTTGGTGTGATTGTTTTGTTTAGAGCCGGAAGCTGAGACCGAGTACGAGGTTGAGCACGAGGTTTCCAACGAGGTTGAGCACGAGGACCCTTCTTTCGATCCGAACGACTTCTCTTCAGGCAAGATGACCGAACCCCGATAACATTACTATCTTTGCCTATTGCTAGTAGTCTCGATCTATAGTTTTTGCCTCGATGCCCATGTTCTTCTTGTCAGCCTCCTACTTGTAACCAATTGCCATGTTTAACCACCCTACCTATGCAAACCGTTGCTTGGCTAAGTATGCTTCGCTCAGCCCTTCTTATAGCGTTGCTAGTTGCAGGTGAAGTGAAGATGCTTGCTTCATGTTGAAGTTTGGTTGGGTTATATCACACTATATAAATGCTTTAAAATGAAATCATCTATATATTGGCAAGGGTGGAAGGCTAAGCCTTTTGCTTGGTGATTTGTTCCACTCATGCCGTTAGGATCCGTATAAGCCGGTATTATGTTCCTTGATTATGCGTTCCTAACACGGTTGGGGTGTACGGGACCCCCTCGATAAACCGCTAAGTGCTAAGTCTTTTCCAGCAAATCCCAACATTGGTACTATTTGCCTAATAACAAACTAAACTTGCATAGGGAGTAATTAACCCTCTTTCTTAATCAACAACCCCGGGCCAGTGCTCCACATGAGTGTTGGTCCGAAACGAGCAGACTGCGGGGCCACCTCAAGGAAACTCGAGGTCTGGTAAAAACCTGTAGGATGACTCATCCGGTCGTGTCCTGAGACCTAGATACGCGCGGCTACGATCAGGGTGTCGACACGCCGGGAGGATTTGCTGGATTAGCCTTACCTTAGTTCGGTATATCTTGAGCACGGGATTCCGAGGATACTCGGGTCTTCCCACTTTGGAGTTGCGACTCCGCGGATCGTGGGCTTGTAATGGGTCAAGTTGGAACACCCCTGCAGGGTTTGAACTTTCGAAAGCCGTGCCCGCGGTTATGTGGCAGATGGGAGCTTGTTAATTCCGGTTGTAGATAACTTGACACAATGATACTAATACACTACCAGCGTGTGTTCCGTGACTGTCAATTTCCGAATCGGGATTCAGGAGTTGAACACGGAGGGGTTATGTTTGAGAGCTTGTAGCTAGGATCACTTCGTGATCACTTCTCGCCGATGCCTTCTCTTCTTGCTCTCACTTACGTAAGCTAGATGCTAGTTGCTGCTGCAGACTTTTTCTCTTCTTCAGCCTTTCCCTCACCCAAAGGCTTAAATAGTTCTGTTACCCGGGAATGGGATTGCTGAGTCCTCTGTGGCTCACAGTTACTTCACACACCAGATGCAGGTCCAGCTGTGAGCTATCCAGGTGATGGCACCGAGCTGGATTGGGAGTACGACGAGGAGCGTAGTCGGTACTATGTGCGCTACCCGGACGATCAGTAGTGGAGTCTCTTACTAGGATTCGATCCGCCTGTGGTTTTATTTATCTGAGTTTGGTACTTTGACATTTGGCTTTTGCCCTTAGAGGGTTGTAGTGCTCTTAATGTATGATGTTTGAGACTTGTACTGTAATTCTGTGACGTGGCGAGTGTAAGCCAACTATTTTCAGTTTACTATCCCCTCTTTTACATGAGTTGTGCAAAGATTACCAAACTTGAGATCATTCTAGGATGGACTTATGCCTTTAAGTCGTGCCTCGACACGTAGGAGGTATAACTCCATCCTGGGCATTACAAGTTGGTATTCAGAGCCTTCTTCGACCTAGGAGCCCCCACTGTTTGATCGAACCGTTGACGGTTGAGTCTAGGCACACACTGAAAACTTTTTGAGTCCTATATTATATCGGAGAGTAGGATTTCTTTGCTTCTCATCCCCTTTCTCTCTGGTGAGGACTCCTGACGTCTACTCTTGTCTCTCCTATCTTCAAAATTTGCACAAATTTTTTTTTTTTAGGAATCCCGCGAGTATTCTGGGATTGTTTCGATGTTCTTGTGACAAGGATATTGTTCCTGATGCCTCCTGTTACCGAGGAGTTGAGCTTCGGGGTATCATTGTAACAAGAATATCGCGGCAGTACTAAATACTTAAGACGGCCGACATCGAAAATCTCCCCTATACGGCCAGTGGCAAGATAACCCCGACATCACCCAGTACTGGGGAGGTAGTTCGGGAGTATTGCCATAGCTTGTTATAGTGGATGCTTTTCGAAGGTCCGAGGTACACAGTTTCCGAGAAAGACTGGTTATGTGTTGAAGGATGGATACACCTGGATGTAGGTTAGAGTTGATTGCGCGGTGCTTCCCGTGTATCCCCAACACCTGATTGCATAACTGGAATCTTTCGGAAAACTATAGGTGGGTTTTATCCAGTAGATCGTAGGCATTCTTCCAACGAATGCAGGTTAGTGAGTTCGGGGTTCGACATTGAGTGAAGGGGTTATATGACCGATGTTACTATCAGGAGTTGCATCTTAAAGGGTCCTTGGCTATGCTGATCCGGGGATTGCAAAACCTTTTCGTAACGCGTTCATATGCTTTCAGCACAAAGATGTTAGAACGAAACTCCTCTCTTGTGTTTGTTCCTGTCCGTACCTTGTTGTTTTTCTTATTTTCATTTTGATCTCTATGTGGCTTCTCGTGAAGACTGATGTTATCATTTAACTGAGAAATTCATTCGTTCCTCTTGTTCGGATGATTTCATTCGTTCTTATTGTTCGAATGATTATTGTGAAGACTTGTTGCAATTCATTCCATTGATTTAGCTCATTCCTTTTGTCAATCAATTGCTGATTCGTGGTCATCTCTTACAGGATGGCTCCGAAAAGGGTTCCGAATGCTAACCCAGAGGGTGAAGAGGTTCCAGAACATCCTCCTTCACCTCCTCCTCCGCCTGAGGCTTGGAGAGCAATTATGCAGACTACTGCTCAGAACACTCAGTTGATGATGCAGATGATGCAGCAAATGCAAGCTATGCAAGCTAATCAAGCTAATCAGGGTGTTCCAGGCAATCAAGGCAACTTCTTCCAGCATCACCATGCTACCCTCAACCAGTTCTTGGCCAACAATCCTAAAGCTTTCAGTTACTGTGTCGACCCTCTTGATGCTGAAGATTGGCTAACCGATATCAAGAAGCATTTTGAGTGCAGTAACGTGAAAGAAGATGACTATGTGAAGTTTGCAGCCTTCCAACTGAAAGATCAAGCAGCTGACTGGTGGCAGCAGTACAAAGACTCAAGGCCGGGTCAAGTGATCTCTTGGGAGAATTTCTGCAAGGATTTCCGCTCGCATCACATTCCTACAAGTGTTATCGAGGGTATGCGTGAGCAATTCCGCAACCTCAAGCAGGGCTCTATGACAGTCTATCAGTATAATGTCAAGTTCCAAAACCTCGCTCGTTATGCAAATCAAGACATTCCTGATGCAAAGAGTAAAATCTATCAGTTCCGTGGAGGTCTCAAAGATGAACTTCAGCTTGCTCTCACTTTGTTCGAGCCATACGAATTCGATAAGTTCTATAACATGGCTTTGAAACAAGAAGCAGCTCAGCTTAAGATGGAGGCTTCTAAGAAGAGAATTCGAGATGCTGTTCACTCTTCCTCATCGTCTCAGTTGGCTGCGAAACAACAGAAATTCTGGCTTCCTCCTCCTCCAGTGATTCGAGCTCCTTACAACAACTCCAACAACTTCAACAACTCCAACAACAAGAACTCTAGTGGTCGTGGTTTCTCCCACCCACCCAACCCAAGCAACCAGTCGAAGAAGCAGTTTCAGTCTCAAGGCTCCAAGTCGAGTGGCTCTCAGTTCCGTCCTCTCTCAGAAGTGACTTGCAACAAATGCACTCAGAAAGGTCACTATGCCAACAGATGTCCGAATCCGAAGTGTCTTCCTCCTCCACCACCTGTGAGTTCAGCTATTGTCAGGCATGATCCAAAGGCAGCAAGGGTCAATCTGATGAATGCAGCACAAGCCGAGGCTTCTTCTGATGTCATTTTGGGTAACCTTCCAGTGAACTCTATACCTGCTAAAGTGTTATTTGATTCGGGTGCATCATGCTCTTTCATGTCTCAACCATTTGCATCCAAGCATAATATTGACATCCAAAGTCTGCCTCAGAGGTTGCAAGTAGTTTCTCCGGGCAAGTGCATGACTTCCAACATATTTGCTCCGGATGTTTCTATTCGCATGGGTGATTATCGTTTTCTGGCTAAACCGGTGATTCTTGGTCATTCTGACATCGACCTCATTCTCGGAATGGATTGGCTTTCTCAGCATGATGCTCACATTGATTGCGCTCAAAAGGAAGTCAAATTGACTCATTCTGATGAAGATGTGATTATCTTCGCCTCCAGGGATAATACTATTCGGCTTTTCTCTCTTAATGATAAGGGTGAAATTAATGCCATAGAGCAAATTCCAGTGGTGAACGAATATCAAGACGTCTTTCCAGAAGAACTTCCAGGCATGCCTCCACACCGTCAGGTGGAGTTTGTCATTGAACTCGAGCCGGGCATCGAACCTGTTTGCCGGCGTCCATACAAGCTCTCTTCAGATGAATTGAAGGAATTGAAGAAACAGTTGGATGAACAGGAGCGTATGGGTCTCATCAGACCGAGTACATCTCCGTGGGGCTGTGGCGTCTTATTTGTCAAGAAGAAAGATGGCACGGAGCGTCTCTGTGTTGACTACCGGCCATTGAACAAGAGGACGATTAAGAACAAGTATCCGCTCCCCAACATCAACGAACTCTTTGAGCAGCTCAAAGGAGCTAAAGTGTTCTCTAAGCTTGACCTCCGAATGGGCTATCATCAAATTCGCATTCGCGAGGAAGACATTCCCAAGACGGCCTTCAGAACGAGCTACGGTTCATATGAGTATACCGTCATGTCCTTCGGCCTCGCCAATGCTCCTCCTACCTTTTCAAGGATGATGCATTACATCTTCAACCCCTATACTGGCGAGTTTGTGCTTGTGTATCTGGATGATATTCTGGTGTTTTCCAAGAATGAAGAAGATCACGAAAAGCACTTGCGTCTGGTTCTTGATCGACTCCGAGAGCATAAATTCTATGCCAAGTTCTCAAAGTGCGAGTTCTGGCTCGATAAGGTTTTGTACCTGGGCCACATCATCTCAGCTGACGGTATTGCGGTTAATCCCGAGAAAGTTGAAGCAATTGTCAACTGGGAAGCTCCTCAGAACGTCAAGCAGCTCCGCAGTTTTCTGGGTCTTGCCAACTATTGCAGAAGGTTTGTGGAGAACTTCTCCAAGATTGCCAAGCCTCTTTCCAACCTCCTTCAGAAGAATGTCAAATACTTTTGGTCTCCCGAGTGTGAAGTGGCATTCAAAACCCTCAAAGAGAAGCTGGTCTCTGCTCCAGTTCTGATTCCTCCAGATGAATCCAAGCCCTATGAAGTGTTCTGTGACGCTTCTCTTCAAGGTCTTGGTGGTGTGCTTATGCAAGAGAAGAGAATTGTGGCATACACTTCTCGTCAGCTAAAGCCAGCTGAGAAGAACTATCCCACACATGATCTCGAGCTAGCAGCTGTGGTACATGCTCTGATTACGTGGAGACATCTGTTGTTGGGCAGAAAGGTCGACATCTTCACTGATCACAAGAGCTTGAAGTACATCTTCACACAGCCGCATCTGAACCTCCGCCAGACTCGTTGGGTCGAGATGATCCAAGAGTACAACCCCAGCATTGAGTACACTCCGGGCAAGGCGAATGTGATTGCAGATGCTTTGAGCAGAAAGGCATATTGCAACAGCCTTCTTATCAAGCCATACCAGCCTGAGCTTTGTGAAGCTTTCAGGAAGCTTAACCTCCAGGTTGTTCCGCAGGGTTTTCTTGCTAATCTCCAAATTGCTCCTACCTTGGAAGATCAAGTCCGTGAGGCCCAGCTCAGTGATACCATGGTGAAGAAGGTGAAACATGGGATTGCAAAGGGCACTCCAAAATATAAGTGCTTCCGTGTTGATGAGAGAGATACCTTGTTCTTCGAGGACAGACTCGTTGTTCCCAAAGGTGATCTCAGGAAGCTCATAATGGAAGAAGCTCATGATTCTCTCCTTTCCATTCATCCTGGCAGTTCCAAGATGTACCAAGACCTCAAGCAATCTTACTGGTGGACACGCATGAAAAGGGAGATTGCCCAATTTGTGAATGAATGTGATGTATGCAGAAGAGTGAAAGCAGAACATCAACGTCCAGCCGGTCTTCTCCAACCTCTTCCTATTCCTGAGTGGAAGTTCGACCACATTGAAATGGACTTCGTCACTGGCTTTCCTAAATCCAAGCGAGGCAATGATGCTATCTTTGTGGTGATTGACAAGCTTACCAAAGTCGCTCACTTTCTTCCAGTCAAAGAATCAATCAACGCAGCTCAACTTGCAGAGCTGTACACTTCCAGAATTGTGTCCCTACATGGCATTCCTCAAGTGATATCCTCAGACCGTGGCAGCTTGTTCACATCAAGGTTCTGGGACTCCTTTCAGTCCGCCATGGGCACGAAGATCAGGTTCAGCACTGCCTTTCACCCTCAGACTAGTGGTCAAGTCGAGCGTGTGAATCAGATCCTAGAAGATATGCTCAGAGCCTGTGTCATCTCCTTCGGCATGAAATGGGAAGACTGCCTTCCATTTGCCGAGTTCTCTTACAACAACAGCTTTCAAGCAAGTGCAGGCAAAGCACCATTTGAAATTCTCTATGGCAGAAAGTGCCGTACCCCTCTCAACTGGTCTGAAACAGGTGAACACCAACTTCTTGGCAATGACTTGATCTCAGAAGCCGAAGAAATGTGCAAAGTCATACGTGAGAATCTCAAGGCCGCTCAGTCGCGTCAGAAGAGCTACTATGACGGCAAGCATCGTGATTTGGCTTTCGACATCGGTGATCATGTCTATCTCCGAGTTTCTCCGATGAAAGGAACCCAAAGATTCGGTATCAAAGGAAAACTTGCTCCTCGATACGTCGGGCCTTTCAAGATTCTTGGCAAAAGAGGCGATCTAGCCTATCAGCTCGAGCTCCCTTCCAACTTTGCAAATGTTCATGATGTCTTCCATGTGTCTCAGCTTCGCAAATGCTTCAAGGCACCTGAGCGCATGATTCCGTTTGAGGAGATTGATCTTCAACAAGACCTTTCCTACCGAGAGCATCCAGTTGCAATTCTCGAAGAAACCGAACGCAAGACTCGCAACAAGTCCATCAAGTTTCTGAAAGTCAAGTGGTCACATCACACCGACCGAGAAGCTACCTGGGAACGAGAAGATCATCTTCGTTCCGAGTACCCTTCCTTTTTCCAGTCCTAGATCTCGGGACGAGATCTTTTTGTAGTAGAGGAGAGTTTGTAATGCCTCGGATGTAATACTTTCCCTTTTGGGTATATAATAAATCTCCGGCTTCATCTATTTCCATTCCGGGTTCTTTGTCTTTCGGGCGTTCGTCGTTTTGTTGAGTGAGTGTGTGGCATTCATTCATATCATGTAGACATGTGCATTGCATTGCATTTGTGTGGTGGGTTGCATCCGGTTCCGTGTGTTCCTTCCCGTTGTCCGTTTCGTGTTCCGGAGCTCCCTCACGTGTCCGTGACGTCCCGTAGGCCTATTTTGTTGTTCGGGCGTTTTACGTTACCGGTGTGCCGCGAGGTTGTTTTGTGTGTTGTTGTTTTGTTGTGTGCAACCCGCCTCTCAAATCTCGTCTCGTTTCGACTCCGTTGACTTTTCCATCCGTTGTCCGTGTGGGTCCGTGTGCCTTCACTTCGTGTCCCGGAAACACCCCTACCGCAGTCTGTTGTCTCCTTCTAGGCCTTTTAAATCTATCCCCGCGATCGGATCCGTCGGATCGCGATCGGAGGGCTCCTAGCGCCCCTAAACTCCCCCCTAACCCTAAAAACTGCTACATATAGACCCCCCCTAGTCTATTTGGGCATCCCCTTCTTCTTCCCCCTTCTCCACTTTCTTTTTTTTCCTTTTCTCAGATCCAATCCATTTTTTTTTCTCCCGGATCCCGAGGGGAGCCAGATCCGATCGAAGCAGCAGCCAGCCGCGCCGCCGCTGGGATCCAGCCCCCTCGAGGACACCGAAGTCAACGCCGCATCGCTGGTCTGGCTTCGATCGCAGCCGCGCCAGCCGCTTCATATCCCTCGACCTTCCAGGCGTCGGGGCCCAGTTCGCCTCGTCGCGCCAAGTCACCAGGCCGCCGCGCCACCGGGCCCGTACCGCTCCGGTCGGTCCCCACTTCGCCTGGGCCGGCCCGTACACCGCGTTTTCGCTCGCCACCAAGTCGCCAGCGCACCTGCACCGCTTCGGTCGGCCGGGCCGCCGGGTCGCCCTCCTCCCGCAGCCGCGCCAGGCCGGGCCGCGAGCGCCAGGCCTCCTCGCCTTCCTCCCGCGGGCCTCGTCAGCCGCCTCTCCGGGCGCGCCGCGGTGGGCCGCCGCGCCACCTGGGCCGCCTCGCCTCTGAGGTCCGGGCCGCCGCCTCTGCCCACCGCCCTGGGCCGGATCCGCAGCCCCCGGCCCGTACTGTTCATCAGATCTGGATCCGTTGAGGTTGACTTCTTTCCACCTAAGTCCCTGAGATCTAATCTGAAATGCAATCTTTGACCTACTGTAACTTTGTGCCTGTTGCTCCGTTTTGCGCGTGTAGCATGTCCAGATGTTCGTGGAGATGTCCTCTACGTTTTACCTGTTGTTGTCATGCATGTTAGATGTCATCTAGACACTTGTTTTGCTGTTGCAAGAGTGCATCATGATATAAACTGCTGTTATGTGTTATTTTCATGCCACCTTTGACATGTGATAACTTTTAGCTCGTTTGTCCAAACTATGCAAATGACATGTCCACGTGTTCGTCTTGCCACGAACTACGTGATGCTTGTGATAGGTTGCATGGTAGATTTATTATTGCCTTGTTATCATCATTGCAAAGTGCCATGTTCATATGTTGTGTTTTCACTTGTTATGAAATGCCATCTTGTTGAGCTCGTTGCAATCGTTGTGTTCACCTCTATGAAGCATGCTTGTGTGTTTCGGGATCACCTTCATATGCACTTTGATGAGGTGATTACCCTTTGCCATGTTTAGTTTCGAGGTGACTTAAACATGCTCTTTTATATGCTATGATGATATTGCTGTTTTAGGACTTAGTGAATTTTCACTAAGTCTGAAGTCTGTAACGTTCCGATGCCATGTTCGTGTGATG
Source organism: Secale cereale (assembly GCA_902687465.1). Classification (NCBI taxonomy): domain Eukaryota; kingdom Viridiplantae; phylum Streptophyta; class Magnoliopsida; order Poales; family Poaceae; genus Secale; species Secale cereale. Next base: position 224,734,897 of record LR738711.1, read on the forward strand.
TTCTAGGACAAAGCATGTTAGTTTTGGGGTGGATTTTGATTGTTCCTTGTAGTATATATTGTTTTATTTCCATTCATGTCCTCACATGTCCATTTGAGTTGCTGTAGCATGTTTATCTTTTGCTCTAAAGTTTCAATAAAATTCTGCTGCCAGAATTTTATTGCAAAGTTCAATATGTCCAAGATCATTGCTATTGATCCGTGACTCCGTTGGGGGTGCACTTTGGACCTAGTTGCTGTACTATATGTCTATTTTGTGTTCATGTCCTTTGCCATGCTTTTTGGGTGCTGTAGCTTAATTATTTTGAGCTCCAAAGATGCTATGTTGCTGTAATTTTCAGCTTTCGCTCAAATCTTGTTTCGGGCATAACTTTTAGCCCGTAACTCCGATTTCAGCGAATCTTATATCAAACTTGGGTGATTTTCTGTGTAGATTAATAATATCAGGTTGTTATCTTGTTTTGAGGTGTTTTGCTTGAGTGATGTTGTACGTGCTCCGTGTGCATCCTTAGTGCATCCTTCATGCATACATGTTTTTCGAGTGCGCATTGCATCTTGTTGATTGGTGCTTGGTGTGATTGTTTTGTTTAGAGCCGGAAGCTGAGACCGAGTACGAGGTTGAGCACGAGGTTTCCAACGAGGTTGAGCACGAGGACCCTTCTTTCGATCCGAACGACTTCTCTTCAGGCAAGATGACCGAACCCCGATAACATTACTATCTTTGCCTATTGCTAGTAGTCTCGATCTATAGTTTTTGCCTCGATGCCCATGTTCTTCTTGTCAGCCTCCTACTTGTAACCAATTGCCATGTTTAACCACCCTACCTATGCAAACCGTTGCTTGGCTAAGTATGCTTCGCTCAGCCCTTCTTATAGCGTTGCTAGTTGCAGGTGAAGTGAAGATGCTTGCTTCATGTTGAAGTTTGGTTGGGTTATATCACACTATATAAATGCTTTAAAATGAAATCATCTATATATTGGCAAGGGTGGAAGGCTAAGCCTTTTGCTTGGTGATTTGTTCCACTCATGCCGTTAGGATCCGTATAAGCCGGTATTATGTTCCTTGATTATGCGTTCCTAACACGGTTGGGGTGTACGGGACCCCCTCGATAAACCGCTAAGTGCTAAGTCTTTTCCAGCAAATCCCAACATTGGTACTATTTGCCTAATAACAAACTAAACTTGCATAGGGAGTAATTAACCCTCTTTCTTAATCAACAACCCCGGGCCAGTGCTCCACATGAGTGTTGGTCCGAAACGAGCAGACTGCGGGGCCACCTCAAGGAAACTCGAGGTCTGGTAAAAACCTGTAGGATGACTCATCCGGTCGTGTCCTGAGACCTAGATACGCGCGGCTACGATCAGGGTGTCGACACGCCGGGAGGATTTGCTGGATTAGCCTTACCTTAGTTCGGTATATCTTGAGCACGGGATTCCGAGGATACTCGGGTCTTCCCACTTTGGAGTTGCGACTCCGCGGATCGTGGGCTTGTAATGGGTCAAGTTGGAACACCCCTGCAGGGTTTGAACTTTCGAAAGCCGTGCCCGCGGTTATGTGGCAGATGGGAGCTTGTTAATTCCGGTTGGAGATAACTTGACACAATGATACTAATACACTACCAGCGTGTGTTCCGTGACTGTCAATTTCCGAATCGGGATTCGGGAGTTGAACACGGAGGGGTTATGTTTGAGAGCTTGTAGCTAGGATCACTTCGTGATCACTTCTCGCCGATGCCTTCTCTTCTCGCTCTCACTTACGTAAGCTAGATGCTAGTTGCTGCTGCAGACTTTTTCTCTTCTTCAGCCTTTCCCTCACCCAAAGGCTTAAATAGTTCTGTTACCCGGGAACGGGATTGCTGAGTCCTCTGTGGCTCACAGTTACTTCACACACCAGATGCAGGTCCAGCTGTGAGCTATCCAGGTGATGGCACCGAGCTGGATTGGGAGTACGACGAGGAGCGTAGTCGGTACTATGTGCGCTACCCGGACGATCAGTAGTGGAGTCTCTTACTAGGATTCGATCCGCCTGTGGTTTTATTTATCTGAGTTTGGTACTTTGACATTTGGCTTTTGCCCTTAGAGGGTTGTAGTGCTCTTAATGTATGATGTTTGAGACTTGTACTGTAATTCTGTGACGTGGCGAGTGTAAGCCAACTATTTTCAGTTTACTATCCCCTCTTTTACATGAGTTGTGCAAAGATTACCAAACTTGAGATCATTCTAGGATGGACTTATGCCTTTAAGTCGTGCCTCGACACGTAGGAGGTATAACTCCATCCTGGGCATTACAAAAGGCCATTCGAGCACCTTTTATGCAGGCCGAACGCGTTAGTGCGTTGACCCGCGAACCCGCCTCGACAAGCCGCTTCACCAATCCAAAGTAGCTAATTGGGATTGGCTCAGCGGGCCATAGCCGGACTATTAAGTCCTTCATGGCCGAACCCGCCATGTTGTGCAGCTCGACCGGCCGCTTCATCTGGTCGTTGAGGGGAACTGGATGTTGTGGCACATAGAACTGCGACCAGAAAAATTTCTCCATGTCGTTCCCCTCCTGGGCTCGGAAGTATTGAACGACATATGCGCTGCTCCTCGGAAGATCAGCAAACACGCCTAGAGAACTCCACAATCGTGTCAGCCCAATATACTTCCGCCCTCCGAAGATGCTCTGTAAGAGAAATTTCTTACCAGATGCTATCTGTCGCGCTTGCTTGATATCCTCATAGGCGCTGCACGCCTCGCCTCGCGCATCCTGGGCAGACTTTACTGCCGCAGACAGCTCGGTCGCCTGCTCCAAAGCCTTCTTCTCCGATGCCTCACACTTAAGGATGGCATCTTTGTAATGCCCAGGATGGGACTATACCTCCTACGTGTCGAGGCACGACTTAAAGGTATAAGCCCATTCTGGAATGATCTCAAGTTTGGTATCTTTGCACGACTCATGTAGAAATAGGGATGAAATTGCAAAAGGATAGTTGGCTTACACTCGCCACGTCACACAATACATTACATGAGCAAATCATCATCCAAATAACATCACAATCCGACTACGGGCGAAGATCCAAATGAAAGATACCAAAACATAAGCCACAGGTCCGAATCGCCCCTAGTAGAAACCACTACTGATCGTCGAAAACGTCACAAGCATACGGCCACGCTCTTCATCGAACTCCCGATGGAGTTTTGATCCATCTCCTGCATCATTCTCGGCTGAACCTGCATCTGGTGTTGTAGTATCTGTGAGCCACGAGGACTCAGCAATCCCATAACCATGGGTATCAAGACTAGCAAAGCTTTATGGGTACGGAGAAGGGTAGTGGTGAGGTTGTAGCAGCAGCTAAGCAATATATGGTGGCTAACTTACGAGTACAAGAATAAGATGAGCATCTATGCAAACGGTCGCAAACTAGTAATGATCGCTAAAGATCCTGAACTACCTACAAGTTAAACATAACCCCACCGTGTTCTCTTCTCAAAATGAAAAGAGACAGTCACGGTTACTCACACAGTTGTGTGTTTTACTTCGGATCCTCTGTCAAGTTTTCTACAACCGGTCATTAACAAATTTCAATCTGCCACATAACCGCAGGCACGACTTTCGAAAGATCATAACCCTGTAGGGGTGTCCCAACTTAGCCCATCACAAGCTCTCACGATCAGCTGAAGTGATAAATATAATATCATCACCCCTTATCTTAGGGAAATCCGATCAGGCTCGGCATCCCGGTGCTCAAGACATTTCGAAAATGGTAAAACAAGTCCAACAAGACCTACCGGCGTGCCGACACCCTGATAGTAGCCGCGCGTATCTCGTCTCAGGCCACGACCGGATGGGCGATCCTACAGGTAAAACCAATCCTCGAGTTTCCTCGTGATGGCCCCGCATAACCCCCGTTTGGGACCAACACCATCAGCACTGGCCCCCCCATGTTATGTAGAATTAAGAACCCAGGGACATGACCCCCTATGCAACTAATTAATTAATTAAGTTGTTATTATGAGAACATTAAAACCAATGTTGGGCCTTGCTGGAGGAGTTTTATTCAAAGACGAAATGTCAAGGGGTCCCCATATACCCAACTGTGTAAGGAACGCAAAATCAAGGAACATAATGCCGGTTTATCGGCGCCTAAGGTGGCATGAGTGGAACAAAACACCGAGCAAAAGGCCAAGCCTTCCACCCATGCCCAGTATATAGGTGTGTTAATAATAATAATAGATATTGTGATATTCCAACGACAAGTTCCCACCTGGAACGACCTTCATCTTCACCTGCAACTAACAATGCTATAAGAGGGGCTGAGCAAGCGGGTAACATAGCCAAACAATGGTTTTTCTAGGAAGGTTTCAAAGGTTAGGGTTTCATGGCAACAAGGAGAGGGGCTGACAATAAGGATGGGTAGCGCGATATATAACGATAGCATCGAGACACTAAGCATGGCAAAGATAGTAAGGGTATCCAAGGGTATGGTCATCTTTCCTGAGATTCCGCAAGGAAGAAGAACGAATCCATGAAGAAGACGAAGAAGAAGCCTTGAAGAAGAACCACGGGTAGACGAACGAATCCTCACGATTGCAACGGAACAAGCACTAACGAGAAGAAGCAAGCAAGACGGTAAACACACCACACGAGACATGACAATATGCTCAACCAAGTATGATGCAAGACAGTTCTACATAGGATGCACTACAAGTCTATATAGGAAGCAAAACATGGCAAGGTAGGAAGCACAGAAAACAACACAAGTCTATATGATGCAATACATGGCAAGGTATGATGCATGACAAGTCTATATAGGAAGTATTACATGGCAAGGTAGGTAGCACAGAAAACAACACAAGTCTATATGATGCAATACATGGGAAGGTATGATGCATGACAAGTCTATATAGGAAGCATTACATGGCAAGGTAGGAAGCACAGAAACAACACAAGTCTATATGATGCAATACATGGCAAGGTATGATGCACACGCAAGCAGATGACATGGCAACGACGACGAATAACTGGCTGACACCTGGCGCACCGGTCTTGGGGTGTCACAATCTTGGAGCTCGACCTCGACTTCGGACACCCGAGATTTGTGCTTCTCGCACTCCGCCTTTTTGGCCTCCAAATGTGCAGCCGCTTTATCAGCGGCCGCCTTGTTCTCCTCGGCCTCCTTCTTGGCCTTGGCAACCTCGCCCTTGTGGGCCTCAAGCTCAGCGGCCCCAACTGTGTAATACAAAATACAATATTAGAGTTTGTAAACATACTCAATCAATTAGGTCTTATTGACATTTAAAAAAACAAATCTGCATACCTTGCGCTTCATCAAAACGCCGGTTGATGCGTTCGAGGTCCGCGTTGGCCACCTCGAGCTTCCGATTTAGTTCGGCAACCTCTGCGTCTCGCGCAGTCGCCGTAACTAAGGAAGCCTGCACAACAGTTCAACTCGGTAAATATGCTACTCTATGGATACTTCATCCGATTCTTTCCAGAATCATACAAAGCATCAGGGGCTACTGGTTAGATATGTGTATTTAAAACAAATAAAATTTCTTAACAACATTACATTGCTTACCTCAAAGCCTGTTAAAAGGCTGTTGAAGGCTTCATTTAGTCCGCCCTTGACGGACTGAATCTTCTTCATCACCGCACCCATCACGGTGCGGTGTTCTTCAATGACAAGAGCACTTTGCAGTGCCCCCTCTATAGAATCCGGCGCCTCCGGATTAACTCCGGACGCCGCCGTATCCTCCTCCGCTTGAGGAGTCAGGTCTTCGGACACCGGAGCCGCGCTAGGCTCCGGGATGATGTTCGATGGGGCCCCGGATTGATTGGGCCCCATGTCTTCGGCCTCCATGGGGGTCCTCTCCCCATGGTCAGCGGCCGCCGAGGTATTACCCCCGGTCGCCTTGTGTCCTGCCCCGCCCTCATCTCCTTGGGCGGAGAGCACCCGCTGGGACGATACTACGGTGTCCCTGCCAATTACGGGCGATGGAGCCCGGAGTGGCGGGTCACTCTTCATCTCTCCAGGCGCCAAAGAGTTCCCCTCCGATGAGGTAACATCGGGGTTTACACCGGGAGGGCTGTACATCAGAAGGAGAAAAATATTAAGTAAAATACCAGAAAAACTGAATAAACAAAGGTGCAACACTTGAGTCTGGACTGACTTACGTCTAAGGCAGGGGATTTTCCCTGGGCTTCATCACATAGCTATGTTCGGATGAACTCGAACTAGCTCTGAGGTTTAGTTTCCTCCGGGGTGCGGACGTACCCGCATCAGCGACGGTCCCCCTCTTCCTCCCCCTGCCTTGCGCAGGGGGCATTTCTTCTTCTTCCTCTTCCTCCTCAACTTCTTCCTCCGCCTCGTCAGAGGAGAGGATGTGGAGGTCCTCGGGCTTCTTGCCCGCAGGACGGGGGCTGTCTCCGCCCCCCTTGCCCTTTGTTTTCTTGGGCTTCTTGGTCGGTGCCTTGTATGTCGCCTGAACCAGCATCACTGTCAGTAGAGGCAGTGCTGGCTCTTCGGGAAAAGGCGCCGGACACTTAATCTGGGTCGTCTTCTTCGTCCAGCCCAGTATATCACGTAAAAATTCCAACTCCTATTATAATTAAATAAGGGAAAGGGTAAGTGTTCGGCAAGGATTATTATTACCTTTGGGGCGGAAACTTCGGTGCTGAAGCCTGCATCCTCGGCCTCTTCGGGCCATTCCTTCTGGCTCTTGAAGAGGTGCTTCCAGATCTCTTTGTGCGTAGAGCCGAAGAGATGCTTCAGCGGCTTGTCTCCTGCCGGATCGAACGCCCATGGGGAAGAATCCCGGCTTTGGCATGGGAGAACAAGCCGGGCCAGCATCACCTGGACCACGGAGGATATAAGATGCCCCTTGGAGATCACGTCGGACACACGACTCACGAGAGTAATTACCTCAGTATGCGACCCCCAGTCCAGACCCTTCTTGGTCCAGGAGGTCAACCTCATTGGGGGTCCGGATCTGAAAGCAGGTTCCGCCGCCCACTTGGTGTCGTGGGGTTCGGTGATGTAGAACCATTCCTGCGGCCATACCTTGTTCGTCTCCACGAACGAGCCCTTGGGCCAAGTTGCGTTAGGGAGCTTGCTGATCATGGCGCCCCTGCATTCAGCGTGTTCCCCGTCAACCACCTTCAGCTTCACGTTGAAAGTCTTAAGGCACAGGCCGAAGTGTGGGGGGATGCGGAGAAAGGCTTCACACATCACTACGAAAGCGGATACGTGAAGAATTGAGTTCGGGGCTAGATCATGGAAATCTAGCCCGTAAAAGAACAAAAGACCCGAACAAACGGGTGGAGTGGAAACCCTAGCCCCCTAACGAAGTGAGAGGTAAAAACTACCCTCTCGCCCGCCTTAGGAACGGGAATCACCTGGCCCTTAGGGGGGACTCAGTGTGCGATGTCGGAAGCGAGATACCCCGCACTTCGTAGATCCTCCACGGTCTTTTCGGTGACCGTGGAAGCCTCCCATTTGCCTCTAGCACTAGATCCAGCCATTGCTGCGAAAAGGAGTGGTGGTTGAGGAACGAGGAGTTGTGGGCACAGGAGATGAGAATACGGGGGCAAGGGAGATTGGAGAGCTCGAGCTTGAGGAAGGCGTGGGGCACATGAAAGGGATTGGTGTCCTTTTATAACGCTGCGAATATAGAGCGTGCCCCCACTTTAGCCATAAAACTCGCCGGTTCCCAAACCGGTCGTGCGTAATGCGCGGCGTGGGTGCTCACATCACACTGATAAGAATCCCACAATAAGCGGGCACGATCTCTATTCTGATGGGACGTGCCAATGAGGATATACCTCGAAACGCGAACTAGGACCAAATAAAACGGTTTGATATGTTAGTGGGTTGGACGCGACGCTTCACCCAAAAGTTGTCAGTAGAGACACATTATTCATTTTCTTTAAGAGCCTTGCCTTCGAGGCTAAGGGTTGTACTAATATTGCAGAGCCGAACACAATCCATCTGTTTGCAGAAGATATATTCAGGAGGAGGAACCCGCCTTGCAATGCTGAAGACAATATGGAAGCCGAACTCATCGTCATCGAAGATAGGTTCAGGGGCTATTGAGGGAGTCCTGGATTGGGGGGTCCTCATGTGGCCGGACAAACTCCTGGTGGGCTGGACTGGTGGGCCGTGAAGATTATTATAGAAGATCATCTCTCATATTCGGATAGGACTCCTGTATTCTTGTAATGGCAAGTTTTAGGTTCGGATGTACATTTTCCTTCCTCTGCAAGATGATATGTACAAACCCTAGGCCTCTCCGGTGTGTATATAAACCGAAGGGTTTAGTCCATAGAGGCTAGAGAAGAATCACAATATCTTCATGGGCTAGACTTAGGGTTTAGGCATTATGGTCTCGAGGTAGATCAACTCTTGTATTCATATTCATCCATATTAATATAGCAGGAAGTAGGGTATTACCTTGATTGAGAGGGCCTGAACCTGGGTAAACATCGTGTCCCCAACCTCTTGTTACCATCGATCCTCAGACACATAGTTTGGGACCCCCTACCCGAGATCCGCCGGTTTTGACACCGACAACATGGATGTAGAGTTTATCGTAGATCTTATCCCAGGAACTGTTCCAATTTCTAGGAGACCTTACAATATGGCACCCTTAGAACTAGCCGAGCTTAAGAAACAACTTGATGAGTCCTTGCAAAAGGGTTTCATCCATCCTAGTTCTTCTCCTTGGGCTTGTCCTATCCTCTTCGTTGATCTACGTTCATATACACATCGGAGAGTATGTAATAGGAGGCTGGGGACACGATGTTTACCCAGGTTCAGGCCCTCTCGATCGAGGTAATACCCTACTTCCTGCTATATTAATATGGATGAATATGAATACAAGAGTTGATCTACCTCGAGATCGTAATGCCTAAACCCTAAGTCTAGCCTATGAGGATATTGTGATTCTGATCTAGCCTCTACGGACTAAACCCTCCAGTTTATATACACACCAGAGGGGCCTAGGGTTTGTACATGTCATCTTACAGAGGAAGGAAAATCTACACCCAAACCTAAAACTTGCCATTACAGGAATACAAGAGTCCTATCTGGATACGAGAGATGACCTTCTATTATAATCTTTACAGCCCACCAGTCCGGCCCACCAGGAGCTTATCTGGCCACATGAGGACCCCCCCC
>LR738711.1:224751794-224772336 GCA_902687465.1 Secale cereale
CAAGGAAAAATAAATAATAGGTATGCCACAGTCGGGCGTCTAAGCGACACCACATAAAGGGCTTATAAGGAAAATAAATAACAGGTATGCCACAGTCGGGCGTCTGAGCGACACCACCTAAAGGGCTTATAAGGAAAAAATAAATAATAGGTTGGCCACAGTCGAGCGTTTGAGCGACACCACATAAAGGGCTTGTAAATAAAAGAAAAGACAGTGAATATCTAGGAGGTAGAACCATCCCAGGGATACTCAATGACTTAAATAACATAAAGGGGTTAGTCCAAAAATAATAATAGCAATAGTAACAGTCATCATAGGTCACAAGTCATGATCTAAGTTTTGTTTTAGTAGTTCCTCCTCCGAAGACCGACACTTGACCCATCCCAGACTGTAGTCCTAACCTAGGGACACGGCTATTCGAATAGATTTATTCTCTGCAGAGGGTGTACTCTTTACCCACGAATAACGGATTCCTTCAGTCCATCGGGACTAATTCCGTCTACGGTCTTTTAATTTGAAGACACACCTGACCGCACACACCAGCCTAACTTACCGGTGTCCGGAATCACCCACGACACCCGTTAATCCAAACTCTAAGTGGGGACGCTGCAACCTCGACTAGCATGGGATTACAAAATTTATAACGCGCGCAAACTGGGGAAGCTACCCCCTTCGGCTCCAACCAAAACACCGATGCCCCCGGACCAGGTGGCCTGCCTACCGGATGCAGCCGGTATCTTCCACCATGGCCTCTCTATACAGTGTGTGCTAGAACAGGGTTTGACAATTTACTGAACCATACCCTGCATGTGGCAGGAACAAGTGGTAGTACAAAACAAGTATGGGGGTTACTGGAGCAAGACTCGATCTACAGTCGACTTAAGAGGTTCAAGCATCACTGGTATGATTAGCATAACCAATATATTTCATAACAACAGTCGGAATCACCACCTGTCATGCCTCACCAAGCCATACCGAACTCCACTGTACCGACGAGGAACTAGTGACATGATCGTGTCTACACAAGACAGCGACTTTCACGACTTTCTTCCATTAGGCATGGCAAGCATACGAGGAGGATCATCGTCATGCATATTAATTTCCACAGCAAGGAATCTACATCATCTACTCAAGGGTATCGTCATATCATCACATATGAAAGAAACTGAATGCATCCATATCGAGGTGACGTTGCAATCGAATCAACAACACCCACAAGTATTGGGCCAGGGTTCAAAAATGCTTGCCTTCAAGTAGTGGGGAGGTAAAGTGCATTCCAAAACTTTTGGAAGTTTTCTCCCTCTTCAAAATCCTATTCGAAAGAATATGAAATCAATACATAGTTTCAAAACAGCACAAAAAAGTTGTCTGGAAATTTTTCAAATAAATATGAAAATAAACTAGGCCAAATTTGAGGAACAACAGAAAAAGAATCAAGTCATTTGGACTTATATTCAATAAGTTGTAGCCAGTCAAAGTTTAGTCAAAGTTCTGTTTTAAAATAAAAACCAGAAAAGAAAACGATTCGGGGAAGAATACGCCTTCGAGACGGGGAAACGTACTTTAGCGTTTGCGCTATCACTTAAGTCAGCGCGGGCCGGTGCGGGGTCACTGACAGTGGGTCCCTTGGGCCCACTGGTCAGGTTTGACCAGTCACAGCGCCGTCTTCCTCCTTTGTTTTGCGTGGGGTGGGGCTCCGGCGATCGCCGTCGACGAGCCACGACTACTTGAGGAGTTCCGAGGGCGGGGATGGATCCGCAAGACTGAGGCGGACCTCCCGGTGATCACTAGGTCGGCGGGGGTGGAGGGAGTCGCCGGCGGTGAGCTCTGCGGCGGAGGTGGCCTCGGGTGGAAATGGGGGTCTCGGCTACGGTGGGTTCTGGTCGCGTTTGAGAGCAAGGGCAGCTTCGCACGAGCAAGGGGAGCCTGACGGTGATGCTGGATGGACGGGGGAGGGTCTGCACGCAGTGAATGGAGCCGGGATGCGGCGGCGGCTAAACTGGCCGGAGACGAGGGAGACCGCTCTTCCCCCATCAATTGTTGGTCACGGGAGTTCCAGAGAGGTGTCTAGGGGTTGCCTGAGTGCTCGGACGAGTTCGGGGGCCTCCATTTATAGTGCAACTAGGTCGATTCCGCGGTCGTGGATAAGAACGCCGGCGAACCGCCGTTCTGTAGCTAGGGGGCGTGTGGCGATGGCTGGCGAGGTCCGGCAGGTCGAGCGGATGAGGATGAACTGTTCCAGGGGCAGCTGGCGTGCTGGAGTGGCTCGGGCGGCGCCGTCCATGGCAGAGCTGGTCGGAGCGGCGGTGGCGGTTTGCGGTGGTGGTACTGTGGGGCGCCAGGAGGGGGCCAGGGCGGCTCTACGGTGAGGGAGGAGTCGGGGTGTGTTGGCTGCTAGGGGAAGAGACCAGAACAAGCTCGGGGGATACTGCAGAGGGACGCAGCGACGCGTGCGCACGCACATGCAAAACGCGCGCTCTAGGCACGCACTGCAACCGTTCGGCGAAATTCCAAGGCAAGCTAGAAGGCTCGAGTGGGGCTGGGGATTAACAGGCTTAGGTTAGGGTTTGCAAGGAGATTAGTGGACATGGTGGTTTGGTCAGGGGGTCAAGTCCACAATGCAAACCAAAAACCAAGCCAAAACTGGCCATGCACACAAGGTGTTTGATTGAATGCTGTGGTCATCTAGACAACTCTTGGGGTGGCCAAACTCTCCAGACGAGTGCCTCTTTAGGTGTAGGGGATGGTGACAAGGTTGATTGGGAAAAACTTTAAACTTGCCAATGTAAGTTTTTGAGAAAGCCAATTCTGGACAGAAACTAGAAGGCATTATTGCATGGACCTAAAATGATCCAAATGCTCCAATCTCCTGGACTTAAGGGTTTTGTAGGAAGGGCTACAAGCAGGAAAAATCTTATGGCCAAAAGAGCAAGCTATCATAGGGCTGTAGTAGAAAGTGTCAATCTGGACCAGAGAGCAAAAGAGATTCTTTTGCTCAACTTTTTCAAAGAACATCAAAGGATTTTTGCATAAAGGCGATGTAGGGACTTCACATGACATCCCCAATTCTTGGTGGAATTTTTGAATAAATCTATCAAAGAGTTGTAGTGTAAATAGAGCTTTAAACTCATGAAAAATCACTTTGATTGATAAAGCTTAGGGAGAAAATAATAATGCAAATGAACCCACTGATAGAAAGATTGTTTTTCTTGGTTAGGGCAATTAAGTCCAAATAACATATCTGAAAAAATTTCAATGCGGCAAAAACTCCATAAATTCAAAAGAAAAAGGGTTTCTGAAATCAAAGAAAATCCAGGGAATGAAAGGTTTAAATTGCTGGTAAAGATTTTGATTTATAAATCAAGGTCAAAAATTTTGGGGTGTTACAACAAGTCTTCCCAAAGGTTCTACTTGGCATAAACACTAATTAAAACACAAAACCACATCTAAACAGAAGCTATAGGCAATATTTATTCCTAAACAGAAGCAAAAACAAAAAAATATAAAAGTGGGTTGCCTCCCAACAAGCTCTTTCTTTATAGCCATTAAGATAGGCTTGAGAATTCCATGATGCTCACAAGAAAGACAAGAATTAAAGCACAAAGAGAGCATCATAAAACATGTGACAAACACATCTTAGTCTAACATACTTCCTATGCATAGGCATCTTATAAGCAAACAAATTAGCAAGGCAAGCAAAAACTAGCACATGCAAGGAAGCAGAAAGGAATGATAGCAATCTCAACATAATGAGAGGTAATTTAGTAACATGAAGATTTCTACAACCATATTTTTCTCTCTCGTAATAATTGCATGTAGTATCATAAGCAAATTCAAAAACATAGGTATCACGTAACATATTCTCAACACGATCCACATGCGTACGAAGTTGACACTCTTCCAAAATAGTGGGATCAACATTAACTAAAGTCATGACCTCTCCAAACCCACTTTTATCAAAAAAAATCATAAGATTGAACATTCTCCAAATATATGGGATCTAAAGTTGACAATCTTCCAAACCCACTTTCAATATAATTGCAAACATTATTATCAATCTCATATTCATCATGGGGCTTAAATAAATTTTCAACATCATAAGAAGAATCACCCCAATCATGATCATTGCAACAAATAGAAGTCATAGCAAAACTAGCATCCCCAAACTTGAGGTTTTGCATATCGTTAACACAATTGACATTAAGAGAATTTATAATAACATCATTGCAATCATGTTTTTCATCGAAGGAACTATCAAGTATGGGTTCAATAGCAACGATCTCATGTTTAACATAAGGAACTGTAGCAAATTCATCTTCATAAATATTGGCATCATGGCCACAAGAATAGAAAGCGTCATGTTCATCAAGGGATATTTCAATCAAATCATCGGAATCAAAATTATCTATAGATTCATGCATATCATTATTTTCTTTCAAAGCAGCGGTCATTCTTTCAATAAATTATTTGACATAGGCATTATGAGCATAGTTTTCAAAGCAATATTTAAGTATGTCAAAATTTTCAGACTCGTAGAGATTAATATCATACTTTTCAATCAAAGAAGCAACTTCATAAGCACCCTTAAAAGCAACAAATTCTTCAATTTGTCCGATATCGTAGTAACTATAAACACCCTTTGAATAAGAAGATAAGATTTCATTATCATTAAACTCACATAGGTAGGGTAGGTGTTTTTTAGGGTTCTTAGAGCAACAAGTAAAATCACAAATTTCACAAAGGTTCCAAGCATAACACAGCAATCTATTTATTTGATCCCATAAGAGTCTCCCTTTTTCAGACAAATGGTGACGCACAAAATGAGCATGCTCATCTAAAGATTTCCCATCAACTAGGCTAGTTGGGGTTTCAGCACGAGAGCATAGGTATCGAAGATGATCCATGTAGAACACTTTAAGGTGATCCATAACAATAGATTTTTAGAAAGCAAAGATGCAAGCACATAGAAGGCACATGGAGACACAAGCAAACAAGAAGCAAGCGAATGGTAAAGACAAGGCAAAATGAAGGGCAAATAAAATGGCAAGGGTGAAGTGGGGGAGAGGAAAACGAGAGGCAAATAAATGTAATGCGAAGGATAAGGGTTTGTGATAGGTACATGGTATATGACTTTTGTGTAAGCGTCCCCAGCAATGGCGCCAGAAATTCTTCTTGCTACTTCTCGAGCTTGCGTTGTATTCCCTTGAAGAGGAAAGGGTGATGCAGCACAGTAGCGTAAGTATTTCCCTCAGTTTTTGAGAACCAAGGTATCAATCCAGAAGGAGAGCACGCGCGAGTCCCTCGCACCTACAAAAACAAATAAGAACTTCACAGCCAACGCGATAAGGGGTTGTCAATCCCTTTACGGTCACTTACGAAAGTGAGATTTGAAAGAGATGATAGTTTGATATTTTTGGTATTTTTGGATATAAGAACAGAAAGTAAAAGCGGAAAAGTAAAGTAGATTGTAGATTGATATGTTGAGCAATTGATAGCGATATTCTACGGCGGGTAAACAAATTACTGTCGAGCAATTGATAGAAAAGCGAATAATTATGAGACTATCTAGGCATGATCATTATATATACGCATCATGTCCGAGACAAGTAGACCGAAATGATTCTGCATCTACTACTATTACTCCACACATCAACCGCTATCCAGCATGCATCTAGAGTATTAAGTTCATAAGAACGGAGTAACGCCTTAACCAAGATGACATGATGTAGAGGGATAAACTCAAACATAGTGATATAAACCCCATCTTTTTATCCTCGATGGCAACAATACAATACGTGCCTTGCTGCCCCTACTGTCACTTTGAAAGGACACCGCAAGATTGAACCCAAAGCCAAGCACTTCTCCCATTGCAAGAACTACAGATCTAGTAGGCCAAACCAAACCAATATTTCGAAGAGACTTGCAAGGATATTATAATCATACATAAAGAGTTCAGAAAAGAACCAAATATTTCTCATAGATAATCTTGATCGTAAACCCACAATTCATCGGATCTCGACAAACACATCGCAAAAAGAGATTACATCGAATAGATCTCCTCGAAGACCGAGGAGAACTTGGTATTGAGATCCAATGAGAGAGAAGAAGCTATCTAGATACTAGCTATGGACCCGAAGGTCTGTGGTAAACTACTCACAACTCATGGTGAGGCAATGATGATGATGTAGAAGCACCTTGTGGTAGATCCCCCCCTCCGACGGAGCTCTGGAACTGGCCCCAAGATGGGATCTCACGGGAATAGAAGGTTGCGGCGGTGGAACTAGGGTTTTCTCTGTTGTTCTGATAGTTTCGGGGTACGTAGGTATATATAGGAGGAAGGAGGGCACCGGGGTCCAGACGGGGTGCCCACGAGGCAGGGGCGCGCCCTATAGGGGGGGGCGCCCCCCACCCTCGTGGACGCCACATCATCCCTACTCCGTGGTTCTCAAGTCTCCCGTGAGTATTTATCTCCAAAAATATCTCTCCCGAAGGTTTCCTTCTGTTTGGACTCCGTTAGATATTCCTTTTCTGTAAAACCCTAAAACAGGCAAAAAAACAGCAATCTGGACTGGGCCTTTGGGTTAGTTGGTTAGTCGCAAAGATAATATAAAAGTTTGTAACAAAGCCCATTAAACATCCAAAACATCTTAAATAATAGCATGGAACGATCAAAAATTATAGATACGTTGGAGACGTATCAAGAAGCATGTATACTAATGAGTTTCAGTTCACCTTTAACTCTAGATAGATAATCACTCAAGCGTTCAATCATATAAGCATTATGTTGCAATTGTCTTCCAACATAAGCTTTGAAGTTTCCTTGTTTCACAATAAAATTGTCAAACTCATCTAAGCATTGGCTAGTAGACTTATAATGAGGGATATCACCTTCATCAAATCTATAAAGATAATTTACCTTTACTACCTGTGTCGGGTTATCAAGACCATGTACTTCTTCAATAGGTGGTAAATTCTTAACATCTTCAGCTTTAATACATTTTTCTTTCATAGATTTCTTTGCCTCTTGCATATCTTCAGGACTGAGAAATAGAACTCCCCTTTTCTTCGGAGTTGGCTTAGGGGCTGGTTCAGGAAGTGTCCAATTATTTTCATTGGCCAGCATATTATTCAATAGTAATTCAGCTTGATCAACTGTTCTTTCCCTGAAAACACAACCAGCACAACTATCCAGGTGGTCTCTGGAAGCATCGGTTAGTCCATTATAAAAGACATCAAGTATATCATTCCTCTCAAGAGGATGATTAGGCAAAGCATTAAGTAATTGGAGAAGCCTCCCCCAAGCTTGTGGGAGACTCTCTTCTTCAATTTGCACAAAGTTATATATTCCCCGTAAGGCAGCTTGTTTCTTATGAGCAAGAAAATATTTAGCAGAGAAGTAATACATCATATCATGGGGACTACGCACACAACCAGGATCAAGAGAATTAAACCAAGTCTTAGCATCACCCTTTAACGAGAACGGAAACAACTTAAGGATATAGTAATAATGAATCTTTTCATCATTGGTAAACATGATGTCTATATCATTCAACTTAGTAAGATGTGCCACAACAGTTTCAGACTCATACCGTGGAAAGGATCAGATTCAACCAAATTAATTAACTCAGGATCAACAGAGAAATCATAATCCTTACAGTGACAAAGATAGGTGAAGTAGCGAAAGCAGGGTCATGTTTCATTCTAGCATTCAAGGACTTTTCTTTCAGCTTAGCTAATAATTTCTTAATATCATATCTATCGTTGCAATCAAGAAAGTCTCTAGCAATTTCTTCATCCATAACATAACCCTCAGGAACAACAGGCAATTAATATCTAGGGGGAGAAGCTTCATCATCACTTTCATAAATATTATCAGTTTCAATATTTGCATTCTCCCCAACCCTAGCAATTTGTTCATCTAGAAATTCAACTGGTGGCACAGTATTATCAAGCATAGAAGTAGTTTCATCATACATAGCAGAAGTGGCATCATCAAGAACATACGACATATCAGATTCAATAGCAGGAGTAGGTGTCGCAAGTTTACCCATAACATATGGTGAATCTAGTGCAAAGCTAGATGGCAGTGCCTTACCTCCCCTCGTAGTTGAGGGATAGATC
Organism: Secale cereale; assembly: GCA_902687465.1. Lineage (NCBI taxonomy): Eukaryota > Viridiplantae > Streptophyta > Magnoliopsida > Poales > Poaceae > Secale > Secale cereale. Next base: position 224,759,916 of record LR738711.1, read on the forward strand.
TTTGTTTTTGAGTCCTTCAAATTCTTCATAGTGATCAATAGATATAAATCCCAAGTGACTTCAAGAATAGATCTATGCTCCCCGGCAATGGCACCAGAAATTCTTATTGCTACTTCTCGAGCTTGCGTTGTATTCCCTCAAAGAGGAAAGGGTGATCCAGCACAGTAGTGTAAGTATTTCCCTCAGTTTTTGAGAACCAAGGTATCAATCCAGTAGGAGACCACGCGCGAGTCCCTCGCACCTGTACAAAAAAAAAAATAAGAACTTCGCAGCCAACGCGATAAGGGGTTGTCAATCCCTTTACTGTCACTTACGAAAGTGAGATCTGATAGATATGATAGTTTGATATTTTTGGTGTTTTTGGGTATAAGAACATAAAGTAAAAGCGGAAAAGTAAAGTAGATTGTAGATTGATATGTTGAGAATAGACCCGGGGGCTAGACGTAGGGCCCACAAGGCAGGGGGCGCGCCCCCCACCCTCGTGGACGCCACGTAAGCCCTACTCCGTGGTTCTCAAGTCTCATGTGCATATTTTGCTCCAAAAATATCTCTCCCAAAGTTTCATTCTGTTTGGACTCCATTTGATATTCCTTTTCTGTAAAACCCTGAAATAGGCAAAAAACAGCAATCTGGACAGGGCCTTTGGGTTAATAGGTTAGTCCCAAAAATAATATAAAAGTGTATAACAAAGCCCATTAAACTTCCAAAACATCATAAATAATAGCATGGAACAATAAAAAATTATAGATACGTTGGAGACGTATCAGTAAGCAATGTAATGCCTTTTATAGATATTATTATTTTTAATGCACGTATACATAACCAGTAGCCCCTGATGCTTTGTGTGATTATGAAAAGAATCGGACGAAGCATCCGTAGAATAGCATACTTACAAAGCTAAACTAGTGTGCAGGCTTCCTTAGTTACGGTGACTGCACGAGACACATAAGTTGCCGAGCTAAATCGGAAGCTCCTTTTGGCCAACGCGGACCTCGACCGCGTCAATCAGCGTTTGGATGAAACGCAGGGTATGTTGCCTTTAAATTTCAATAAGACTTTAATTAATTGAGTATGTTTATAAACTCTTATGTGATATTCTGTATTCACAGTTGGCGCCGCTGAGCTCGAGGCCCTCAAGGGCGAGGTTGCCAAGGCCAAGAAGGAGGCCGAGGCGAACAAGGTAGCCGCTGATAAAGCGGCTGCTGAATTGGAGGCCGAAAAGGCTGAGTGCGAGAAGCACAAATCTCGGATGTCCGAACTCGATATTGAACTTAACGACGCCATCCTGAAGTGTGAGGCGTTGGAGAAGAAGACTTCGGCACAAGCATCTGAGCTGTCTGCGACAGTAAAGTCTGCCCAGGACGCGCGAGGCGAGGCGCACATCGCCTGTGAGGAAATCAAGCAGGCGTGACAGATAGCATCTGGTAAGATATTTCTCTTACAGAGCATCTTCGGAGGGCAAAAGTATATTGGGCTGACATGATTGTGGAGTTCTCCAGGCGTGTTTGCTGATCTTCTGAGGAGCAGGGCAGATGCCGCTCAATACTTCCGAGCCCAGGATGGGAACAACACGATGAAAATTGTTCTGGTCGCAGTTCTATGCGCCACAACATCCAGTTCCCCTCAACGACCAGATGAAGCAGTTGGCCGAGCTACACAACATGGTGGGTTCGGCCATGAAGGACTTAATGGTACGACTATGGCCCGCTGAGCCAATCCCAAGTAGCTACTTTGGATTTGTGAAGCGGCTCGTCGAGGCGAGTCTGCGGGTCGACGCACTAATGCGTTCTGCCTGCATAGAAGGTGCTCGGATGGCCTTCGCTCGTGTCAAAGTGCACTGGGCGAAGATGAACGCGGTGCATATAGCTACTGCTGGCCCGCCCAGAGGCAAGGAGCACCGCAAACCGGAGAAGTACTTCAAGGATGTAATCGAGGGCGCCCACCTTGTAGAAAGCCAGTGTTCGAAGGATGTTGTCTTTGAGTGATTGTATCCGGATGTAAAGACTATGCTTATGAATCCGATGTATATAAATTTTGCGCTATTTATAATATCAGCGTCTTTTACCTCCCGTGTGACTGTTTATCTAAATCTGAAAGTTTCCGGTCGTCGGCGTCAGCCCCCAGGTACATAGTAATGGGGTGTTCGGTCATATGTGTATACACTCTTTATCCAACGTCTTGGTCCGTATAGGAGATGCATGCGGAGCGAACCAGGCAATTAGACTATACGGTGTTATTGCTTTCACTTAGTCGTAGGAGTTTGACATGTGGGGCTAGGTACTAGCCCCTGGTGCGGACATGATATTCCTTTACATAAGGTATCCAATTGCACCTGGCTGAGCGAAAAACCAACCCTTCGTATAACACGGGGTAGATCTCTATCGATCGTAGTATAACACTAAGTCACCGGATTGCGGACCAGGTTCTCGCTTTTCATGACAGTCAGTTTTTGGCTTTCTCTACTGAGGTACTTGACCGGACTAGCCAGAAGTACAATCGCAGTAGTTCTCCCTTTACACCCTAGACGAACAATCGGGAACGTAGGTGTAAGCACAGGAGCCGGGCAACCCAACTATTGACCCAAGACATGATTCGGAACTGATGCATATAAGGCAAACATCTAGGACGTTGAACACTCCCTATAGGTATTCGGTCTTTTCAACTTATACCAGGGTTGAATACGACCCCTGGTAATAAACCCTTATTGACAAGGCACATATGGCAATCTGATGTGGGAAGAGAACATGTTATGATGAGTGAGTGAAACTCTGGACATAATGCGAATAAAGCTGCTCCATTAATATTCCTCTATAGTACGGCGAGCCGCAAACTTTACAGATAATGCCGAAGACCTTTTTTGGACATTTTACATGCCAATAAGGTACATAACAAGAAAGGGAAAAAAAGGTTTACACAGGGTCTTAATCTAAAAAGAAACCTTAGTGCGGGTCCCTGCTGCACGTCTGCGGCATTTTCTCCTCTGTATTGTGTCCTTGAAGGTGTCAGTATGATGGACATCTGTAGAAAAAAGAAAGGAAAATAAACCTGGAAAAGAAGAAATTGATCCGGTGTGGCCATAACAAGTCTGGTTCGTTTAATGAACCTAAAGAAGATAAGTTTAGAGTCCGAATAGGGTCTAGCGAACTATGGACTATACCTAGGTGCCCCCGGTCGCCGCCCAAGGAATTTTTAAGGCATAATTATATACTCGAGGCACATATGCTATCACCTTATGGGGCAGTCGACGGGGGCGTAGCTATCAATCTTGGTCAGGTTCATCTGAGCTGCCGCACTAAGGCGTGTGCCGGATACGTTTAATTGTGTCCGCTATTGATAGATTATCTGGCTTGAATATGCCATTTAGGACTTCGGCTGCTAAGGCCGTAGTGTCCTCCTCCATGCGAAGAGAGCGCTCCATATTTCCATTGACCGTGATAACGCCACGTGGTCCAGGCATCTTAAGCTTTAAATAGGCATAATGCGGGACTACATTAAAGCGGGCGAAGGTCGTTCTTTCGAGTAGTGAATGATAGCCACTTCAGAATGGAGCTTTGAAGAAGATTAGTTCTTCGCTTCGAAAGTTGTCGGGAGAACCGAATACAACTTCCAACGTTAAAGAGCCTGTGCAGCGAGCTTCAACGCCTGGTATCACTCGTTTAAAGGTCGTGCTGCTTGGCTTGATATTTGATGCGTCGATCCCCATCTTGCGGACAGTATCCTGATATATCACATTGAGACTGCTGCCGCCGTCCATAAGGACTCGGGTTATATGGTATCCATCTATTATTGGGTCGAGCACAAGGGTAGCCGAACCCCCATGCCGAATACTAGTTGGATGATCCCTGTGATCAAAAGTGATCGGACAGGCTGACCATGGGTTGAATTTGGTGGCGACATGCTCAACGACTTAGACATCTCGGAGTGCACGCTTGCACTCCCTCTTTGGGATATGAGTGGCATATATCATGTTCACTATTTTGACCTTCGATGGAAATTTCTTCTGCCCCCCTATATGCGGCTGGCAAGGCTCATCCTCGTCTTCTCTCTGAGGCTCCTTCCCTTTGTGTTCGGCGTTTAGCTTGCCGACCTGCTTGAAAACCCAACAGTTGCGGTTGGTATGGTTGGTAGGTTTCTCTGGGGTGCCATGAATTTGGCAGGGCCTATCTAATATTCTGTCTAAACTTGATGGACCATCTTTGTTGCCTTTAAATGGCTTCTTCCGTTGACCGGGTCTAGAGCCGCTGAATCCGGCATTTACCGTTGTTTCAACTGGGCTTCCAGAGTTGTTTCGACGCTTGTTTTTGTGACGTCGTGGCTTTCCATTGCCGTCCTTGACTTCGGATGTTCCAGGGTCGCTGGTACTGCTACGAGCTAACCAGCTATCCTCACCTACGCAAAAGCGAGTCATGAGTGCGGTTATGGCTGCCATTATCCTCGACTTTTCCTGTCCAAGGTGTCTGGCTAGCCATTCGTCCCGGATACTGTGCTTGAATGCCGCTAAGGCTTCGGTGTCCGGACAGTCCACGATTTGGTTCTTTTTAGTAAGAAACAGATTCCAGAGCTTGCGGGCTGACTCCCCTGGTTGTTGGATAATGTGACTTAAATCGTCAGCGTCCGGGGGCAGGACATAAGTCCCTTGAAAATTGGCCCGAAAAGCGTCCTCAAGTTCTTCCCAACTCCCAATGGAGTTCTCTGGGAGGCTGTTTAGCCAGTGCCGAGCTGGTCCTTTCAGCTTGAGGGGTAAGTATTTGATGGCGTGGAGATCATCCCCTCGAGCCATGTGTATGTGAAGAATAAAGTCTTCTATACAGATGGTGGGATTTGTCGTTCCATCGTACGCTTCGATGTTCACGGGTTTTAAACTCTTCTAGGAAATCATGACCCAGCACCTCATGGGTGAAGCATAGAGGGTGTGCTACTCCTCTGTATCTTGCTATATCGTGGCATATGTCCGAAGGTTGTGGTGTTCGGTATTGATCCCGAACTGGTATGTCACCGGCGCGATTGGCTTGATAGCCGTCGTCCCGTGCGGGAGCCCGGTCCCTAGGTCCGTATATGGACCTGGTCTTGCTAGCTTTTTTGTTTAGGTCCTCACGTAGATCGTGTTTTCGGACATGGGCCGCACCCTCCTTTCCTTTACGGAGTGGTGGTGCGGGCTTGTGTACGCCATTGCTAGCAACTCTGTCCCGTCCGCGAGGTGGTCCGTCCGGCTTGTCGGTGGTGTTATTCATCGGCGGGATGGGCGCAGCGGCCTCGTCGTCGAATTCAGGCAGCAGTTTACGCTTGGGATAGCCTTTGGTTTGGCCGTTATAGCCATTTTTATGTTCGGCGTCTAGCACCTCATTCCATCTATCATTGAGCGTGTCCTGTGCGGCTCGAAGTCGTCTCTGCTGCTTTTCAGGCTCCTTGCGGTGGCAATAAGCCTTCGGTGGAAGCGCTTTTGTTCCGAGGGTTCTTCTGTGATGATTCATCATCGCCTAGGCTATCCTCTTCTTAGGAGACCGGTTCATAAGTACCGTCTTCGGCATCACTGTCAGCGAATTACGGCTTTGGACTATGTTCGCCGTCCACTTGCTCCATCGCTGGGTCAGCGGGGTCTTCGGCTTGTTCTGAAATGTCACTGTCATTGGTCATAGTGTTGCTATCCTTTCCTTTACGGGATTTAGTTCGGCGGTTTGGACGCCGACGCTTAGGAGTCAAGCTAGCAATGGTTAATCGTTACCCGTGTCCCCGTGGGTAATTACTCTATTAGGGGACGGGGATGTGCCAGCTTTAATACTGACGGGGAAGCTTGTGGGTCAAATACCTTACCCAACGTGTATGACGGGGCTGGGAATGGGATAGCATTACCCATGCCCGTTACTCGCCTTACCCGTGTATGCCTTACATACAGGCTCAAAAATTAGTAGACCCCATGTAATTCATGCCCTTACCCACTGATTTTTTTCACCGATCCCACCCCTTCGGCCAAAAAGCCCGAGGAAAACCCTAACCTATACACAACATACTATTTATTGCGCTGAAATGCAATTTTTCCTACTAAAATGCTATATGAGGTTATTGCTGATAGTGTATAAGGGTTTCCCCACGGGTATAAAAAAACCGACGGGGATGGGGATGGGAATATTTTTATCCCCGCAGACGGGTATGGGGACGGGGATGGGCATGGTAAGGTTGTCGCAGGGACGGGGATGGGAGTCCAATACCCGCGTGGGTAATCCCCATTACCAGCCTGACTTGGGAGGTTCTTCGGCGGGCTTGTCCTCTACGGGATTATTTTCGCTGTCGCCCTCCACTTCTTTGGGTGTATCCACCATGTATACATCGTACGAAGACGTGGTTGTCCGCCGCCTAGTTACGGGCCGGCCTTGATCCGGATCCGCTTCAATTTCGAGGTCCATCCCTTCGAAGTCTTCGGAAGCATAGTCAAGTAGATCGGTTAGATCTTCGACCGTGGCTATCAAGTGGGTGGTGGGTGGGGAACGAAATTGTCCATCAGCCTCTAGTTCGAACTGGATACAATGCGGCTGGGTGTCCTCTTCTAGGGAGAGGTATCATAACGACTTTAACATGTCGCCAAAGGGAGAGTGCTGGAAGATATATGTAGCACTGAATTCGGCGACAAACACCTGATCGGGTTTGAAGGGCGCGGATGTGCGCAATTCGGAATCAAAGGCCGGAGTTGAGTCCGGGGTTCTGGTAACACGGACTCCACTCAGAGTTGGGTCTGTGTGCGGCTCCAACGCCGTAGAGTCTGCGGCTCCCGTGGTGGGGTTGAGATTCCCGTCCTCGGGTGACGCGATTTGCTCTGGATCTAGGGCCAGAACTGTTGCAGGTGCTATTTCCTGATCCGATGACAGAGTTAGGTCATGTTCAACATTTTGCCAGAGAGAGGTTGCCGCTGGCTCGAATCCGGCGAAGATCAAGTCTTTGCGGATATCAGCAATGTAGTTCAAGCCTCCGAATCTGACATGATGGCCAGGGGCGTAGCTCTCGATCTGCTCAAGGTGGCCTTCAGTGTTGGCACGAAGCGCGAAGCCGCCGACACGAAGAGTTGGCCGGGAGGGAAAATTCCCTCGGTGTCATCGTTGCAGTCCATGACGCGATCCATCGGTCTTTCTGTCGACGACATAGTGGAATTCTCAATGAAAGCACCAACGTCGGGTTCAAAACCGGCAAATATCGGGTAGGGGGTCCCGAACTATGCGTCTGAGGATCGATGGTAATAGGAGGCTGGGGACACGATGTTTACCCAGGTTCAGGCCCTCTCGATCAAGGTAATACCCTACTTCCTGCTATATTAATATGGATGAATATGAATACAAGAGTTGATCTACCTCGAAATCGTAATGCTAAACCCTAAGTCTAGCCTATGAGGATATTGTGATTCCTATCTAGCCTCTACGGACTAAACCCTCCGGTTTATATACACATGGAGGGGCCTAGGGTTTGTACATGTCATCTTGCAGAGGAAGGAAAATCTACACCCGAACCTAAAACTTGTCATTACAAGAATACAGGAGTCCTATCCGGATACGAGAGATGATCTTATATTATAATCTTTACAGCCCAACAGTCCGGCCCACCAGGAGCTTATCCGGACACATGAGGACCCCCCCCCCCTCGATCCAGGACTCCCTCACCTGTCAGGTAGAATACATGGTAGTTCCTCTGGAAAGACATCCGGAAAGTCTTACACTACCGGGATATCTTCATGGTCTGGAGAGGGTTGGCACTAAGAGAATAGAGTTGACGCTTTGCAACTCTAGTGGTGACAGTGACTATCTTGCCAGATGGGTGTGTAAGATGAACAGACCTAGTGTAACAATTAATCTTGGCATGATGAGCTGCCATCCATTCCATACCCAAGATGATGTTAATATCTGAAGACTTGAGGGCTACAAGTGATGCAAGGAATACAAGTCTATCAACAAGGATTTTATTACCATGGCTTACACTAGAAGTTTGCCATTTTGATCCAGGAGTTTAAATGACTAGTGGAGAGGGCATATCACAGAATGATATGTTGTGCAAGCTAGCATATCTTTTAGAAAAGAAAGAATGAGATGCCCAGGTATCGAATAGAACCGAAGCTGGATGACAATTGACAAGGAGTGTACCCAGAACGACATCCGGATCATCATGAGCGTATTTAGCTGAGACGTGATGCACATGTCCACGTTCAGTGGGAGCTGACTTGACACTGATTGTCTTGCTTGATGGATTACCACGAAGAACAGACTTCTCGGGCTGGGGTGGAGCAAAACTGTCCTAAGAGCAGTCACGGGCATAGTGTCTTGGTGTTCCGCATGTGAAGCAAGTCCCTGAAGTAGGACATGGACCCGCATTGACAAGCGGTCTACCAATAGGCCTGGGTGGAGCATATGACTGAGCTGGGTGAAGCCCAACATAAGATGGCCTCGGTGAATATCTGGGTGGAAGAGCGGAGTTCGGGACCCAAATCCGGCGCTTCTGAGAACTAGAACCAGAGGAAGAACCCAAATCACGGATGTGCTTACGAGACTCCTCGTAAGTGAGCTGAGATGTCTCTGCATTAATGGCCTTGTTCACAAGAGCCTGGAATGTATTGTAATGATGCAAGTGGAGATCACGATGCAGCTTGGGGTTGAGACCCTTCCGGAACCTAGCCTGCTTCTTGGCGTCCGTGGACACCTCCTCTGTAGCATAGCGGGCGAGGTTCTCAAACTCTCTACTATAAGCATCAACATTCATCTTAGGCTGGGTAAGACTATAGAACTCTTCTCTCTTGCGTTCGATGAGGGCTTGAGGAATGTGATGCTCGCGAAAAGCCTCAGTGAAATCTCTCCAGGTAGGAATCTAGCCAGCTGGAATGATGGCCTCATAGTTCTGCCACCAAAGACTAGCAGGACCTTCCAGGTGATATGTGGCATAGGTGACCTTGTCACCTTCAGCTACGTTTGCGGAACACTGCTTGTGAGTGATACTACGGAGCCAGTCATCTGCATCGAGTGGCTCAATAGAATGATGTAAGGTGGGTGGTTTTAGACCAAAGAAGTCATGGATGGTCGCTGACTCTTTGCACTGATGTGCGGTGTTCTCCTCAATATGTGCTAATAAGCGGTTAGACTCTCACTTGTTTCTCTCCATCTCTAACATGAACTCTGCCAATGAAGGCTGGTCGGGAGGATCCTCCACATCCCTACCACCTCCGTGGTTCTTTCTATGAGCAACTGAACCTTGGTTAACTGATGACATCCTGAGAAACAAAACAAAGGATGGAATCAGCATCAACTACGGGATGCAGAATGTGGGGCAAAGAAATAAGATCTCTCAAATCCGGAGGACAAATATGGCAGCATAACGACAGTTAAATGCCCAAAATGAGACATCATGCAAATGATAGGGCAGTACCATACTCAAAATCATCACTCAAGGTTCTGTGATAGTACTAAATAGACCACACCAGAAGTACTCGAAAACTAGAATATGACTCTGATCAACCAATCCTATGAGACTACGGAGTAGTAACACACGGTCCTAATAGACGAAAGAGAAAGCCTAGTTCCTTAACCCCGTGGGAAAGATAAGAAGACTCAGATCAGATGGGCATAAGGTATAAGGAGTAAAAGAGCCTTGCGTTCCCTTCCACAATCAATTCCCATACATAACTAAAGAATTTCTAGACTCAACTTCGACCAGTTTGGCTTGGTAATCCTACAGACAGTCAGGCTCTGATACCAAAGCTGTCGGGACCCCGATCCTAAGTCACACCGGTCTAGCATGTAACACATCATATCGCTTTGCGGCCTCACGCACGGTATCCCCACGGGTGCCACCTTACCTGGCCCGGGACCGTTTGTGCATTTTGGCTCACCTATATGATAATGTCGCTAGCACCCATATGACAGAGAACCCGGGCCGACATGACTAGTTGTAAACCCAAGGTGGCACTAACTTACAGGGACAGGCATACATGACCCAGCAATGAACGTGTCGGTCATCAACGTATGAACCTAAGTCGTAGCAAGCTACAAGGACTTAAAGGAACAACACGTGACTTTTCCCCAAAGGGACAGACACAGGAACGAAGAAGGACACATGTCGGCCAGCCTAAGTGTTCCGGAGCAGTAGCAAGCTACCATGGCTCAGTGGAAGCACTAGGAGGCATTTCCCCATAAGAGAGGCTACCAAGAATAAACAATTAGGTTGTCGGATCCCACACATACCAAGCATTTCAATAACATACACACAATATGATCGATATGTGCAAATACGACATGGCATCACAACAAAACTCTATGAATCAAAGTATTTATTCATTAGGCTCCGAGGACCAGATATTACAAACATGGGTCTCATGACCCAACAGACAGAGCATACAAGCAACACACAGAAGCATAACAAGTCTGAGTACAGACATCTACAAATGAAAAAGGCTAAGGAGCATGTCTATCTACAACACCCTTACAAGATCATAGCTGAGGTAACAAGCTACTTGTCGAAGTCCAAGCGGAACTACTAGTGAGACAGATGTCTCGTCTGCAAAACATAAATTAAGCAAAAGTGAGTACAAAGGTACTCAGCAAGACTTACATCACATCCTATCATACATGCATAAGTATCAATAAGGCTAGGTGGGGTTTAGTTGCAGCAAGCCAGCATGACTCAGTGGCTATCATGTTCTACGACTACGAGTAACTTCTTTGAGGTGAGAAAGCGCACACGAGTCTACAAATCACCACACAATACACTAGTATGGATTCTTTCCCGTCTCACTACGAGAAGGCCATTCATAGCACTCACACTTGTCTTGAGTGTTTTAGAGTATCCACTTCAAGTTGTCTATGTACCACGTAAGCATCCAAGAAGTCCATAACCGCGGACCCGGCTATTCAAATAGATCATGTTAACCCTGCAGGGTTGTACTTCTTCACACACGCTCTCGCCACTTACCGCCATGCACACATCATGTATCTCAGCAACCTTCAAGCGAAAGCCTGGCGAGGGTGTCGGCCACAACCTGACTAACCACACAAGACCCTAGTCTAGGTTTATCGCCTATTCGGGTTCCATCCGCAAGGGAGTGCGGCCGAGGTTTCCATCACGGCCCCAAATGATGTGAGCAGGGTTCCCAAGCCCACCATCCGGGTACCACTTGGTACACCATGCCACATGTGCCTAGTCTGTCCCAAGCCCACCCTGCCAGGTGCCACTTGGTAGAAAAATAACACTACCTACAAACACTAGAAACTAGTTGCGACTCCTGGACAGAGATCAAGTTGGTTAATAATTCGAGAGGGGTCGAGTTACCAGAACCCAATGTGTGGTAGTAGCTAGTCATTGCACAACATACACAGAACTCGGTGCTTAAGGACGGTTCCAGTGAGACAACCCACCATGTACTCCTACATGGCCTCTCACCGCTACCTTTACCAAATCGTGTTCACACACTTAACTCTCAGCATCAGAACATATCATAACACTTCAATTCATTCCCAATGAATCAGACCTGACACACTCTAAGAAATTGCAGGCATGGCATGGTACGAACACAACATGGCTTCAATCAACTCCTACACATGCTAGTGGGTTTCAACTATTTACTGTGGCAATGACAGGTCATGCAGAGGAATGGGTTCAACTACCGCAGCATAAAGTAGCAGTTGAATCGTTGTTTTCCTAATGCAATAACACAGAGCAAGAGCGAGAGAGTGGGATTGTATCGGAATGAACAAGGGGGTTTGCTTGCCTAGTAGATCAATGGTAGAGCACTGCTCTTCTGAGAGGTACTCTGGGGCGGTCTCTGGAGCAGGACCTATCGAGAAGGACGGTGCCGACAATCAAAACACAAGCATATGCAACAATATGATGCATGAACATGGCATTAATATGTGATATTGTTTGAGCTAATGCAACTAGCATTCATTTGGTTGAAGTCCATTTGAACCAGGGGTTCAAATGCAACTCCAAATTAAACATTTATAAATGCCATTTATGCGTTTTCATAAATTCAGTAGGTATAACTTCATTTGTCATGCATGAAAATGGTACAGATGGATAGATTGAGTTTTTCTGATAATTTTTCATATATAAATTATTTCAATCTGAGCTACAATTGAATTTATGTGATTTTCTGAAGTTTAAACACTTTTTTGGAATTTCTTGAGTTATTTAAATCCAGAAAATTATTTATTGCGTCAGCTTGACGTCATGGTGGCGTTAGCAGGTCAACTGAGCCATCCGGGTCAAACCTGCCCTGTTGGGCCCACGTGTCAGTGTCACCACTAATTAACAAAGTTAATTAGCGCTCAGTTAAATACTAACCTAAGTTAATTAGGGCATGGGCCCACATGTCAGTGACTACTCTAGTTAATAGGGTTAATTAGCACTAAACTAAACTTTGACCAGGGGCTGGGCCCACATGATAGTGACTCGGGGG
>LR738711.1:224777413-224827518 GCA_902687465.1 Secale cereale
CCCCCCCCCCCCACCGGCACTCCGGTAAATTCCGAAACTTTCCAGAACACTTCCGGTGTCCGAATATAGTCGTCCAATATATCAATCTTTACGTCTCGGACATTCCGAGACTCCTCGTCATCAAAACTCATCCGGGACTCCGAACTACCTTTGGTACATCAAAACTCATAAACTCATAATACCGATCGTCATCAAACGCTAAGCGTGCGGACCCTACGGGTTCGAGAACTATGTAGACATGGCCGAGACTCATCTCCGGTCAATAACCAATAGCGGAACCTGGATGCTCATACTGGATCCTACATATTCTACGATGATCTTTATCGGTCAAACCGCACAACAACATACGTTGTTCCTTTTGTCATCGGTATGTTACTTGTCCGAGATTCGATCGTCGGTATCTCTATACCTAGTTCAATCTCGTTACCGGCAAGTCTCTTTACTCGTTTCGTAATACATCATCTCGTGACTAACTCATTAGTCTTTTGCTTGCAAGGCTTATTATGATGTGTATTACCGAGAGGGCCCAGAGATACCTCTCCGACACTCGGAGTGACAAATCCTAGTCTTGATCTATGCCAACACCACGAATACTTTCGGAGACACCTGTAGAGCATCTTTATGATCACCCATTTATGCTGTAACGTTTGATAGCACACAAGGTGTTCCTACGGTATTCGGAAGTTGCATAATCTCATAGTCATAGGAACATGTATAAGTCATGAAGAAAGCAATAGCAGTAAAACTAAACGATCATAGTGCTATGCTAACGGATGGGTCTAGTCCATCACATCATTCTCCTAATGATGTGATCTCATTGATCGAATGACAACTCATGACTATGGCTAGGAAACATAGCCATCTTTGATCAATGAGCTAGTCTAGTAGAGGCATACTAGGGACATACTATTTTGTCTATGTATTCACACATGTATCAAGTTTCCGGTTAATACAATTCTAGCATGAATAAAAGACACTTATCATGATATAAGGAAATACAAATAACATCTTTATTATTGCCTCTAGGGCATATTTCCTTCAGTCTCCCACTTGAACTAGAGTCAATAATCTAGATTACAAAGTGATGATCCTCACACCCATGGAGTCCTGGTGCTGATCATGTTTTGCCCGTGGAAGAGGCTTAGTCAACGGGTCTGTAACATTCAGATCCGTATGTATCTTGCAAATCTCTATGTCTCCCTCCTTGACTAGATCGCGGATGGAATTGAAGCGTCTTTTGATGTGCTTTGTTCTCTTGTGAAACCTGGATTCCTTCGCCAAGGCTATTGCTCCACTGTTGTCACAAAAGATTTTCATTGGACCCGATGCACTAGGTATTACACCTAGATCGGATATGAACTCCTTCATCCAGACTCCTTCATTTGCTGCTTCCGAAGCAGCTATGTATTCCGCTTCACACGTAGATCCCGCCATGACGCTCTGCTTGGAACTGCACCAACTGACAGCTCCATCGTTCAATAAAAATACATATCCGGTTTATGACTTAGAGTCATCCGGATCAGTGTCAAAGCTAGAATCGACGTAACCGTTTACGACGAGCTCTTTGTCACCTCCATATACGAGAAACATATCCTTTGTCCTTTTCAGGTATTTCAGGATGTTCTTGACCGTTGTCGAGTGATCCACTCCTGGATTACCTTGGTACCTCCCTGCTAGACTTATTGCAAGGCACACATCAGGTCTGGTACACAGCATTGCGTACATGATAGATCCTATGGCTGAGGCATAGGGAATGACTTTCATTTTCTCTCTATCTTCTACAGTGGTCGGGCATTGAGTCTTGCTCAACTTCATACCTTGTAACACAGGCAAGAACCCTTTCTTTGACTGATCCATTTTGAACTTCTTCAAAACTTTATCAAGGTATGTGCTTTGTGAAAGTCCAATTAAGCGTCTTGATCTATCTCTATAGATCTTGATGCCTAATATATAAGCAGCTTCACCGAGGTCTTTCATTGAAAAACTCTTATTCAAGTATCCTTTTATGCTATCCAGAAATTCTATATCATTTCCAATCAACAATATGTCATCCACATATAATATTAGAAATGCTACAAAGCTCCCACTCACTTTCTTGTAAATACAGGCTTCTCCAAAAGTCTGTATAAAACCATATGCTTTGATTACCTCATCAAAGCGTATATTCTAGCTCCGAGATGCTTGCACCAGTCCATAGATGGATTGCTGGAGCTTGCATACTTTGTTAGCACCTTTTGGATCGACAAAACCTTCTGGTTGCATCATATACAACTCTTCTTTGAGATATCCATTTAGGAATGCAGTTTTGACATCCATTTGCCAGATTCCATAATCATAAAATACGGCAATTGCTAACATGATTCGGATAGACTTAAGCATCGCTATAGGTGAGAAAGTCTCATCGTAGTCAACTCCTTGAACTTGTCGAAACCCTTTCGCAACAAGTCGAGCTTTGTAAACAGTAACATTACAGTCTGTGTCGGTCTTCCTCTTGAAGATCCATTTATTTTCTATGGCTTGCCGATCATCGGGCAAGTCAACCAAAGTCCACACTTTGTTCTCATACATGGATCCCATCTTTGATTTCATGGCCTCAAGCCATTTTGTGGAATCTGGGCTCATCATCGCTTCCTCATAGTTCGTAGGTTCATCATGGTCTAGTAACATGAATTCCAGAACTGGGTTGCCGTACCACTCTGGTGCGGAACGTACTCTGGTTGATCTACAACATTCAGCAGAAACTTGATCTGAAGTTTCATGATCATCATCATTAGCTTCCTCACTAATTGGTGTAGGAATCACTGGAACAATTTTCTGTGATGTACTACTTTCCAATTCAGGAGAAGGTACAATTACCTCATCAAGTTCTACTTTCCTCCCACTCACTTCTTTCGAGAGAAACTCCTTCTCTAGAAAGGATCCATTCTTAGCAACGAATATCTTGCCTTCGGATCTGTGATAGAAGGTGTACCCAACAGTCTCTTTTGGGTATCCTATGAAGACACATTTCTCCGACTTGGGTTCGAGCTTATCAGGTTAAAGCTTTTTCACATAAGCATCGCAGCCCCAAACTTTAAGAAACGACAACTTTGGTTTCTTGCCAAACCATAGTTCATAAGGTGTCGTCTCAATGGATTTAGATGGCGCCCTATTTAACGTGAATGCAGTTGTCTCTAAAGCATAACCCCAAAACAATAGTGGTAAATCGGTAAGAGACATCATAGATTGCACCATATCCAATAAAGTACGGTTACGACGTTCGGACACACCATTACGCTGTGGTGTTCCGGGTGGCGTGAGTTGTGAAACTATTCCACATTGTTTCAAATGAAGACCAAACTCGTAACTCAAACATTCTCCTCCACGATCAGATCGTAGAAACTTTATTTTCTTGTTACGATGATTCTCTACTTCGCTCTGAAATTCTTTGAACTTTTCAAATGTTTCAGACTTGTGCTTCATTAAGTAGATATACCCATATCTGCTTAAATCATTAGTGAAGGTCAGAAAATAACGATACCCCCCGCGAGCTTCAACACTCATTGGCCCACATACATCAGTATGTATGATTTCCAACGAATATGTTGCTCGCTCCATAGTTCCGGAGAACGGAGTTTTAGTCATCTTGCCAATGAGGCATGGTTCGCAAGCACCAAGTGATTCATAATCAAGTGATTCCAAAAGTCCATCACTATGGAGTTTCTTCATGCGCTTTACACCAATATGACATAAATGGCAGTGCCACAAATAAGTTGCACTATCATTATTAACCTTGCATATTTTGGCTTCAATATTATGAATATGTGTATCACTACAATCGAGATCCAATAAGAATAGACCACTCTTCAAGGGTGCATGACCATAAAAGATATTATTCATAAAAATAGAACAACCATTATTGTCTGAATTAAATGAATAACCGTCTCGCAACAAACAAGATCCAGATATGATGTTCATGCTCAACGCTGGCACCAAATAACAATTATTTAGGTCTAAAACTAATCCCGAAGGTAGATGTAGAGGTAGCATGACGACGGCGATCACATCGACTTTGGAACCATTTCACACGCGCATCGTCACCTCGTCCTTAGCTAATCTTCGTTTAATCCGTAGTCCCTGTTTCGAGTTACAAATATTAGCAACCGAACCGGTATCAAATACCCAGGTACTACTACGAGCATTAGTAAGGTACACATCAATAACATGTATATCACATATACTTTTGTTCACCTTGCCATCCTTCTTATCCGCCAAATACTTGGGGCAGTTACGCTTCCAGTGTCCAGTCCCTTTGCAGTAGAAGCACTCAGTTTCAGGCTTGGCTCTAGACTTGGGTTTCTTCGCGGGAGTAGCAACTGTCTTGCTATTCTTCTTGAAGTTCCCCTTCTTTCCTTTGCCCTTTTTCTTGAAACTAGTGGTCTTGTTAACCATCAACACTTGATGCTCCTTTTTTGATTTCTACCTCCGCAGCCTTGAGCATAGCGAAGAGCTCGGGAATTGTCTTCTGCATCCCTTGCATATTATAGTTCATCACGAAGCCTTTATAGCTTGGTGGCAGTGATTGAAGAACTCTATCAATAACACTATCCTCGTCAACTTTGCAACCAAGTTGAGTCATATGATTGTAGTACCCAGACATTCTGAGCAAGTGTTCACTGATAGAACTATTCTCCTCCATCTTGCAGCTGTAGAACTTATTGGAAATCTCTATTTCTCAATCCGGGCATTTGCTTGAAATATTAAGTTCAACTCTTGGAACATCTCATATGGTCCATGACGTTCAAAACATCGTTGAAGTCCCAGTTCTAAGCCGTAAAGCATGGCACACTGAACTATCGTGTAGTCATCAGACCGCGTCTGCCAGACGTTCAAAGCGTCTACATTAGCGGGAGGGGGCTTGTCACCTAGCGGTGCTTCAAGGACATAATTCTTCTGTGCAGCAATGAGGATAATCCTCAAGTTACGGACCAAGTCCGTGTAATTGCTACCATCATTTTTCAACTTAGCTTTCTCTAGGAATGCATTAAAATTCAAAGGAACGGTAGCACAGGCCATTGATCTACAACAACATAGATATGCAAAAACTATCAGGACTAAGTTCATGATAAATTAAAGTTCAATTTAATCATATTACTTAAAGAACTCCCACTTAGATAGACATCCCTCCGGTCATATAAATGATCACGTGATCCAAATCAACTAAACCATGTCCGATCATCACGTGAGATGGAGTAGTTTTCAATGGTGAACATCTTATGTTGATCATATCTACTATATGATTCACGCTCGACCTTTCGGTCTCCAGTGTTCCGAGGCCATATCTGCATATGCTAGGCTCGTCAAGTTTAACCCGAGTATTCTGCGTGTGCAAAACTGGCTTACACCCGTTGTATTTGAACGTAGAGCTTATCACACCCGATCATCACGTGGTGTCTCGGCACGACGAACTTTCGCAATGGTGCATACTTAGGGAGAACACTTATACCTTGAAATTTTGTAATGGATCATCTTATAATGCTACCGCCGTTCTAAGCAAAATAAGAAGCATAATAAGATAAACATCACATGCAAATCAAAATATGTGACATGATATGGCCATCATCATCTTGTGCTTTTGATCTCCATCTACAAAGCACCGTCATGATCACCTTCGTCACCGGCGCGACACCTTGATCTCCATCATAGCATCGTTGTCGTCTCGCCAACTATTGCTTCTACGACTATCGCTACCGCTTAGTGATAAATTAAAGCAATTACATTGCGATTTCATTTCATACAATAAAGCGACAACCATATGGCTCCTGCCAGTTGCCGATAACTTTACAAAACATGATCATCTCATACAAAACCGTATATCTCATCATGTCTTGACCATATCACATCACAACAAGCCCTGCAAAAACAAGTTAGACGTCCTCTACTTTGTTGTTGTAAGTTTTACGTGGCTGCTACGGGCTTAGCAAGAACCGTTCTTACCTACGCATACAAAAAACCACAACGATGTTTCGTCAAGTATGTGTTGTTTTAACCTTCACAAGGACCGGGCGTAGCTACACTTGATTCAGCTAAAGTGAGAGAGACAAACACCCGCCAGTCACCTTTAAGCAACGAGTGCTCATAACGGTGAAACCAGTCTCGCGTAAGCGTACGCGTAATGTCGGTCCGGGCCGCTTCATCTCACAATACCGCCGAAGCAAAGTATGACATGTTGGTAAGCAGTATGACTAGTATCGCCCACAACTCATTGTGTTCTACTCGTGCATATCATCTACGCATAAACCTGGCTCTGATACCACTGTTGGGGAACGTAGTATTTTAAAATTTTCCTACAATCACGCAAGATCTATCTACCAGATGCATAGCAACGAGAGGGGAGAGTGTGTCTACGTACCCTCATAGACCGGGAGCGCAAGCGTCAAGTCACGCGGTTGATGTAGTCGAACTTCTTCGCGATTCAACCGATCAAGCACCGAACGTACGGCACCTCCGCGTTCAGCACACGTTCAGCTTGATGACGTCCCACGAGCTCTTGATCCAGTTGAGCTTCACGGGAGAGTTTCGTCAGCATGACGGCGTGGTGATGGATATGATGTATCTACCGGCGCAGGGCTTCGCCTAAGCACTGCAACGGTATGACCGAGGTGTGTTTCTGTGGAGGGGGGCACCGCACACGGCTAAAACAATTCAACTTGTGTTTCTGTGGATGCCCCCCTGCCCTCGTATATAAAGGAGCAAGGGGGGAGGCCGGTCGGCCCTCTATGGTGCGCCTAGAGAGGCAATCCTACTAGGAATAGGATTGCAATCCTATTCCTAGTAGAAGTCCACCAAGAAGGAGAGGGGGAAGGAAGGAGAGGGAGAGGGAGAGGGAAAGAGGGGCCGCGCCCCCTCCCCTAGTCCTATTCGGACTGCCCCTAGGGAGGGGGCGCGCCACCTCCTGGCTGCTGCCCTCTTTCTCCCCTATGGCCCACTATGGCCCACCATACCCCCGGGGGGTTCCGGTAACCCCCCCCCCCGGCACTCCGGTAAATTCCGAAACTTTCCAGAACACTTCCGGTGTCCGAATATAGTCGTCCAATATATCAATATTTACATCTCGGACATTCCGAGACTCCTCGTCATGTCCGTGATCTCTTCCGGGACACCGAACTACCTTCGGTACATCAAAACTCATAAACTCGTAATACCGATCGTCATCAAACGTTAAGCGTGCGGACCCTACGGGTTCAAGAACTATGTAGACATGGCCGAGCCTCATCTCCGGTCAATAACCAATAGCGGAACCTGGATGCTCATATTGGCTCCTACATATTCTACGAAGATCTTTATCGGTCAAACCGCACAACAACATACATTGTTCCTTTTGTCATCGGTATGTTACTTGTCCGAGATTTGATCGTCGGTATCTCTATACCTAGTTCAATCTCGTTACCGGCAAGTCTCTTTACTCGTTCCGTAATACATCATCTCATGACTAACTCATTAGTCTTTTGCTTGCAAGGCTTATTATGATGTGTATTACCGAGAGGGCCCAAGGATACCTCTCCGACACTCGGAGTGACAAATCCTAGTCTTGATCTATGCCAACACCACAAATACTTTCGGAGACACCTGTAGAGCATCTTTATGACCACCCAGTTACGTTGTGACGTTTGATAGCACACAAGGTGTTCCTACGGTATTCGGGAGTTGCATAATCCCATAGTCATAGGAACATGTATAAGTCATGAAGAAAGCAATAGCAGTAAAACTAAACAATCATAGTGCTATGCTAACAGATGGGTCTAGTCCATCACATCATTCTCCTAATGATGTGATCCCATTGATAAAATGACAACTCATGTCTATGGCTAGGGAACATAGCCATCTTTGATCAATGAGCTAGTCTTGTAGAGGCATACTAGGGACATAATATTTTGTCTATGTATTCACACATGTATCAAGTTTCCGGTTAATACAATTCTAGCATGAATAAAAGACATTTATCATGATATAAGGAAATACAAATAACATATTTATTATTGCCTCTAGGGCATATTTCCTTCAGGGGAGGCATTGGGAAGTATTGTTCATGCTAGTTTATGTGTTGCTTCGTAAGGGGCTGATTTGGATCCATATGTTTCATGCTATGGTTAGGTTTACATTAATTCTTCTTTTGTATTTGCGGATGCTTGCGAGGGAGGTTAATCATAAGTGGCATGCTTGTCAAGGGAAGGGCGGTACCCAAGCACCGGGCCACCCACATATCAAATTATCAAAGTAACGAACGCGAATCATATGAGCATGATGAAAACTACCTTGAGGATAATTCCCATGTGTACTCGGGAGTGCTTTCCTTTATATAAGAGTTTGTCCAGGCTTGTCCTTTGCTACAAAAAGGATTGGGTCACCTTGCTGCACCTTGTTTACTTTTGTTACTTGTTACCCGTTACAAATTACCTTATCACAAAACTATTTGTTACTGATAATTTCAGTTCTTGCAGAGAATACCTTACTGAAAACTGCTTGTCATTTCCTTCTGTTCCTCGTTGGGTTCGACACTCTTACTTATCAAAAGGACTACGATAGATCCCCTATACTTGTGGGTCATCACCATTTACCACTATTTATGTCGAACAACATTACATTTTATCGCAAATCCTGGTTTCACTTCAAATCGTTTTAGACCAAGATGGTGGGTTTTCAGAACGTCATGGTTGAAGGTTTGCACTCTGTCTTGCCACATGCTTCCTTTTGTGGACCATGCTGATGATGCACTACACCGGGGTGGCCCATAGGCTAGGAAGCCTGACGTTGGGTTGGCCCCAAGGCTCAGGAGGCCTGAAGGAGGTATGGCATTAGGAGGCAGCCTGGGGGCGTGCAAGCTAAGATGGCGTCCGTGTGATATCAGGTAGGTTTCGTGTAAACCCTAGCCCCTATATAAGGCGGGGCTAGGGGTAGCCATTCCCATCTACTCGGATAGACTAGAATCTCGGTGGTCATATTCATCCTTGCAACTCCCTCGCGCTAGGTGCTCCATCATCAATATAGAATAATAAGCATGGCGTAGGGTATTACCTCACCATGAGGGTCTAGAACCTGGGTAACCCCCTAATGCGAACTCCCTTTTGGCATTTTCAGTCAATCTCGCTACTGATGACCCGAAAATATAGGGGATCGATCGTGGTCTTTTTGATAAGTAAGAGTGTCAAACCCAACGTGGAGCAGATGAAATTGACAAGCAGTTTTCAGCAAGGTTTCACTTCAATTGTTGTAAGATAGTTTTAATAGATAGTTTGATATGAAGATAGTTTGAACAAGGCAGCAAGTAAGAATAGTAACAAAGTGCGGCAAGTGTCCTAATCCTTAATTGTGCTATACGATTTTATCACATCACTTTTATGATTAATACATAGCACACAATTTCGTCGAAGGGTCTCTGATTGGACCATCGCATTTGGGCCATCCTGCAATAGTGACATGAACCCATGCTATGGACGAACATAGAAGGGGTGAGGTGGAAGCAACGGGCTAGGTGGTCCAAATCAGGCTGGACGTGCGGACATACACGGTCGAACGATTTTTCTGACTAACATTTAATAAACATATAATAGGATTGCGGGTTAAATAAGTTAAATATTAGGGACTTTTTTGCGAAATTATCACGACGATGAGCGGGCAGAAACGACAGCGGCTTTATTATTACTAGCAAAAATGCTTGTGCGTTGCAACTAGAGAAGATTAATATAAAATTTGAAGCAACAAAAACTGCATAATAATCTAAAAGAGGTGTAAAATGAGGCTATAGTTACATGTGTATCCATATCCTAATACACAGCTAACTCCCATGGACACACATAAGCTTGTGGTAATCCATAATATTTCCAATCCATGCATCCTCCAAAATTATTTTATGCATGAAAGATAGTAATAGCTTCGTGACGATTTCCTTCAATAAATCAACCTCTTCACACAGTTGCTCCACTTTTCTGCCAGGATAGACATAACAAATTGTCAAAAACTTGAAAGGCTGAACCTACATAACTCATATCCAGCTCTTCCTTTAAATTGTACACACTGTCCAAATGTCAAAATTTCTAAATGAAATGCAATACCCTAAAATAATTCTCTGAAATCCACCACATCAAATGTCCCTATGCATCAGCTTTCTCAAAAGCAGAAATGAAGCAAAATGTTTTGTTGATCTTAAATGATAACCGCTGCCAGAAAATTCAGAAACCAAACTAAGACATAAAAGGGCACAACTGAAAAACACATCTCATATAAAGCTTTCCAACTTGATGTCGTCCCAATGTTGGCCATGGAGATCGTGCCCCCTGCGCAACAATTAATATAAATAACTGATTTTAGATAAGCTAATTTAGAGGATGTACTATTGACAACTCAATTTAGATAAACTGATTTCAGATACTTGAATCACAATTCTGAATGTTTCCCCTCGAAATTGTAAGCATAAAACCTGATCCAAGTGTTGGGGAACGTTGCATGGAAAACAAAAAAAATCTATGCACACACAAGATCTATCCATGGACATGCATAGCTATGAGAGGGGAGAGTGTATCTATGTACCCTCATAGACCGTAAAGCGGAAACATTTAACAACGCGGTTGATGTATTCGAACACGTTCACGATTCAACTGATCAAGCACCGAATGTACGACATCTCCGCGTTCAGCTCGATGACGTCCTCGCCTTCTTGGTCCAGCAAGACGGGCGAAGTAGTAGATGAGTTCCTGCAGCACGAGCACTGCGGAAAACTAGATGGAGGACTAAACTATGAAGAGGGGCGCCGCACCGGGGAGGGGAGGCAGCCAGGAGGCACCCCAAGGGTGGCCGACCGGCCCCCTTGGACTCCTGCCCTCTAGCGCCCCCCTTCCATGTATGCCTACATGGGGAAGGCAGGAGGAGGTGGCGCCCTCCCCCCTTTCCTTCCTCCTAGGTCCTAGGTGGAGGGAAGGAAAGAGGGGCTAGACCTCCCCCCATTCCATCCCTAAGGCCGGCGGCCAAGGGCACGGGCGCGCCAGCCCCTTGTGGGCTGGTGTGTTCCCCCCTCTTGGCCCATAAGGATCGTTAACCTCCCAGGGCTTCCCAGAACCCCTTCTCGTGATCCGATGACTACTCGATACAATTCGAAACCTTTCTGGTGACCAAATCACATCGTCCTATATATCAATCTTTACCTCTGGACCATTCCAGAGCTCCTCGTCTTGTCCTTAGTCTCATCCGGGGCTCCGAACAAAATTCGGTCACCAAATCACATAACTAATATAATAATATATACATGATCGAGACGACCCTCTGGTCAATAACCAATAGCGGGACCTAGATGCCCATATTGGTTCCTACATATTCTACGATTTTTTTTATCGGTCGAACCTTTATGACAACATACGTAGTTCCCTTTGTCTGTCGGTATGTTACTTGCTTGAGATTCGATCGTCGATATCTCCATACATAGTTTAATCTCGTTACCGGCAAGTCTCTTTACTCATTCCGTAATACATCATCTCGCATCTTACTCCTTAGTCACTTTGCTTACAAGCTTCTTGTGATGTTGTGTTATCGAGAGGGCCTAGAGTACCTCTCCGTCACACAGAGTGACAAATCCCAGTCTCGATCCATGCCAACCCAACAGACACCTTCGGAGATACCTGTAGAGCATCTTTATGATCACCTAGTTACGTTGTGACATTTGATATCACACAAGGTATTCCTCCGGTATTCGGGAGTTGCATGATCTCATGGTCGAAGAAACGTGTATACGACATTAAGAAAGCAATATCAACAAACTAAACGATCATATGCTATGCTAACGGGTGAGTCTTTTCCAGCACATCATTCTCCTATTGATGTGATCCCGTTATCAAATGACAACTCATGTCTATGGTTAGGAAACCTTAACCATCTTTCATCAACAAGCTAGTCTAGTAGAGGCTCACTAGGGACACGATATTCGTTTATGTATTCACACATGTATTTAAGTTTCCGGTCAATACAATTCTAGTATGAATAATAAACATTTATCATGAATAAAAAGTATATAATAATAACAACTATATTATTGCCTCTAGGGCATATTTCCATCACCAAGTGCACCACAAAATTTGCTCGTTTTCTCAACATCAAGCTAAAATTTGAGAATAGAATTGCCATAAAATATTTTAGAATTGAAAACACCCAGAGTACAATTAGATATAGATATATGTCCATGGTCTAACATTAATGACCCAACTCAATTTAAGGTGTATTTGAATTAGTGAGCGCTGCTTGTGGATGCAACTCAAACGTAGGCACAATATGAATTTGGAAGCGTACACCAAGCTGAGCTTGGCCTTGGACCATGAACTGCCTGAAACCCACTTGCGCGTACACTGCGCCAGGAAGTTCTCCGTCGTCCCCGCTCGCATACTGCGTTAGGAAGTTCTCCATCGCCCATGGCCCTTGGGCGGTTGCAAAACAACTCCACCATCACTCCTGCAACTGGATGCAATCAGAAGAACGACGAGGGTCTCCTAATCGTCGATCTCTCCATATCCACCAGCCGCGCCAACAGGTGAGTAGGCACATGATACCTTGCTACCATATTAGTTTAAGCCAGAGAAACCAAAGCTGGGTCAAAAATAAAACTGTCGAACAAGAACATGAGAGAAGAATAAATAAGTGATGCAGTGGATGAAGGAAATATGCCCTAGAGACAATAATAAAGTTGTTATTTATATTTCCTTGTATATCATGATAAATGTATTTTATTCATGCTAGAATTGCATTAACTGGAAACTTGATACATGTGTGAATACTGTCGGATTTCGGGTTCCGCAAACCCTTGAGAGGTTCGAACTCTGGGGTGCACACGAAGAACACTCCCTCCCCAGCGTGCTCACCCTATGATTCCGTGGCCTAGCTTGTCGTGCTCAAAGAACAGGGGACACAGAGAATTATACTGGTTCGGGCCACCTTGTGGTGTAATACCCTACTCTAGTGTGTGTGGTGGATTGCCTTTGTATGGCTGAGGACGAACTAGTACAAGGGATGAACAACCTCCGGAGGAGAGGTGTTCTTGGGCTCAGATGAGCTTGTGGTGTGAGTAGGGTGGAATGGGTCTGATCATAACTAGCCCAAGATGAGATGCCTTCTATGGTGGTGGTTAGGTCCTACTTATAGTGGCCTTGGTCCTCTTCCAAAATATCGGTGGGAAGAGATTCCACAACGGCCAAATTTGAAGGGGAACAGCTAGTACAAGTTATCCTGGCAAAAGTAGTCTTCGCCTACCAAAGGCTCTGGTGATGACGCCGCGCCGGGCTCCACGATGACCTCCGTTCTGCAGCCTTGATGGTATTTGGTCTTGTTGCACCGATATGGAAACCTTTCTCTGATCCCTTGGGACTCCGCGCCTGCGCTTGCCCTCTTAGCACCTAAGAGGAAACTGGCATCCTGCGCCCGCTGGCGCCCACCTGGCCTTGGTCGTCATGGCTCACGTCACGTGAACCTCGCGAGCTGCTCCTTGCATAGATATCTCTACTCCTCGGGAGCCAGCCTACAGAGGCTGCCCCTAGGGAGGTCTTGCTCTCGCCCGCCTCACGAGGCTTGGCCCCTCGCGAGGGTCTTGAGCTGTAGTTGCTGAAGTCGGGGCACACCAGACCGCTGATGGAGCCACGTCACGGGCCGCAGGCAGGCAAGCCTCGGTACCCCCGTTCCCAGAACGCCGATAGTAGCCCCCGGGCCCAAGACGCGCCAGGACTTGGCTTCGAGGCAAAGCCAAAGGGGCAAGGGCGAAGCGCCGTGGGCCCCAAACGTCTGCAGCCTCGGTCGACGCGTGGCGACTTGATTGGACGTGGGCGTCTCCGCTTCCCCACGCTGCCTCAACAACTGCCCGACTTGATGAGACCCTGCTACATGGACGGAAGAAACATCATTGTGTGAGATCATGGGGGCCAACGGTTGGCCTCCTCCATGCTATAAATAGGGGAGGGGGTGAAGCCCCCACTGCCCATCGCCTTCTCCTTGTCGCCCGTTCCTTCTCCTTCTTCCTTCTTCCGCCCTCCTGTTGCAACTCTCATGGCACCTCCCAAGAGGTCCTTTGCCGCAGAGAAGGGAAAGGCCCGCCAGGAAGAGTCTGATTTGCTGCTGCTCAAGAAGGGGCGGGGTCGCCCCCTTAAGCATGTCGCAACCCTTGCAGCAGCGCACCAGGGTCACAGGCGTACTCCTTCCAGGGTGGATGCCGCCCTGGGCAATCATGAGGCCCCTCTCTCCATGGCAGGGGCCGCTCTCGCCGTGGCAGCTCCTTTGCCACGCGAAGGCGCGCCAAGGTTGCCCGGCCTCCTCAGTCAGGCTCCCACTCGTCGGAGGCGCTCATGGAGTTCGTCGTGTGGCCGGAGAATCTAGCCGGCGCCTGGCTCCAGTTGCCGCGCTTCTTCGCCCATCAGCTGCTGGCCGAGGGTCTTGACGGTCACTGGCTGCAGGCTGACAGTTGCTGCAGCAAGGCATCTTGGGTTGCGGTGGAGATATCCTCCGCTGGCAACGCGGCCCGGGCCCGTGGTTGGTAGACGTTTGCCCGCGCACGAGGCTTGGGCAGGCGGTGCACCCTCCACTTCAAGTATGATGGCGCTGCGACCCGCTTCGTGAGGGTGTTCGGTGTGGACAGTCGCCTTGCTGGGTGATGTCCTGAAGGCGGCAGCGGTGATGACGGGTTAGGCCCCGGAGACGGCCGCAACGAGGCTGCAGGCAGGCTCGCCCTTGGTGACAGCCGCGACTCCTTGATACCTCTCCAACGTATCTATAATTTTGATTGTTCCATTCTATTATATTATTTGTTTTGGATGTTTAATGGGATTTATTATGGACTTTCATATTATTTTTGGGACTAACCTACTAACCCAAGGCCCAGTGCAAATTGCTGGTTTTTTGCCTATTTCAGTGTTTCGCACAAAAGGAATATCAAACGGAGTCCAAACGAAATGAAACCTTCGCGAGGATCGTTTTTGGAACAAAGGCAATCCAGAAGACTTGGAGTACACATCTGGGAAGCCACGAGGAGGCCACGAGGCAGGAGGGCGCACCCAGGGGGTAGGCGTGCCCCCACCCTCGTGGGGCCCTCGTAGCTCCATTGACGTACTTCTTCCTCCTATATATACTCATATACCCTAAAAACATCCGAGAGCACCACGAAACCCTATTTCCACCGCCGCAACCTACTGTACCCGTGAGATCCCATCTTGGGGCCTTTTCCGGAGCTCCACCGGTGGGAGAACCAATCGCGGAGGGCTTCTACATCAACACCATAGCCTCTCCGATGAGTTGTGAGTAGTTTATCACAAACCTTCAGGTCCATGGTTATTAGCTAGATGGCTTATTCTCTCTCTTTGGATCTCAATACAAAGTTCTCCTCGATCTTATTGGAGATCTATTCGATGTAATACTTTTTGCGGTGTGTTTGTCGAGATCCGATGAATTGTGGGTTTATGATCAAGATTATCTATGAACAATATTTGATTCCTCTCTGAATTCTTATATGCATGATTTAAATATCTTTGCAAGTCTCTTCGAATTATCAGTTTGGTTGGGCCAACTAGATTGATCTTTCTTGCAATGGGAGAAGTGCTTAGCTTTGGGTTCAATCTTGCGGTGTCCTTTCCCAGTGACAGCAGGGGCAACAAGGCATGTATTGTATTGTTGCCATCGAGGATAAAAAGATGGGGTTTATATCATATTGCATGAGTTTATCCCTCTACATCATGTCATCTTGCTTAAGGCGTTACTCTGTTCTTATCAACTTAATACTCTAGATGCATGCTGGATAGCGGTCGATGTGTGGAGTAACAGTAGTAGATGCAGAATCATTTCAGTCTACTTGTCACGGGCATGATGCCTATATACATGATCATGCCTAGATATTCTCATAACTATGCGCTTTTCTATCAATTTCTCGACAGTAATTTGTTCACCCACCGTAGAATATGCTATCTTGAGAGAAGCCACTAGTGAAACCTATGGCCCCCGGGTCTATATTCCATCATATCAATCTTCCATCAACTAGTTATCTTTACCGTTCTTTATTTTGCATTCTTTACTTTTCAATTTATACAACAAAAATACCAAAAATATTTATCTTATTATCTCTATCAGATCTCACTTTTGCAAGTGGCCGAGAAGGGATTGACAACCCCTTTATCGCATTGGTTGCAAGGTTGTTATTTGTTTGTGCAGGTACGATGGATTTGCATGTAGTCTACTACTGGATTGATACCTTGGTTCTCAAAAACCAAGGGAAATACTTATGCTACTTTGTTGCATCACCCTTTCCTCTTGAAGAAAAAAACAACGCATGCTCAGGAGGTAGCACTCCTCCAGCGGCGGCGGCTCTTCCGCCAACGAGAGAACGAGTAGCGGTGGCTAGGACCAGCCGCCCCATCGTCAGGCTCGCTTCGAGGTTGGTGACGGGTCGTCCCGCCGCCATGCGGCGGTGAAGCGCGAGGAGGGCTCAGACTAAGCGAAGCCCTGGAGGCCCTCGGGTCCAGGTCTCGTGAGCTTCTACGGTCGTGTGACCTGCTTTTGTTTAGCTTTTGCTCTTTCCTACGCTTCAAAGAAAAAAGGGCAAGTGGCCCGACGGGGGCGTGTAATGAACTATGACGCCTATACCGCCATGTTATGTTATAATATTCAAGTGCCTTACTGGGGTAGGGGGGTAACTTAGTAGGGTATGCTTGAGGGACCGTCTTCCGGCGTTTGGGGGGCTTCCTCGCTGCCGGCACGGGCACTACTGGCCTTTGAGGGGCATCTGCAAAATTTGTTAGGGAATCAACCAGAGGCCTCGTTCCTTCTTGCATGAGCACTCAGGCGCGGGCTGATCATGGCTTGACGCACCGCGTCGCGGTACCCGGGAGGCACAGAATTGAGGAGGGTGCGCCACTCACGAGCTCAAACAAGAGCACCTCACAAATAGTAAGGAGGCCGAAACCCTGGGGTGAGGGGGTTCTTGCGAGGCATGCGTGTGATGGGTGCTGGCCAGCGCGCGGACACGGACATCCCTGCCTAGCCCCCAAGGGGGAGCTCGAGGGAGATCGTCGAAGAACCCCCGTCCTCCCCGAGGCGAGAAAAAGAGCGAACAAAGCGATCGAATAGGAAAACTCAACCAAGCAACTGAAGGACAGAGAACTCCAAATTCATTAAAAGACCGCAACCAGATATAGAAAGCAAATGAACGGTCGCGTCCGGCACCTAGTCTAGTCTTCTCACCGGCGCGGAGCAAAGTGCTGCCACTAGGACATGGGAGGGAGCCCCCGAGGCCCGAGGGCGGCTCTTCGGAGACTCTGGGGCATGTACAGCCCCACTCATTATTACGTGAGAGTGTCATGGGCGGAGACCTTCACAGGCGCGAGCCTTGCTTCACAGGCACTGGGCCTTCCTTCATGGGTAGAACTTCCGGAGGTGCTAGATGTTCCAGGCATTCTGGATGGGGACGCCATCCCCCGTCTCCAAGCGCACGGCGCCAGGCCTAGAGACGTGGGCAATTCTGAATGGGCCCTCCCACATGGGTGAGAGCTTGTGCAGCCCTTCCCTGGAGAGCACCCGCCTCAGGACCAGATCACCTACCTCGAGCATTCTGGAACGGGAGTTGCAGCAGTGGTACCGCCGCAACGCCTGCTGGTACCTTGCTGCTCGGAGCGAAGCTTATCGGCAGCGTTCTTCCCCCAGCACGAGATCCATCCCCCGCGCAGCATCCTAGCGTGCCTCGTCGAACGACAGGACCCGCGCGGAGTGATGTTTGACCTCGTGAGGGAGAACTGCTTCAGCTCCGTAGATGAGGACGAACGAGGTCTCACCCGTTGGCTTGGTGGCGGTGGTGCGAATGGACCACATCACGGACTGGAGCTCGTCATACCATCCCCTGCCGCCGGCCTCGAGCTTCTTCTTGAAGGTCCTCACCTTGAGGCCCCTCAGGACCTCCGCGTTGGCGCGCTCATCTTGCCCGTTGCTCCTAGGGTGTGCCACTGAGGCATAGCTAATCTGCGTTCCAAGGTTAGCGCAATATGTTTTGAAGAGGTTGCTAGTGAATTGCGAGTCGTTGTCGGTGACCATGCGATTAGGGACCCCGAACCGGCTCACGATGCCCCTAATGAACTTGACCGCAGAGCCGGCAGGGATGGTGCGTACTGGCTCCACCCCGGCCCACTTGGGGAATTTTTCGATGGCGACGTAGAGGTAGCGGTAGCCCCCGGGCGCTCGAGGAAAGGGCCCCAAGATGTCCAGCCCCGAGACCGCGAGCGGCCATGAGAGTGGGATAGTCTGAAGGCCCTGAGTTGGCTGGTGGATCTGCTTGGCATGGAACTGGCAGGCTTCGCAGGATTTCACCAGCTCGGCAGCGTCGCTGAGTGTTGTAGGCCGATAAAATCCTCTACAGAACGACTTGCCCGCCAAGGTGCGCGAGGACGAGTGATGCCCATAGTACCCGCTATGTATGTCAGTTAGCAGCTCGCGTCCCTACTCCCTGGAGATGCATCTCAAAGAAACGTCATTGGGTCATTTTTGGTACAATTCACCATCCTGGAGGCAGTAAGCCGCGACCTATCGGGCCACACGCTCTGCGTCCTCCTCCTTCTCCGGCAGGGTTCCCTGTGACAGGTAGGTCTTGAACTCTTGAGTCCAGTGCTACCTCTTGAGCTTGCGTTGTATTCCCTCGAAGAGGAAAGGGAGATGCAGCACAGTAGCGTAAGTATTTCCCTCGGTTTTTTAGAACTAAGGTATCAATCCAGTAGGAGACCACGCGCGAGTCCCTCGCACCTGCACAAACAAATAAGAACTTCGCAGCCAACGCGATAAGGGGTTGTCAATCCCTTTACAGTCACTTACGAGAGTGAGATCTGGTAGAGATGATAATTATATTTTTGGTTTAATAAAACAGCAAATAAAAGCAAGAAAATTAAAGTAGATGTAGATTGATATGTTGAGAATAGACCCGGGGGGCCATAGTTTTCTCTAGTGGCTTCTCTCATGATAGCGATATTCTACGGCGGGTAAACAAATTACTGTCGAGCAATTGATAGAAAAGCGAATAATTATGAGACTATCTAGGCATGATCATTGTATGTAGGCATCACGTCCGAGACAAGTAGACCGAAACGATTCTGCATCTACTACTATTACTCCACACATCGACCGCTATCTAGCATGCATCTAGTGTATTGAGTTCATACGAACAGAGTAATGCCTTAAGCAAGATGACATGATGTAGAGGGATAAACTCAAGCAATATGATGAAAACCCCATCTTCTTATCCTCGATGGAAACAATACAATACGTGCCTTGCTGCCCCTACTGTCACTGGGAAAGGACACCGCAAGATTGAACCCAAAGCCAAGCACTTCTCTCATTGCAAGAACTATAGATCTAGTAGGCCAAACCAAACCAATAATTCGAAGAGACTTGCAAGGATATTATGAGCACACATAAAAAGTTCAGAGAAGAACCAAATATCTTTCATAGATAGCCTTGATCATAAACTCACAATTCATCAGATCTCGACAAACACACCGCAAAAAGAGATTACATCGAATGGATCTCCTTGAAGACCGAGGAGAACTTTGTATTGAAATCCAGAGAGAGAGAGAAGAAGCCATCTAGATACTAGCTATGGACCCGAAGGTCTGTGGTAAACTACTCACAACTCATGGTGAGGGCGATGATGATGATGATGAAGGCCTCTGTGATGGATCCCCCTCCCGGAACAGGCTCCAAGATGGGATCTCCACGGGAACAGAAGCTACGGCGGTGGAATTAGGGTTTTCTCTCTGCGTATGGAGTTTCTGGGGTACGTAGGTATATATAGGAAGAAGGAGGGCACCGGGGGCCACACGGGCCAACCTCGAGGCAGGGGGCGCGCCCTGGGAAGGGGGCATGCCCCCACCCTCGAGGGCAGGCCCTCTGTCCCCTGACTTGGTCCTGATGTTTCCCGAGCGTGATTTCCTCCAAAAATATGTCTCGCGAAGGTTTCATTTCGTTTGGACTCCGTTTGATATTCTTTTTCTGCAAAACCCTGAAATAGGCAAAAACAGCAATCTGGACTGGGCCTTTGGGTTAGTAGGTTAGTCCCAAAAATGATATAAAAGTGAATGATAAAGCCCATTAAACATCCAAGACTTCATAAAAAATAGCATGGAACAATCAAAAATTATAGATACGTTAGAGAC
Organism: Secale cereale; assembly: GCA_902687465.1. NCBI lineage: Eukaryota > Viridiplantae > Streptophyta > Magnoliopsida > Poales > Poaceae > Secale > Secale cereale. The sequence goes on from LR738711.1 coordinate 224,797,594, forward strand.
GTATCATCCAGCACCCCTCCTGGGGCTCGAGCGCAAGGAGCAAGCGTGCTCCTGAGGTCGGGCCACAGGCAGGAGCTCCCGAGGTTGGCAGAGGGGGGAGCTCCTCCTGAGGTAGTATCGGCTCCGCAACCGGTGGGGCGACCGATGGCTTGAAGATCCATTCCTCAAAGACGTCGGGCTCCTGCGGCTGGCGCCTGGACGCCCTATTGGCGATGTCGTTTGCCTCCTTGTTCGTGCCGCGCGGCACATGCTGCAGCTCTAAGTCCAGGAATTGTTTCTCCATTTTGCGTACCTCCGCCAGGTACGCCTCCATGTGCTCATCCCTGGGCTCGTAGACCTTGTTGGAGAAGTTGACGAGGAGCTGAGAGTCGCCCTTGATAGTGAGGCGCTTCACACCAAGGGCGGCTGCAGCTTTTAGGCCGGTGATCAGGCCTTGGTATTCTGCGATGTTGTTCGACACCTTCTCACCGTGCTGGAAGCAGAGCTGTACGGCATAGTAGAGCTTGTCCTTGGTGGGCGAAATGAGCACGGCGCCCGCCCATGCGCCCTGGCGTGCGAAGGCGCCGTCAAAGTACATGACCCAACCATCTGGTGCTTCACTCCCCGGCAAGAGGGACTGGTCCTCACCCGCTCCGGGCTATGGGGTGTCGGTCCATTCTTCCATGAAGCCGGCAAGCGCGGCACCCTTGACGACCCTGGTGGTGCTGAAATCCAGCTGAAATGTCTGCAACTTGATGTTCCAATCGGCGACCCTTCTCGTAGCATTGGGGCTCCTCAACACGCTCTCCAACGGGTAAGCGGACACAACCTTGATGAGATGGCCTTGGAAGTAGTGGCGTAGCTTGTGCGAAGCGACAAGGAGCGCGAGCAGAAGCTTCTACGGCATGGGGTAGCGTGCCCGATCGTCGCGGAGCACCGTGCTGACAGAGTACACCGGGTGCTCGGCGAGGGTGGGGGCTAGGCTCCCCTGAGTCTGGGGCACGTCCCGAGGCGAGAGGGCCTCAGGAGCTTGGTCACCGGATGTAGTGGTCGGGGCCTCAGGAACGTCATCTAGTGGAACTTGGTCACCGGCTGGCCCAGGTGGAGCCTCATGAGTGTCTCCCTGGGGCTGCATGGCTTTGTTCTAGCGCTCCTCCTAGACTGCCACTAGCGCTGCGCTGGCAGAGTATGGTGTCGCGGCTAGGTAAAGTATGAAGGGCTCTCGGGGCTTCGGTGCCACCATCACCAGTGGGGTAGTGAGGTACTTCTTGAGGTCTTCGAATGCTGCATCGGCCTCTAGGGTCCACTCAAATGGGCCTTTCCATCATCAGTTTGAAGAAGGGAAGGACACGCTCCCCCAGCTTGGAGATAAAACGCCCGAGCAACGTTACGCAGTCGGCCAGCTTCTGCATCTCCTTGAGGGTCTTCGGTGGACTCATCTTCTCTATGTCCTTGACTTTATTGGGGCTTGCCTCGATTCCCCTGTAAGACACCAGGAAACCTAGCAGCTTGCCCGACGGGACGCCGAACACACATTTCTCCGGGTTGAGTCGCAAGTCTACCTTGCGCAGGCTGGCGAAGGTCTCCACTAGATCTTCAATGAGGGTCTTGGCCTCCCGAGATTTTACTATGATGTCATCAACGTAGGCCTCACCGTTCCTCTTGAGCTGCTCTCCCAGGGCGATATGCATCAGCCGTTGGAAAGTTGCTCCTGCATTCCGCAACCCGAACGGCATACAAGTGTAGCAGTATACTCCGCACGGGGTGAGGAAGGCAGTCTTCTCGACATCTTGCACCGCCATCTTGATCTGATGGTAGCCCGAAAAGGCATCTAGGAAGCACAGTAGGTCGCACTCGGCGGTGGAGTCAACAATCTGGTCGATGCGCGGCAGTGGGGACTGGTCTTGCGGACATGCCTTGTTGAGGTTGGTGAAGTCGGCACACATGCGCTCCTTGCCACCTTTCTTGGGCACGACCATCGGATTTGCCAACCACTCCGGATAGCGCACCTCGCGGATCACACCAGCTTCTTGCAATTTGCGAGTCTCTTGTATGATGAAAGACTGCTTCTCAGTGGACTAACGCCTGGCCTTCTGCTTCACGGGGCGCACATTGGGGCACACGTTTAGGTGATGCCCGATCACCCCCCCCCCCCTTGGGACTCCTGACAGGTCCTTGGGTTCCCATGAAACACCTCCTTGTTAGTGCGCATGAATCCGACCAGCACCTTTTCTTGAACTGGGGGAAGGCCAATGCCTATTGTGAAGGTGGCACCAGATGCGCCATCTTCATCCACCAGCACCTACTTCATCTCGGCTCGGTATTGAGAGAAAAGTTGGGTCTTTTTGGCCGGCGCTGCCCCCACTGCCTCCAGAGCTGCCTCGCCGGCTGGGCGTGCCACCGCTACGGCCCTGAAGGCGAGCTTGAGAGCCCCCAGGGCCTCCTTGGTATCTCCGGCTACAGGGAGGATGTCGTTGCTTCCCGAAAACTTCATGAGGTTATACGCTGGGTGAGTTGCCTCCATGAACTTGGCTAAGGCTGGGTACCCGAGGATGGCGTTATAGGGGAGATCGATGTACGCGATGTCGAAGTCGATAAGCTCGGTGCGGTAGTTGTTGCGGGTGCCGAAGGTGACGGGAAGCCAGATCTGCCCAAGGGGGCTGGTGATGCCGCTGACGACCCCGGAGAATGGACTGGAGGGGCGGAGCCGCTCGGGCGACACATGGAGCATGTCGAACGCTTCTAGGGAGAGCACGTTGAGTCCGGCCCGACCGTCAATGAGGGTCTTGGTTACCGCCATGTGGCAGATAGTGAGGGTGCAGAGCATCGGGAGCGCGCCCGCGCTTGCGGTGACCACTGAGTGGTCTCTGGAGTCGAAGGTGAGGTCGGCCTTAGGCATAGCCCATCCTGGACGGGCTCCCTGCGAGGCCCGGGTGGAGCCCACTTGACGGAGAAACTACTTGACATGGCGATCCGAGGGCGGCGCCTGAGAGCCGCCGAGGAGGGTCCCGACAGCGTGGGGCGCCAGCGCCGCGAAGCATGCGGTGAAGAGGCTGCGCAGCTCCTCCCAGAATGCACTAATGACTCTGGCAAGCTGAGAAACCAGGTGCGCGGTATACCGGTAAGTGCCATGGGGAGCCAGCTGGCCATGACCTTGTTGTCGCCGCCGGCCGTCGAAATGGCCTCCTCGTAGGCCTGAATGAAGTCAGCCGGATCTGCCGCTCCGTCATAACGCGGTGGTAGCTCCGGCCTAAACTTGAGTGGCCACTGCACCTGTCGCAAGGTGGGGGTGAAGGCTCGGTGGCCTACTACGCCGCCGCGCGTGCCCACCGAGCCGGTCGGAGCAGAGGCGTCCGCCATAAGAGCCTGGCGGATGGAGAGCGGGGTGGACGGAGAGGCGGAACTTCGGCGCACCCCTACCTGGCGTGCCAAATGTCAGATTTCGGGTTCCGGAAACCCTTGAGAGGTTTGAACTCTGGGGTGCACACAAATAACACTCCCTCCCCAGTGCTCTCACCCTACAATTCTGTGGCCTAGCTCGTCGTGCTCAAAGAACAGGGGACACAGAGAATTATACTGGTTCGGGCCACCTTGTGGTGTAATACCCTACTCCAGTGTGTGTGGTGGATTGCCTTTGTATGGTTGAGGATGAACTAGTACAAGGGATGAACAGACTCCAGAGGAGAGGTGTTCTTGGGCTCGGATGAGCTTGTGGTGTGAGTAGGGTGGAATGGATCTGATCCTAACCAGCCCAAGATGAGATGTCTTCTATGGTGGTGGCTAGGTCCTACTTATAGTGGCCTTGGTCCTCTTCCCAAATATCGACGGGAAGGGATTCCACAACGGCCAAATTTAAAGGGGGACAACTAGTACAAGTTATCCTGACAAAAGTAGTCTTCGCCTGCCAAAGGCTCTGGTGGTGACGCCACGCCGGGCTCCACGATGACCTGCGTTTTGCAGCCTTGACGGTCTTTGGTCTTGTTGCACCGATATGGAAACATTTGCATGATCCCTCGGGACTCCGCGCCTGCGCTTGCCCTCTTAGCACCAAAGAGGAAATTGGCATCCTGCACCACTGGCGCCCGCCTGGCCTTGGTCGTCATGGCCCATGTCACGTGAACCTCGCGAGGTGCTCCTTGCATAGATATCTCCGCTCCTCGAGAGCCAGCCTAGAGAGGCTGCCCCCAGGGAGGTCTTACTATCGCCCGCCTTGCGAGGCTTGGCTCCTCGCCAGGGTCTTGAGCTGCAGTTGCTGAAGTCGGGCCGCACTAAGCCGCTGATGGAGCCACGTCATGAGCCGCAGGCAGGCATGTCTGGGTAACCCCTTTCCCAGAACACCGACAAATACATAGACAAAACAGAGTGCCCTAGTATGCCTCTACTAGACTAGCTCGTTAATCAAAGATGGTTATGTTTCCTGACCATAGACATGTGTTGTCATTTAATCAACGAGATCACATCATTAGGAGAAAGATGTGATGAACAAGACCCATCTGTTATCTTAACACTATGATCGTTTAGTTTTACTGCTATTGCTTTCTTCATGACTTATCAAGGTTTCTCTAACTATGAGATTATGCAACTCTCGAATACCGGAGGAACACCTTGTGTGCTATTGATAACCCACAAGTATAGGGGATTGCAACAGTTTTCGATAAGTAAGAGTGTCGAACCCAATGAGGAGCTAAAGGTAGAACAAATATTCCCTCAAGTTCTATCGACCACCAATACAACTCTATGCACGCTTGACGTTTGCTTTACCTAGAACAAGTATGAAGCTATAAGTACTTTGTAGGTGTAACGGGATAGGTCTGCAAGAATATAAAGAGCACATAAATAAAAACTAGGGGATGTTTTAGGTAAAGAAGCAATAAAGTTAGTATAGCGAGTGTGGAAAAGTGGTGGTAGGAGTTGCGAAGTTGTCCGTAAGCAATTGACTACGTTACTAGACTGATAGCAAGTTTTATGTGGGAGAGGCCACTGCTAGCATGTCATCCCTGACTTGGAATTCTATGCACTTATGATTGGAACTGTTAGCAAGCATCCGCAACTACTAACGTTCATTAAGGTAAACCCCAACCATAGCATTAAGATATATTGGTCCCCCTTCAATCCCGTATGCATCAATTTCTATGCTAGGTTGAAGCTTCCGTCACTCTTGCCCTCCAATACATAGTCCTATCAACATACAACTAACCCTATGGTGTGATCCACGTGGGTGCTCATATGATGAGCACCAAAGGACATCAACATAACCACAAGAAAATTAAACCAATCATAGCTATTCACCAATTACCGATAGGAAAACAAAAATCTACTCAGGCATCATAGGATGGCAACACATCATTGGATAATAATATGAAGCATAAAGCACCATGTTCAAGTAGAGGGTACAGCGGGTTGCGGGAGAGTGGACGGCTATAGATAGATGGGGAAAGGTGATGAAGATGTTGGTGAAGATGACGGAGGTGTTGATGTAGATCTCCGTCTCACGATGATGGCTCCGGCGGCGTTCGGGTGCCACCGGGAGAGAGGGGGAGAGGGCCCCCTCCTTCTTCTTCTTCTTCCTTGACCTTCTCCCTAGATGGGTGTCAGGCCCAAGATGCGATTCTATCCCGATCACGTGACTCTTACGTGATTGGGGCACAACTGCATTTCGGGCGCTTAGCAAGATGGATATCATTACTTCGTACCATTCCATACATACATGGGGGATACAACAATACATACAAGTCACATGAATACAACAACATTAATACAAGGTATCCGACTACGGATACAAACATGAAAGCAAAACGACATCCATCTGCTATCCCAGGCTGCCGACCCGGAACCTAACCCAAGACTGAACAAGCTGAAGAAGAAAGAACTCCAACACAAAGGACATCGCTCTCACGTCAAGACATCGGAAACCTGCACTTGCAACTGTTGTTGTAGTATCTGTGAGCCACGAGGACTCAGCAATCCCATAACCATGGGTAACAAGAGTAGCAAAGCTTAATGGGTAGGAGGAGGTAAAGTGGTGAGGTTGCAGCAGCGGCTAAGCAAAAGTATGGTGGCTAACTTACGAGTACAAGAATAAGATGAGCATCTACGCAAATGGTCGCAAACTAGTAGTGATCGCTAAAGATCCTAAACTACCTACGAGTCAAACATAACCCCATCGTGTTCTATTCTCAAAGTGAAAAGAGACAGTCACGGTTACTCACATAGTTGTGTGTTTTACTTCGGATTCTCTGTCAAGTTTTCTACAACCGGACATTAACAAACTCCAATCTGTCACATAACCACGGGCACGGCTTTCGAAAGATCATAACCCTGCAGGGGTGTCCCAACTTAGCCCATCACAAGCTCTCACGATCAGCAGAAGTAATAATAATATTACCCCTTATCTTAGGGACAATCCGATTAGGCTCGGCATCCCGGTGCACAAGACATTTCGACAATGGTAAAACAAGTCCAGCAAGATCTCCCGGTGTGTCGACACCCTGATAGTAGCCGCGCGTATCTCGTCTCACGCTGTCACATCCCTAGCTTTACTTTGCCCTAGGATAGTTTTCGCCTGTGCATCATGTTTAAAATCTTGTTAAACTTGAAATGGGGATGTTCAAACCCTAGCACTAAATGAATTCAACTAGGGTCAAATTAAAATCTTTTTCAATGAACCCAAAATGCCCTTTGGAAAAGTTCATCATTTATGGATTGATTAGAAACCTCTGCCAAAAATGTTGCTCATATTTCTATGACATTTTTGGACTTTTGAATTAAATCATATCTTATTTGCATTTGGGCATTTAAATTTTATATATTATTTTAAATGCTCAAATAATCATAAACTAAAATGTTTACTGTGGGATTTACTCTAAACAGTAGCCATGCTTGGTTTCATGATTTTTGAGTGTGCCTAAGTATTTTTAATAAAGCCCAGAACAAAATAACAAAATAGAAAACAGAAATTAAAATAGAACCGAGAGAGATAGGAAAACTACCTGGGCCTTCTTACCTGGGTGGCCCATTAGGCGGCCCAGCCCACCAGGCAGCCGTGCCATCTTCAACCTCTGCCAGTAGGCAGAGGCGAAGGCGCACGCGCGCGCTGGGAGGCCTCCACCTCCTGCTTCGCGCTGGAGGCCGCTCCCTCGTCCTGATCTGCGTCGCTGGAGACGCCTCGAGCCCCCCTGGCCTTTCCCCTCACTCTCTTCCTTCTCCCTCGTCCTCTCTCTCGTTCTTCTGCCATGGCCGAAACCACCACAGCCGCGCCGCCGAGCACCACCGTGGCCACAGCCTCCCCCTCGCCCCTCCGACGAGCCCCTGAGCTCCGTCGTGCCACCCTCTTCCTCTCCTTCATGTCATGCGGCGCCAGGAGCTCCCCCTCACCCGCAACGCCGTCGATCCCCTCCTCTGCGTCCGGTGACCGTCGTCGACGATTCACCGCTGACTGGACCTCCCCGAGCCCGCTGATCTCTTATTCGGCATCGCCGTGAGCTCCTACTTCGATTCCTCCTCTCCCCCGACCTCCCCGCACTCTCTAGCTACGGCTCCACCTCCGGCCGGAGCTGTGGTCTGCCGGCCATGTCGCCGTCGTGGCCACAGCTGCCGCCGCTCTCGTCCGAGCCCATAAGCACACTCAGCGCACCCCCAGGAGCACGCCGCACCCACCAGCCCACCTCCCCGTGCCCCATAGCACCTAACTCGACGGTTCCCGAACTCCGGCGCCGCTGCGAGCTCGTTTCCGGCGAGCTCCGGCCACTCTAGCTCCTCCCACTTGCGTGGATGAACGCGGGAGAGTAAGGGCTCACTCCTGGTGCCCTCAGCGTGCCCAGCCGCGGCCTGCAGCGCCGCCCCGACCAACTCCGGCGAGTTTCTGCCGGTGTTGTGGTCGCCGACGTCACCTGCTGACGTGGCACCGGCTATTTAGCCTAATGACGCCCTAACTAACCCCCCAGGGCCACTGACATACGGGCCCCACTGCTAACTACCTAGTTTAGGATTAATTAAAATAGGATTAGCCCTGGATCACTGACGTGTGGGCCCAGGCCCTTGACTAATTAGGGTTAGGTTTAAATTAGTGTTATATAATTTAGTTAGTTAGTGAGACACTGACATGTGGGCCCCGTGTCTGTTTAGTTTAGTTTTAAATTTTTAGTTAGTGCTGAGAGACTGACCAGTGGGACCCACTGGTCAGGTTTGACCTGGACCCGCCTGTTGACTTGCTGATGTCACACAGACGTCATGCTGACGCAGTAAAGCCTTTTCTGGAATTTATATAAATCTAAATGATTTATTTATTTCCAGAAAATGCTTTAAACTTCTAAAAATCATATAAAATCAACCGTAGCTCAGATGAAAATAACTTAAATATGAAAAATGATCAGAAAAATATGAGGAATTTGTTTATGGAACTTTCATGCATGTTTGAACAAGTTAAGCCTGCTGATCAGGTAAAATCAATTAAATGGCATTTAAATAATCACATATGAAGTTTGAATTTGAACCTTTGGTTCAAACCAACTTCATTTAACATGGTTGCTAGTTGCATTAGCTCAATCAACAGCATATTGCCATATCATGGTCGTGCATCATATTGTCGCATTGCATTGATTGTGTTCTCTCTTGTTTGTCGGTGCTTGTCCCCTTTCAGTAGACGTGTTCCGACGATGTGATCGATGACACTGATGAAGACCCAGTGATATCTTCAGAAGTGCCAGGCAAGCAAAAAACCCATTGAGCATTCCGATACAATCCAACTCTGTCGCTCTTGCTCTCTTTTACTGCATTAGGACAACAACGCTTCAACTGTTACCTGCTGCGGTAGTTGAACCCCTTTCCATTGCATGACCTGTCATTGCCACAGTAAATAGTTGAAACCCACTAGTATGAGTAGGAGTTGTTTGAGCCATGTTGTGCCTACTCATTCATGCCTTCTGGTTATGCCTGTTATTGCTTAGAGTTGTGTCAGGTCTGATTCATCGGGGATGAATTGGAAGGGTGATGAACATGTCCTACTGTGTGTGAGCTAAGTGTGTGAACACAATTTGGTAAAGGTAGCGATGAGAGGCCATGTAGGAGTACATGGTGGGTTGTCTCATTGAAGCCGTCCTCAGGAACTGAGTTCTGTGTTGGTTGATCCATGAAACAGCTACTACCACACATTGGGATCCTTAATTGACTCTCTCGACTTATTAATCAACATGATCTCTGTCCAGGAGTTGCAATTAGTTTCTGGTGTTTGTAGTTTACTGGAGGTCGTGCGCAGCGGTGACCCTCGGGGTGGGCTGTGATGCGGCAGGTACGTGGCACGGTGTACCGATCGCCCGTTTGGTGATGCGGGAACCCTGTACACATCGTTTGGGGCCGTGAGCGACACCCCGGCCGAATCTCCCCACGGATGGAACCCAAATAGGCGATAAACCTGGACGAGAGACTTGTGTGGTTAGTCAGGTCGTGGCCGACACCCTCGCCAGGCTTCCGCTTGAAGGTTGCCGAGATACATGACGTGTACATGGCGGTAAGTGGCGAGAGCGTGTGTGAAGAAGTACACCCCTGCAGGGTTATATATATGATCTATTCGAATAGCCGTGTCCGCGGTAATGGACTTCTGGGTTGCCTATAACAGTTCATAGACAAGTGAAAGTGGATACTCTAAAACACGCAAGATAAGCGTGAGTGCTATGGATGGCCTTCTCGTAGGGAGACGGGAGCGGATCCATAGTGGTGTATTGATTGGTGAATATGTGGACTCGTGTGCGCCACCTCAAAAGAGTTACTTGCAGTCGTAGTTTAGGATAGCCACCGAGTCAAGCTGGCTTGCTGCAGTCAAACTCCACCACCCCCTTTGTTGATACTGATGCATATGTAGCTAGTTCTGATGTAAGTCTTGCTGAGTACCTTTGTACTCACGTTTGCTTAATTTATGTTTTTGCAGAGAGACTTCAGTCTCGCTAGTGGTTCCGCGTGGACTTCGACGTTTAGCTTGTTACCTCAGCTACGATCTTGTACCCTTGGGAGGGTCTTGTAGATAGTCAGGCTTTTTCGGCCTTCTTCATTTGTAGTTGTCTGTACTCAGACATGTTATGCTTCCGTTGCCTCTATGCTCTGTATGTTGGGTCATGTGACCTCTGATTGTAATAAATGCTATGATGGCTCTTCTGGGCCTTTATCTATATGAGTTGTTGAGTTATGTTGTGATGCCTTTTTGTACAGCACATACTTGCATGTTATGCGTACGTGTAATGTGTATTGCTATGTGTGGGATCCGACACCTAGTTGTTTAGCTTTGGTAGCCTACCTTACATGGAAATGTCTCCTAGTGCTCCACTGAGCCTTGGTAGCTTGCTACTGCTCCGGAACACTTAGGCTGGCCGGCATGTGTCCTTCTTCGTTCCTGTGTCTATCCCTTAGGGGAAATGTCACGCGTTGTTCCTTTAAGTCCTTGTAGCTTGCTACGACTTGGGTTCATACATTGATGACCGACACGTTCGTTGCTGGGTCATGTATGCATGTCCCTGTAATTTAGTGCCACTTTTGGTTTATAACTATTCATGTCGGCCCGGGTTCTCTGTCATATGGATGCTAGCGACACTATCATATACGTGTGCCAAAATGCGCAAACGGTCCCGGACCAGGTAAGGTGGCACCCGTGGGGATACCGTGCGTGAGGCCGCAAAGTGATATGATGTGTTACAGGCTAGACCTGTGTGACTTAGGATCGGGGTCCTGACACACGCCACGACCGGATGGCTGATGCTACAGGTAAAACCAGCCCTCGGGTTTCCCCGAGGTGGCCCCGCAGGACCCCCGTTTGGGACCAACACCATCAGCACTGGCCCCCCTGCTATGTAGAAAGAATCTCGGGTAGTGCTAACTCCCTATGCAATTAATTAATTCATTAAGTTGTTATTATGAGCAAATTAAAACCAATGTTGGGCCTTGCTGGAGGAGTTTTATTCAAAGACGAACTGTCAAGGGGTCCCCATATACCCAACCGTGTAAGGAACGCAAAATCAAGGAACATAATGCCGGTTTATCGGCTCCTAAGGTGGCATGAGTGGAACAAAACACCGAGCAAAAGGCCAAGCCTTCCACCCATGCCCAATATATAGGTGTGTTAATAATAATAATAGATATTGTGATATTCCAACAACAAGTTCCAACATGGAACGATCTTCATCTTCACCTGCAACTAACAACGCTATAAGAGGGGCTGAGCAAGCGGGTAACATAGCCAAACAAGGTTTTGCTGGGAAGGTGTCAAAGGTTAGAGGTTTCATGGCAACAAGGAGAGGGGCTGACAATAATGATGGGTAGCGCGACATATAACGATAGCATCGAGACAACTAAGCATGGCAATGTCAATGATAGTAAAGGTATCCAAGGTGATGGTCATCTTGCCTGAGATCCCGCAAGGAAGAAGAACGGGTCCATGAAGAAGATGAAGAAGAAGCCTTGAAGATGAACCACGAGTAGACGAACGAATCCTCACGATCGTAACGGAACAAGCACTAACGAGAAGAAGCAAGCAATACGGTAAACACACAACACAAGAACATGACAACATGCTCAATCAAGTATGATGCAAGACAAGTCTATATATGATGCAATGCATGGCAAGGGATGAAGCACACAAGAACAACATCAACCAACAAGTTTAAATGAGGCCGGAATCAACCTATAACAAACCCGGTAAGCCCTCATATGCATAATTTGAAATTAGTCCAGATCTGAACAAACCTTAAGTTAAAGTTGTTAAACAGCAAGTTAACATGCACCAGTTTTCACGATCTACACGAAATTCTAGTCAAGTTTCATATAAAGTTTGTTTAATTCGGAGCTACGGCCTAGAAGATATGAGCAAAACAAGACAAGCAAGGCAACGGTGCAAGATGCACCCAACATCAAGAAAACACACTCCAATCATGAAAACAACATGATATTATGATTCTACATGCAAAATCACACAAGTTTCATATAGGGCACACTCAAAACGGAGCAACGGTTCAACACATACACACGAAACAAGATACAAAGCAAAGCTGAAGTTAACAGCCACATAACAACTTTGGAGCAAGGTAAATATAAGCTAAATCACCCAAACATGTTAAGAGGAGGCGTGGATGTGAAGTAGACATGTTACTTAACAAATATGAACTTACAATACACCCAAAAGCTTGCTAGAACACAATTAACCAAGCATGGCAAGTTGCAATAAAATTATCCAGACTTAGTCAAAATCTGGGAAGGCCAAAACATCATCACGATGCTGCCTTCGGAGGCAGAAAACAACATGCATATCAACTCAACTAAGTATATAAAGAGCATGGACATGTAGTAGACATATCCTACAGCAAACAACTCCATTAGAGCATCTCCATAGGAGGCATGGATCAATAGTAACAAGCTCCACCAAATTGAACATGCTGATAAAAATCTGACAGGTATAATTTATAGCAACTTGAGAGCAAGAAATAAATAAGCTACAGCAGGTCATCTGAGCAAGTAAGGGCATGAATGGATAGACAATAACATGGACAACAAGACATGATCATTAGCCACTCCCAAACAAGCATGGATTTGATTGGGGCATCAAGCAAACATAGCATCAGGTTATAACAGATCCCAGACTTAGCAGTTTTTTCACTAAGTATAAAACAGTAACAACAACATGGCATGTTTACAAGCTTGTTTAAGTCACCTCAATGCATATCATGAAAAGTTAATTGCACCACATCAAAGACCGTATGATTGTGCTTCCAAAACATCTAGACATGTGGCATGAAGACAAACACACCAATAGCAACGAGCAAGTGAAATCAGCATCTCATAAAAAGTTTCAGCACTTAACAGTCAAATGCACTTTTGCAACAGAAATTAACATGGCAATATGGACTCAAACAAGCATGCTACAGCAACCATCATGTGGAGCACTTCACAATGAACATTTTGACATATCAAATGCATCATTTGGATAAACATGCACCAAGTTATCATATCTCAAACATGGCATCAAATTAACAACTAACAGCAGTTTATAACAAGTAGCACTCTTGCAACAGAGATTAGAGCATCTAGATGAACTCAAATGAGCATGGCACAATGGAACAAAGTGTAGAGCATAACACCACGATCATTTTGACATATCATTCATTCAATTTGAACTATCACACACAAAGTTACATGCATGCAAAGTATGCATCAGAATTACAAAACAGAAGAAGGACTTAGTGGCAAAACTACCTCCGGGGGATGGACATGTCCGTGCCAGATTGGACATGTCCGTCGGTGGGTGGACGCTTGGGCCCACCTGGCAGGGTCACACAGAGAAGGGGTGGACATGTATGTCGCCACCCGGACATGTCCGGCCCGTCCCGATCCCGATCTGGATCGAGGCCGACGGCGAGCTTCGGCACACCGGAGGCACGGGGCGAAGGGTCACCGGAGAGGGCCGGGGCGGGGCGGATCTGGTCGCCCCCGACCCGATCCGGCCGGCGGTTGAGGCGGCGCGGTGGAGCTCGTGCTCCGGTGGGGAAAAGGAGGCGGCGGCGGCGACTGGCTGAGGTCGCCGGAGGCGGGCACTTCAACGGCGAGGCGGTGGAGCAAGGGTGCTCGGGGGGAGGGAAGCTGGGAGCTGAGGCATGGGGCGACGCGCCTGCCGGCGCGTGGCGGCGACGGAGGGAGCTCAGGTGGCGGTGGCGCAGGACCGGCGGGGTGGCGGGGAGGAGCTCCGGCGAGCTCCAGGCCGGAGCGAGAGGAGGCGAGAATGCAGGGGCGGCGGCGCGCACGTGGGCCTGGCCGGGCCCGGTGCGGCCCGGGGCGGGCTTGCTTCGGGCCCCGGCGAGCCTGTGCGGCTGGGGAGCTGTTGGGAGGGTGCTGGCGACGTGGCGGCGCCACTTGGCGGCTCGTGGTTGGCCGAGGGCGGCTGATCTGGCGGCTGAGGCCAATGGCATGCTGCCACTTGGCGGCGATGAGGTGGAGGCGCCGGAATTTGAGGGGGAGAGGGCTGGCTGCGCGCGGAAATTGATGGAGAGGTGGCTAGAGGTTGGGGAAGGCTAGGGGAGTCCATTTTTGGCATGGAGGGGGTGTTTAAATAGGCAGGGATTAGGTTTAGGGTGGAATTGGGGGCTTTTGGAGCCCTCCGATCTCGATCGAACGACACCGATCAAGAGGGGGTTAGGATGGGCCTAGGTTTAGTTGGTGGGTTGTGTAGGAGGGGTTGTGGGGAGAGAAGAGAAGAGGCCCGCGGGGTTTTCATAGACCGAAAACGTCCCACGTTTTGTCCGGCTACTGGTGCCGCTATATATATCCGTTGGGCTATCAAATGAGCTCCGAATGCGATGAAATTTGGCAGGCGGCCTTTCTACACTATAATACGACCACATGACAAGTTTCACCCCATTCCGAGAACATTTTATGGCCACTCACAAAATAAATATTCGGAGATGCCGCGGGCGCGTGCAAGTGTGTCTGGGCTCAGAACGGACAACGGAAAGGACGGGCGGACTCGGACGGATGCAAGTTTTGAAAACATGATGATGCAATGCACACGATGACATGGCAAGATGCAACACGCGGCAGATGACAAGGCAACGGCGACGAATAACTGGCTGACACCTGGCGCATCGGTCTCGGGGTGTCACAACACTCCCCTACTAACAAGAGATCTCGTCCCGAGATCTTAGGAACGAGACGGAAGAGAAATGAGGAAGAACAAAGTTCTCCGAGGACAAAAGAGTGAACCCAAAGAACCTCGAGTGGTTGAGCCACTTGAACGAAAGAATACAACGGAGGTGAACGAAGTTGGAAGACTTCATTAGACAAGAGGAAGAACGAGTACGACAAGAACCCAAAAGGTTGAAGGATATGAAGCACGTGTTGTAGGAATAAGAATGAATTCGAAATCACTCTGGTTAAAAGAGATAGAACAGGAATTCAAACGAAGGAATTCGGGCAGTACTCCGGCTGAAATTAAAGAAATAGCACACCAGTTGAACATGAGTGGAATAGGATAAGAACTTGAGCGATGGAATAATAATTGCCGAGATAAACAACACAATGCCTCCGGAAAGAATTAAAGAATGGAATGTGATTAAGGGAGAAGAACAACATCTTCTAGCCGAAAGAGTTTGAAAACATCGTTGTGAATGCAAGACGAACGGAGTTGCTGAGAAAATCAACAACAAAAGAATAAGCTTGTCGTGGACTTATGAAAACATCCCAAAACTTGAGGTGAATTCCAGCCACAACGAGTAGATTGAATCGATGAGAATGAAGAAAGAATGCAAAACTCCATTTCAAAGAAATAGGGAGAATTATTTGCACTTCAAGAGGCGAAAAAATAAAGCTAGAGCTGCTCCACAAGAATCTTGAAGAACACTTGAAGAATGATTTGAATCGCGAAGAACCACCACGAAGAACTCCGGTCACAAACGAGTGATGAAGGATGGAAGAATAAGCATAAAGCCTTGCGATGATTTGACGGGGTCTGACGAGATAGCCGAGAAAAAATTTGAACTCCGGAAAAGAAAAGATGAAAGCACTTGGGGCTAGAATTTATTCATCAGAAATAAACTCGAAAGGGAGGAATAAATCAACTTGATGAAAAGAATAAGAATTATGATATGCTTATCTTCCACCAATTAAATTGATGAAAAATGGATTCACATACTACTTATTCTCATTGAAATGATTAAAGAGGGATTTATCACGAACTTGCGAAAATCTTCATGAAACGCCGGTAGGATTGAAATAAAAATGAATGGATTGGTATGATAACACCGGAAAAGAACTCTTGAGCGAACCACCGTAAAGAATTGAAATTGACCGAGACAAGAGAATGAATCATCGGGATGAATAAAGCATTTGAAGGGAATTAGATACAAGAGAACAAAGAGATCGTGAACTTATTAAAGAATACTTGAACGAAGCACCGGACGAATGAAAAGAAGAAGGATTGAACCACACATGAAAAGAATTAAAAGCGATCTTGGAGAAGGCACATGACTGATGGAATCCATTCTTACGTCAGACTTTGAAAAGAATTTGAGAATATCTCCGGGAAATTAGGAGAGTCAGGTAAGATCCTGGGAAAAGACATGTGGGTTATGAGCCCACCGAAGAGAAACACCGTTGAAAAAGAATTATTCGAGTGTGAAATGATGCACCGGAACGATTGGAATACTCGAATGAGGTGACAACCTCGAATTAATTGGAACACGGACGAATCCGCTGGAATGTCTTCGGAACTCAGGGACGATTAACTGACAAGAGAGGAACGAGCAATTGGAATCACTTGAGCCGAGGAAAGAATATGATGAGCACCAAATACAAATTGAGTTGGAACCACCGGAAAAGAAGAAGAGGTGAAGAATATCGAACGAGAGGAGAATTCTCCGGGAGAAGAAAAGAGAAGAACGATGACGAGCTAGACGAGAATTCACCCGCTGAAATAACTGAGGAAAGAATGGAGAGGATCACACGAGTAGGATGGATACTCGATTAAGGACTCCGGTCCCGAGAAGAAAAAGGGTGGGCGGGTGGGAAAAAGAAAGAACACAACGGACGGGGAAAACACCGTCGGTTGAAAATAACTGGGGTTGAACTTGCAAAGAAGAAGAGGGTTGGAAACACTTGACGAGAGATGCACCAGATGAAAGAACTGACATCGCAACGAACGAAAACTAACCACGTGATCCTAAAAAAAATTGAAGGGGAAGAGGAGTAATTCAAAACACCTACGTCAAGATTCCTCACCAGAGCGACGAACGGACAGGGGAGTAAAAAGAATTCCTACTCCCCAATATAAGTAGACTCCGAAAAAGTTTTTCTTCTAGACTCGACAACGGCCAAGCTACGATCAATCAAGGGGGCTCCTATGGTCGGTCGAGGCTCTGATACCAACTTGTCAGGCCCAAGATGCGATTCTATCCCGATCACGTGACACTTACGTGATTGGGGCACAACCGCATTTCGGGCGCTTAGCAAGATGGATATCATTACTTCGTACCATTACATACATACATGGGGGATAAAACAATACATACAAGTCACATGAATACAACAACATCAATACAAGGTATCCGACTACGGATACAAACATGAAAGCAAAACGACATCCATCTGCTATCCCAGGCTGCCGACCCGGAACCTAACCCAAGACTGAACAAGCTGAAGAAGAAAGAACTCCGACACAAAGGACATCGCTCTCACGTCAAGACATCGAAAACATGCACCTGCAACTATTGTTGTAGTATCTGTGAGCCACGAGGACTCAGCAATCCCATAAGCATGGGTAATAAGATTAGCAAAGCTTAATGGGTAGGAAGAGGTAAAGTGGTGAGGTTGCAGCAGCGGCTAAGCAAAAGTATGGTGGCTAACTTACAAGTACAAGAATAAGATGAGCATCTACGCAAACGGTCGCAAACTAGTAGTGATCGCTAAAGATCCTGAACTACCTACGAGTCAAACATAACCCCACCGTGTTCTCTTCCCAAAGTGAAAAAAGACAGTCACGGTTACTCACACAGTTGTGTGTTTTACTTCGAATCCTCTGTCAAGTTTTCTACAACCGGACATTAACAAATTCTAATCTGCCACATAACCGCGAGCACGGCTTTCGAAAGATCATAACTGTAACGCCCCGGACACACCCGCCGGTGGTCGTTACTCCTGGCGGGATCTAGACTGGCCTCACATATCAATACTAGTCTTTTCTGCGCACTTTGTCCTCACTCGTGCGCACCCGGGACCAACTTCCCGGTCGGTCACCCATCCTGAAACTACTCCAAGCTGAGCACGCTTAACTTTGGAGTTCAATCCGAATGGGCTCCCGGAAAAGAAGGAATTCCTTATTGATATGAGTAGTCTATCATCCCTATTAAGCCAGGCTATCACAATAACCCTGCAGGGTTGTCCCAACTTAGCCCATCACAAGCTCTCACGATCAGCAGAAGTAATAATAATATTACCCCTTATCTTAGGGACAATCCGATCAGGCTCGGCATCCCGGTGCACAAGACATTTCGACAATGGTAAAACAAGTCCAGCAAGACCTCCCGGTGTGTCGACACCCTGATAGTAGCCGCGCGTATCTCGTCTCAGGCCACGACCGGATGGGTGATGCTACAGGTAAAACCAGCCCTCGGGTTTCCCCGAGGTGGCCCCGTAGGACCCCCGTTTGGGACCAACACCATCAGCACTGGGCCCCCTGCTATGTAGAAAGAATCTCGGGTAGCGCTAACTCCCTATGCAATTAATTAATTCATTAAGTTGTTATTATGAGCAAATTAAAACCAACGTTGGGCCATGCTGGAGGAGTTTTATTCAAAGACGAACTGTAAAGGGGTCCCCATATACCCAACCGTGTAAGGAACGCAAAATCAAGGAACATAATGCCGGTTTATCGGCTCCTAAGGTGGCATGAGTGGAACAAAACACCGAGCAAAAGGCCAAGCCTTCCACCGAGCAAAAGGCCAATAATAATAGATATTGTGATATTCCAACAACAAGTTCCAACATGGAACGATCTTCATCTTCACCTGCAACTAACAACGCTATAAGAGGGGCTGAGCAAGCGGGTAACATAGCCAAACAAGGTTTTGCTAGGAAGGTGTCAAAGGTTAGAGGTTTCACGGCAACAAGGAGAGGGGCTGACAATAATGATGGGTAGCACGAAATATAACGATAGCATCGAGACAACTAAGCATGGCAATGGCAATGATAGTAAAGGTATCCAAGGTGATGGTCATCTTGCCTGAGATCCCGCAAGGAAGAAGAACGGGTCCATGAAGAAGACGAAGAAGAAGCCTTGAAGACGAACCACGAGTAGACGAACGAATCCTCACGATCGCAACGGAACAAGCACTAACGAGAAGAAGCAAGCAATATGGTAAACACACAACACAAGAACATGACAATATGCTCAATCAAGTATGATGCAAGACAAGTCTATATATGATGCAATGCATGGCAAGGGATGAAGCACACAAGAACAACATCAACCAACAAGTTTAAATGAGGCCGGAATCAACCTATAATAAGCACTATATTTATAATTTGAAATTAGTCCAGATCTGAACGAACCTTAAGTTAAAGTTATTAAACAGCAAGTTAACATGCACCATGATGATCTACACGAAATTCTAGTCAAGTTTCATATAAAGTTTGTTTAATTCGGAGCTACGGCCTAGAAGATATGAGCAAAACAAGACAAGCAAGGCAACGGTGCAAGATGCACCCAACATCAAGCAAACACACTCCAATCATGAAAAAACATGATAGTATGATTCTACATGCAAAATCACATAAGTTTCATATAGGGCACACTTGGAATGGAGCAACGGTTCAACACATACACACGAAACAAGATACAAAGCAAAGCTGAAGTTAACAGCCACATAGCAACTTTGGAGCAAGGTAAATATAAGCTAAATCACCCAAACATGTTAAGAGGAGGCATGGATGTGAAGTAGACATGTTACTTAACAAATATGAACTTCAACACGCCCAAAAGCTTGTTGGAACACAATTAACCAAGCATGGCAAGTTGCAATAAAATTATCCATACTTAGTCAAAATCTGGGAAGGCAAAAACATCATCACGATGCTGCCTTCGGAGGCACAAAACATGCATATCAACTCAACTAAGTATATAAAGAGCATGGACATGTAGTAGACATATCCTACAGCAAACAACTCCATTGGAGCACCTCCATAGGAGGCATGGATCAATAGCAACAAGCTCCACCAAATTGAACATGCTGATAAAAATCTGACAGGTATAATTTATAGCAACTTGAGAGCAAGAAATAAATAAGCTACAGCAGGTCATATGAGCAAGTAAGGGCATGAATGGATAGACAATAACATGGACAACAAGACATGATCATTAGCCACTCCAAAACAAGCATGGATTTGAGTGGGGCGTCAAGCAAACATAGCATCAGGTTATAACAGATCCCGGACTTAGCAGTTTTTTCACTAAGTATAAAACAGTAACAACAACATGGCATGTTTACAAGCTTGTTTAAGTCACCTCAAGGCATATCATGGAAAGTTAATTGCACCACATCAAAGACCGTATGATTGTGCTTCCAAAACATCTAGACATGTGGCATGAAGACAAACACACCAATAGCAACGAGCAAGTGAAATCAGCATCTCATAACAAGTTTCAGCACTTAACAGTCAAATGCACTTTTGCAACAGAAATTAACATGGCAATATGGACTCAAACAAGCATGCTACAGCAACCATCATGTAGAGCACTTCACAATGAACATTTTGACATATCAAATGCATCATTTGGATAAACATGCACCAAGTTATCATATCTCAAACATGGCATCAAATTAACAAGTAACATCAGTTTATAACAAGTAGCACTCTTGCAACAGAGATTAGAGCATCTAGATGAACTCAAATGAGCATGGCACAATGGAACAAAGTGTAGAGCATAACACCACGATCATTTTGACATATCATTCATTCAATTTGGACTATCACACAAAAAGTTACATGCATGCAAAGTATGCATCAGAATTACAAAGCAGAAAAGGACTTAGTGGCAAAACTACCTCCGGGGGATGGACATGTCCGTGCCATATCGGACATGTCCGTCGGTGGGTGGACGCTTGGGCCCACCTAGCGGGGTCACGCGGAGAGGGGGTTGGACATGTTCGTCGCCACCCGGACATGTCCGGCCCGTCCCGATCCCGATCTGGATCGAGGCCGGCGGCGAGCTTCGGCACACCGGAGGCGCGGGGCGAAGGGTCACCGGAGAGGGCCGGGGCGGGGCGGATCTGGTCGCCCCCGACCCGATCCGGCCGGGGGTTGAGGCGGCGCGATGGAGCTCGTGCTCCGGCGGGGAAAAGGAGGCGACGGCGACGACTGGCTGAGGTCGCCGGAGGCGGGCACTTCAACGGCGAGGTGGCGGAGCAAGGGTGCTCGGGGGGAGGGAAGCGGGGAGCTGAGGCGCGGGGTGACGCACCTGCCGGCGTGTGGCGGCGATGGAGGGAGCTCAGGTGGCGGTGGCGCAGGACCGGCGAGGTGGTGGGGAGGAGCTCCGGCGAGCTCCATGCCGGAGCGGGAGGAGGCAAGAACGCAGGGGCGGCGACGCGCACGTGGGCCTGTCCGGGCCCGGTGCGGCCCGGGCAGGCTTGCTTCGGGCCCCGGCGGGCCTGCACGGCTGGGGAGCTGTTGGGAGGGTGCTGGCGACATGGCGGCGCCACTTGGCGGATCGTGGTTGGCCGAGGGCGGCTAATCTGGCGGCTGAGGCCAATGGCGTGCTGCCACTTGGTGGCGATGAGGTGGAGGCGCCGGAATTTGAGGGGGAGAGGGCTGGCTGCGCGCGGAAATTGATGGAGAGGTGGCTAGAGGTTGGGGAAGGCTAGGGGACCCCATTTTTGGCATGGAGGGGGTGTTTAAATAGGCAGGGATTAGGTTTAGGGGGGAATTAGGGGCTTTTGGAGCCCTCCGATCTCGATCGGACGACACCGGTCGAGAGGGGGTTAGGACGGGCCTAGGTTTTGTTGGTGGGGTGTGTAGGAGGGGTTGTGGGGAGAGAAGAGAAGAGGCCCGCGGGGTTTTCATAGACCGAAAACGTCCCACGTTTTGTCCGGCTACTGGTGCCGCTATATATATCCGTTGGGCTATCAAACGAGCTCCGAATGCGATGAAATTTGGCAGGCGGCCTGTCTACACTATAATAAGACCACATGACAAGTTTCACCCCATTCCGAGAACATTTTCCGGCCACTCACAAAATAAATATTCGGAGATGCCGCGGGCGCGTGCAAGTGTGTCTGGGCTCAGAACGGACAACGGAAAGGACGGGCGGACTCGGACGGATGCAAGTTTTGAAAACATGATGATGCAATGCACGCGATGACATGGCAAGATGCAACACGCGGCAGATGACAAGGCAACGGCGACGAATAACTGGCTGACACCTAGCGCATCGATCTCGGGGCGTCACAATGGGAGAAGGGTTTATCCTCTGGTCCATGGCCTCCATGGCATGGGAGGGGCGAGAGCCCATCCGATATTGGATATGTCTCTCTATCTCTCTCTATTTATGCGTTCCAGATTCTGGCCTTTCACCGTTTCTTATATTCCCGGAGATCTGTAAGTCCGATTGGGCTGAAATTTTAACACGATTTGTACCCGGAGATTAGCTTTCTTGCAGAGAAAGAAGCGCACCAACCACCTTATGGGGTGGCCACAAGGGTCAGGGGCGCGCCCCCCTACCTCGTGGCCCCCTCGGGCATCGTCTCGCGTTGATTCTTCTTCCCAAAAATCACATATATTCCAAAAAATATCTTCGTAAGTTTTTATCCCGTTTGGAATTTGTTTGGTATGGATTTTTTGCGAAACAAAAAACATGCAACAAACATGAACTCGCACTGGGCACTGGATCAATATGTTAGTCCCAAAAATAGTATAAAAAGTTGCCAAAAGTATGTAAAAGTTGTATAATATTGGCATGGAACAATCAAAAATTATAGATACAACGGAGACGTTTTAGCATCCCCAAGCTTAATTCCTGCTCGTCCTCGAGTAGGTGAAATGAACCGTGAATAATTTCATATTTTTAGGACGACACTACTCGAGGACGAGCAGGAATTAAGCTTCTCTCAAAAAGGCTCATTGTTCCGAGAGGACCTTGTCACTTATGTGTGCGAAACGACATACGTTGTCTCACATATATAGTTCCATGTTGCCTCTGTAAAATAAATCAAGGCGGGAAGAGACAGCGTATGTTGTTTCGCACACATAGGTGACAAGGTCCCTCTCGGAACAATGAGCCTTTTTGAGAGAAGCTCTGGTTTGTAAGAAGTTTGTACCAAAACTTGTCCCAAATTGGACTATTTTTTTACCACACCATGTTGCTGGTATGTCATAACACCATGCCAAGTTTCATGATTTTGAGTCGAGTATTGGATTTACAGTAATTTTAAAACCAGGTATCTCAATGTTTGCTGTCGAGTCAGCACCGTCGTGGATAGGCTTTTTCCTCGTGGGTCCCAAATGACAAATCCAAATATGTCACTACCATGCTACTTTTCTTACTAAGAATTACAACCCATTTGGTGTGCTAGCTGAAAATAAGTTTGTGGGTGTTGGTGGGCGCTAAGAACTTGCGGGTTCTGTAACGAACAAAGTTCTCGAGGTTCCCACGAGAGTGATGTTCTTTCCCAATGTTGTGAATGCTTATAATATTTATGTCTTAATGAAAGAAATGGCAAGCCATTGGCCCAGTATGAAAGAAAATATGGGTCAAACCCGAGTTGAAAAGGGAAACAATATCTAACTCAAGCTTACACATAGTACAAAAGCACGAAGATTAATTGCTCATAAGGTTTAGATAAAATCTAGATTGAACAGGACAATGACATCTAACTCAACCAAAGTTTTCGGCAGTCACAATCAAATGGATCGGTCTGATCCATAAAATCAAGATCCCCGGCCAGAAATTCTACTGGTACATGATGACAAGTTGTTGTAAATAGAAGCCGGGCATGATCAGAAGCCCTTAGGTCCACCTGAAACTTCTTTTTATGTTGTTCAACACTTGCATCCGTAAGAAATTTCTTGTCGAAAAACATAATCCTCATGGACAATAGTGCCCTCGCATTCAACATGAAGAATGTAACAAAGCTAGTATTTGCATTGTTGGATGCATATCCTTCCAGTGTTACTGTCTTCAAACGAATGTCATGAGATCTGAGAAAATCCCGGTGCTTCTTGAACCATCGATTGGTTATACCATTTTCTCCATGTGTTAGTGCCTACATGGAGATGAAGATTGAACATAGTTAAAGTCTAAAAAGATTATGTTGAAAGAGTGATAGTTCAATGATTAATTATAGTACATTATATATGGGCTTTCAATGTGCGTGAAATCATCACCTT
This sequence comes from Secale cereale, assembly GCA_902687465.1. NCBI lineage: Eukaryota > Viridiplantae > Streptophyta > Magnoliopsida > Poales > Poaceae > Secale > Secale cereale. Next base: position 224,821,474 of record LR738711.1, read on the forward strand.
TATATACAAATTCTCCAGACATGGAAAGCATTGCAGCAAGCCAATAATCATGTTCAGATCAAAACACCACGTACTGATACGTAAGGTCTTGACAGAATCCACCACCGCTGATAGGATGGACAAGCTCTTCATTGAGCATTGAACATAATATTAGGACCAAAAGTGTACTCCAAGATGATACTTAACTTATGCGCACAAATGAAAAAGGCTGATTACAAAAGTTTACGTGAATAATATACAGTACCTCAATAGGTGTGGAGCCAAACACCATCTTGAACCATCTAAAAGGATCACGAATTGTACCCAAGGTCTCCAGTTTAGGCGCAGAGACTATAGTTATTTGCGAAGGTACTATACCAGAATCAAGGAGCAACCTTTGAAGTGAAGGGGCATCTTCGATGATGAGATCATGTCCAAAACAACAAAATCCCATGCTTACAAGGTGGGGCAACTTTATTTTGAGACAACGGATACGAATTTCCATTGCAAAAATAAGCAGCAAGCGCTCCAGGGTAGGGCAGCTGGAGTGGATGCTGATGTGCAGTGTGGCCTCCGACAGATCAACCACCACAAGCCCAAGTTTTTTTAGCAGTGAGAGTAAAAGCATTTGTACCAGATTGTCTGCTAGATGGCACCGGGCAAAGGTGGCGGTGTGGAGATAGGAGGAAAGCCACGTGATGGACATCGGTGGTGAGGGCACGAATACATCGGTTCGTGGTATGTTACATACATAGTCATGGTAGAACTCAAGCTGCTGGAGTTTATCGAATTGACGGGATGTTAGCCAGGCGGCCACCGTGCAGGGTATGTCCAGCAGGTAGCATGCTGTGATGCAGATGCGTTGAATGGAGCCCTCCTGGGAGGAGATGATGGCTCCGGGGAGTTCAGAATCATCATCGACAGATAGCTGACGACAATCAAGATTAAGAGGAGCGGTGCGCCATAGAGTGCGCCACCGAGATGCTGGAGCAGATGGAGTGCGCAACCATCCTTGGTAGGGAGAAGGGAGATGATCTCCCCAAGGATTCTGACCGGGAGATCGCTGATGTGGTCCATCGGAGATTCTACTGGTTCCTCAAATCCAGGGGGCGCTTCTGGCCGCACAGCCGGGTCCAAGATCTACATCTGGCGACGGCGCTGGTCGAAGCCTCATCTGTGTACATACCAATCTGCAAGAAAAAAATGGCATAACATGTAGGAAATTCAAAATCAATTATCAAGATCAGGAAGAAAAGCGGCACAAACATTTATGTAGGACATTCAAAATCAATTCTCAAGATCTGGCCACGAATTATTAGAACGCAAGCGAACCCTAGTCGAATTATTAGCCAAACTCATTTGTACAGAACAAACAATGAAGATATACTAACCCAAGATATGTTTGCCGTGCAAATGGGAATATAGATGACTAACCGGTTTTCCGTCGGAGTTGCAGTTGTTGCCGGAGTTGTTGTTGACCTCCGGCTCCGGCTGGGGCGGTACGACGGCGCCGATGAATTCAAGATCGTGCTACTGCCCGCGCGAGACCTTGTCGGCAGCGACGGAAACCTCTGTGGCCAACTTCACGCGTTGTGCGGGTGGTTCACCAGCCCCGGCGTCGCCACTCCCTCCGATGGTGCGCTTCGGCGGCATCGTCATACACTCCGAAGTCCAAACGTCGGTGACCACTGTGGACCGGGGGTGTGGCTGCCTATTATGGCCGGCGGCTCAGGCGCGTAATTAATACGGACCAGTGGGAGTGAGGCAGACTACGGTCAAAAGTTGTCTCGCCTCCCGGTGAGCCTGCGCGGCGGACGTCTGCCATTCCTACCATCATTTCACACAGCTACACACACGCCTCCCCATCAATACACACATGCACGCACGCCTCCCGGTATGCCTCGCGGTGGACTGCTCGCATGCGTCCCGTCAACTCACGCCTGCTTGCACGGCACATGGGGCGTGTGGCAGCACATATATTTTTTGGTCTATTTTCTGCCGCTTTACTGCTTCACTGAACCATTTGCGTTGAAGAGATGCACAAATCCTGCGTTGAACATCTCGCACGCTTCCCGGTGAACCTGCCCCAAATGGGACAAAAAAATTACCACGTCATGTTGATGCCGCTCCATGATAGCATACCAAGTTTCATGAATTTCAGACGAGTTTTGGATTTACTAGAATTTAAAAGCTAGTCATCTCAGTGTTTTGCCGACAATCAACGTGCCCTCATGTTTGAAATTCAGTTCCCATTTCTTGCATGGGACCTAAGCATGCACATAAGGACACATATTTGATTTTTCAACCAGTTTATACGCACTAGAGCATGTGCATGTAGTTCAAATTCGAATTATGCACATAAATACATTGAAAACTCAGTTAATGCATAAAAATGTCCAAACGAACCCTGAAAAATCGCAAAAATTGACACAACACTCCTGTTGTTCTATGTTGACACGAGAAAAAATTGAAAGCAATAAGAGGCAATGGATATCGCTTCATCCCCAAAGGTGGGATGTTCCCTACCGAAACCATCATGCTTGTTGGTTGAAGCTCTGGTTTGTGAGAAGCATATACCCAAACCAACCCAAAATGGGAAAAAAAATACCACGGCATGTTGATGCCGCTCCATGATAGCATGCCAAGTTTCATGAATTTCAGACGAGTTTTGGATCTACTAGAAATTAAAAGCCATGTATCTCAATGTTTTGCCGGCGATCAACGGTGCCCTGATTATGTGCACTTTGCAGCCATTAATGCACGTAATTCAAATTCAAACAATCGATGCATGAAAGGGTGCGCAATAACGGTCTGGAAAAGCCATACTCGTGGTATTTAGTAATTTCTCAAGCCTTTTACAAGGAATGGGCAAAGATTTCAATGGAATGCGTGGCAATAGTCAACCACAAACGCGTCATTTACTGGGTTATCAACTATAGAACAATGAAATATGTGCTTGAAAAAAATGACGGCTGGCATGGTGCCATGGTATGGCCTCACCGTATCCTGGTTAAAAGTTGAGAAGGTTTGATTTATGTCATCATGCACGCCCATCATAAATCGAACCATCATCGAGGAAGTTCAATGCTTTCGAGAGGGAAATCACCAAGATTGAAGGGGGATCCAAATTTCTGTCCTAGTTTGTCATTCAGTTTTTTTCCTACGATCAACATACCACCTAAAATGCAACGTGTTCAAAATGACATTTTACCGAACTCGTCATTTACCATATTTAGGGGATTATGTGCATTTTCTAGGCATCAATTATGCACATAATTCAAATTCGAACAATCAGTGCATGAAAAGGTGCACAAGAATGGTCTAGAAAACCATGCTCGTGCTATTTAGTACATTCTCATGCCTTTTACAAGGAATGGGCAGATATTTCAAGGAAATGTGTGGCAATAGTCAACCATAAACGCGTCGTTTACTGGGTTAACAACTATACAAAATGGAATACATGCTTGGAACAACATGACGTCTGGTGTGCTACCATGGTATGACCTCATCGTGCCCCGGTAAAAATGTCGTCATGCACGCCTTTCATAAAATGAACCTTCACCGAGCAAGTTTCATGGTTTCGAGGGGGAAATCACCAAGATTGAAGGGGGATCCAAATTTCCCTTGTCCTTTGTCCATGAGTTTTTTTCTATGATGAACATACAACCTGCAAATCACCGTGTTCAAATTTGGCACTTTTCCGAGTTCATCTGCCATATTTAGGGGATTATGTGCATTTCCTAGGCATTAATGCACATAATTCAAGTTCAAACAATCGATGCATGAAAGGTTCCACAAGAACGGCCTAGAAAACCATGCTCGCATCATTTAGTAAATTATCATGCCTTTTACATGGAATGGACAGATATTTTGATGAAATGTGTGGCAATAGTCAACCACAAATGTTTGTTTGTTGGGTTTTGAACTATAGAAAAAATGGGATAAATGCTTAAAATACATGACGCCTGGCATGGTGCCATGGTATGACCTCACCATGCCCTGGTAAAAATTTGAGAAGGTTTAGCTTATGTCTTCATGCACGCCCTTCATAAATCGAACCATCACCGAGGAAGTTCCATGCTTTCGAGAGGGATAATCCCCAAGATTGAAGGGGAATCCAAACTTTCGTCCTAGTTTGTCATTCAGTTTTTTTCCAACGATCAACATACCGCCTCAAATGCAATGTGTTCAAATTTGACATTTTCCCGGGCTCATTTACCATATTTAGGGGATTATGTGCATTTTCTAGGCATTAATGGTCATAATTCAAATTTGAACAATCGGTGCATGAAAAGGTGCACAACAATGGTCTGGAAAACCATGCTCGTGTTATTTTGTACATTCTCATGGCTTTTACAAGGAATGGGCAGATATTTCAAGCAAATGTGTGGCAATAGTCAACCATAACTGCGTCGTTTACTCGGTTAACAACTATACAAAAAATGAAACACATGGTTGGAAAACATGACGCCTGGTGTGGTGCCATGCATGGTATGGGATCACCATGCCCTATTAAAAATTGGATAATGTTTTCCTTATGTCGTGATGCGCGCCTTTCATAAATCGAACCATCACCGAGGAAGTTTCATGGTTTCGAGGGGGAAATCACCAAGATTGAAGGGGGGTCCAAATTTCCTTTGTCCTTTGTCCACGAGTTTTTTCTACGATGAACATACAACATGCAAATCACCGTGTTCAAATTTGGCACTTTTCCGGGTTCATTTGCCATATTTAGGGGATTATGTGCATTTCCTAGGCATTAATATGCATAATTCAAGTTCAAACAATCGATGCATGAAAGGGTCCACAAGAACGGTCTAGAAAACCATGATCGTGCCATTTAGCAAATTCTCATGCCTTTTACATGGAATGGATAGATATTTTGATGAAATGTGTGGCAATAGTCAACCACAAATGTTTGTTTGTTGGGTTTTCAACTATAGAAAAAATGAAATAAATGCTTAAAAACATGACGCCTGGCATGGTGCCATGGTATGACCTCACCATGCCCTGGTAAAAATTTGAGAAGGTTTGGCTTATGTCGTCATGCACGCCCTTCACAAATCGAACCATCACCGAGGGAGTTCCATGCTTTCGAGAGGGAAATCCCCAAGATTGAAGGGGAATCCAAATTTTCTTCGTTCTTTGCCATGTAGTTTTTTTCTACGACGAACATACACCCTGCAAATCACCGTGTTCAAATTTGGCATTTTTCTGGGCCCATTTACCATATTTAGGGGATTATGTGCATTTTCTAGGAATTTAGCGCATATAAATCCAATCCAGCTACAGGTGCATGGGTGTAATGTGAGGGATGTGGATTGTCGTTCGATCGCGTTGCATCCAACGGTGCACACATGCAATCCGCGTGGTGGGGTTCCAGCCAATCATAACGCAACACACAATAGGCTCAGCGCACACTGTTTCCACAAGCGACGGAGATGAACCGTGTGCGATAATGAGAAGTAGTTTAAGTTTGTAGTATTAGAGCAAATTACCAGTAGTACTTTAAGTTTGTAGTATTAACGTACAATGTCGGTAAGAGCATCCTTTGAGGGCTTTGAGCGTTGATTAGCATGTGTGCCCGTGTGCGTTTTTTGCGTTAATCATTAGAAGATCATAAAACACACGATTTCTATGCCATATCCGTCTACATTTTTTGCATTAATGACCCATAAGTCAGTTACCTGTACGATATTTCCCAATAAACCAGGCGTACCATTGACCGAAAAAAAATCAAGTACGCGTGTACATTTTTTTGGAGACGGGATCTACCAACTTTCTTTTTTCTCGCACACGAGTATTTTACGCGCTTCGTCTGCGTTGTGTGTTTCCCCCGACCAAGTTTCAAGTTTTGCACCGAAATTTTCATTAGGCGCGCGATTTCAGAATTTATTCCTCCAACCAGACCCCCTTCCCCTCAGTATCCCCCACCCCTCCCATCGTGCCTCCCCCTACCGGCATCTCAAACCGCAGCTTCAACCACATCTACAATCTACTCGGATCCAGTCAGGTAACCCACCGATCTCTATCACGTCCCCGGCCTGATTGCTTAAATGGCGCGTG
>LR738711.1:224827539-225062655 GCA_902687465.1 Secale cereale
AGGAGCTGATGGCGGTCCATGGCACGATGGCCGTTGTGCGTGTTGACCCGGAGGAACACCTGGCCTCCGCCGCCGCTGCCGATATGGTGCAGGCTCTGGCCCAGATGAAGTCCCCCAGCGACTACCCCCCGGGACTTAACATGTAAGATCTGACCAGCTAAATCTTACCAATACCACTTGCAATGGCTATGATTTGTACGGTTGATGTATTAGGCATGGTTGTGCCTTGTATCCATTTTTTAATCTATCCATTTACTACCATGCTACTCTCCGCAATGAAGATATACTAGAGATGATGCCCCATTTACTATTTTTGGTGGATGCTAACCCTGTTGTACTTAACATGCTTGTCCATGTACTTACGCAGGGTCATAACGGCCGATGTTGTTGTTTGCCGTCGAGGTTAGCTGCATCCCATGTCTTACAGTATTTCACATCATTTGTGCAATTGCAGTTTAACTTCTATCATTTACTGGTTGCATGTAGGTACACATGTCAGTAGCACTTATCCACGCTTCGACCCGGAGGAACAACTCGCCTCCACCGCCGCTGACTTAGGGCGGGCTCTGGCCAAGATGAAGTGCCCCAGCAACTGCCTCTCAGGACTTACCAAGTATGTATCCACCAATTCAATCTTACCAATAACAGTTGCAATTAATGGCTATGTTTTGTATTGTCGATGTATTAAGCATGTTGTAGTAAACATGCCTAACACATTTGAGCTATTTTCTCTACCTTTTTATAGACAATTGGGCCATTATCTGCTCTCGCAGCACCTGCCCTGTGATGTTTAACTCTGCCAATTGCATTTTTATTAGTACTGGTTTCGATGGCCATTGAGCCTGTTGCAATTAACAGTTGTATCCATTTTTAAAGAGTTGTAATTAAATGTCTACAAACTTACAAAACATGAATTAGGATGTTGTTAAGCCTGTTGCAATTAACAGTTGTATTTTTTTAATCCGTTCCTTTGCTACTGTGGTACTCTTTTGAAATGAAGATATCACTACACATGCTGTCGTTTTATTACCATTTGCTATTTTTGGTGGATGTTAACCCTATTGTAGTTAACACTAGATCACTGATGGCGCGCGTTGCTGCGTCCGTCCATTTTTTCAATGGAATGATATGATTTTTATGAATATATAGTCATAAAACATGCTATCAAAAACATAGTGGCCAAAAAACACCAAATTTCAATTTGTACAAAGTGCCTATGATGACAATAGGCAAGAGTCAAGTAGTATCATGGTAGGAGAGGGCTGGTTTTTTTTAACTCTTAACTTGAGTTTGCTTCAAGTTTGGTCTCACACGTGAGGTGTTTGAATTCAGAATTTGAGACGTTGCTGGAACTTCTTTTTGTAATTGTTCATTATCAAGGCAGCATCATAGATGATTTCCTGTAATATTGTCAGATGTTGGATCATTGAAAGCCCAAAAGCATATAGATGATAACAGTGGGTGATGTAAACATGCATTGCCATAACTTTGGATGATTCAGCCCTGGAGAACTGGCAGTCTATATAGACAACACTAATAGAGCATAAAATGATTTTGTGGTGATTTGGTAGTTATACGACAACACAATGTAGGCGTACATTGGAATAGGACACTGTTATAATGTAATACATGAGTATAAGCGCTGGCAATTCAGCTTTTCCCGTAGGAGAAGAGGCTAATATGCAGTCAAAAAAATTGTAATTCAGCTACGTTGAATTTCTCGCTTGAGATCACCAGTTCAACTTTTCATGTCCTAGGTGATGTTTCACAATCACTTGTGCCAAACGGCATCGGGAGCCAATGCACCCTAATCTGGCTGCAATTGGAGAATGCCTTACAAGATGGAACAACCAGCAAAAACTATAGTGAGTATACTATGTATATAATATTAAATGACAAGATTTTGGGCAAAGTGCAAGATTTCCTTTTTTCTCTCAACGAATATCGCTGCATATGGAGATTTATCTTCCAGATGTACCACTTCAATATATTATCAGTTTGCATTTGAACAACATCATAATAAAAGAGTATCCTCTCCTCAACTTGTGTTGTGCTCTGTTATTAGCAACCGAGAAGACAATATCATGATCCAACTACTAAACAGTGAATCTTGCGACTCCCAGGGACAATTATTTTGCAGATATTGGCTTGGCAGCCTCAAAGTTGGCACAAAGAGTCACATTCATGAGTAAATATAATAACGAAAATGTACGACGTATGTAAATCATAATAATTGATAGCCTATCACTACTTAAGAGAACATACCTGTTCTTAGCATGGGTATACACAATGAAAAGCTCAGGTAACTTTATGTAGCACCGCATCACAATATAAGAATAATCAAACAAAGAGCCAAAAGGAGAATGTCAACATTTTTTGTCAAAAGTACATTCTAAACTGCAGAGTGAACAAAACCTGGTTAGGACGATTTATAAACAAAAAGCTGGGTTCTGTTGAACAAAGTGGTAGGAAGATTTATAGTACAGTACGCCAATTGATAGATGATAGAAGACAAATAAGGGCAAGATAACAATTTGAAATGACAATATCACATTCAGGTTTGTGATCTGTAACACCCACCCCCACGTGTACCAATTGAAGTCGGTGTGCTAACCTTTTCTAAAAATAGAGCAAGGCTTGTAGTAAAATTCTGTATAAAACACATGCTCAGATTGGTCAAACAATTGCTCGAACTGCATCATTTAAATGGCAAGCTTTTTTGGTACGCATCTGCAATGAAAACAAAACCCGAGCAGGATGCATCTTGTAAGCATATTTAGGTAGCCTTCAATCACAAAGAACATTAACCTGTGAAGTATGCATATAAACCAATACTAAATATCTTGTGGAAAAAAGAAAGAAAAACATACAAATGATTTGCAGATTCCGTGCTGAAGGATCTAGGTAAAACTGAGGCTCCCTTCCTTCTAAAACAATGAATTTGTATTTTGTCAGGAGCTGCCAAGAAAGGAATTGATGAGACATTGGATGGCTTAAAGAAGCAAACCATCCTCGTTGTTCATGTCGGCTTCAAATATTAGATTATGCATAGCAGTTTGGAAAGATGTTTGGTTTTTGTACTAATTTCAAAAGATGAAGAGAGAAATAAAAAATGAGCAATAAATACATAAAATAAATAAGAGAAATGCATAGACATTTATTAAACCTTGTTAGGCAATAGATTCTTGATTTTCTCTTGATGCGATTTCCCCTCAAAGTTGAACACAAGATACTTGGACGTCCATTCCTCTGACAGAACTGAAGCGTCTTTCATGTTTCAACCTTTCTCTGTTAAACTAAAAAAAATATGTTCTTTTCTTTTCTGTCTGATTTTGTAAAAGAGAAAGAACCAATTAAAAACTTATTAGCAACATACAGTGCACACTTCAAACATACAACTCCATCATATAAAAAAGAAAGAGAGAAATTTGAGTTTATTTGGGATTCCTAGGATAAATAGAAAAAAATATTGTGTAGATACGGTGGAATTCACATGATTCAATCTGAGTGTATCTACGATCAGTGTCGGGGGCCTTGTATTATGTCAAAATTCTCACGTAATTAAGATATTCTTGTTCCTACTATGTTGCGTGAGGTCGTCTGCAACCATGACTTGCTTGTGGGATATACGAGCATATTGCGTAAGGGGGGAATACGGGTTGTTCCTATAGCCAGCATGGAGCAGTGTGGCGGGACGAGGGCCATGTTGGGCGGCAGCACACAAGGGTATGCTGAGCTTGACGGCGCCGTTGTTCGAGTTTGAGGTCGGGGAAGGTGCGCTGCTGCTCGAAGTCAACACCGGTGTAGCGCGATGGCCTGCTAGACAAGGAGGAAGAGATAGAGGTCGGGGAAATGGGGTCTGATCCCAAATCAGCCATGTCTTGCATCCGCTTGCCTCGCACCGCTCCCCATCATAGGATAGAACATCACTAACCTTGGCCGCCATGCGCAGGGAGTGGTTGCGGGAAGGAGAAATGATGACATCTCGCACATCTGCTCTTTTTCCCGATGGGTCGTGCTTGCCCCAGCCGCTGCACGTGAGAGAGTCTCTCGGCCTCCCCGCAAGGGACGATTACAAGCCTGGTTGGCCCAATTTAATCCTAGAAGCCGAAAAAAGCCACCAGAGCAGCGGCCCAATAAGGGTTAGCGCTCGTTAGGGTCGAACGAAGCGACTGGGGGTGCGATTAAGATACAATCAGATGGCAGAAAACGCCCATAAGTGAAGATCCAACGGCAACGAATGCTAATGGCCTTAGAGGGCAGGAAAGGTGTTCAGTTATAATATATCTAAATTGGCTTTCCATGTACTTACACAGGGCTACAATGGGCGATGCTGTTGTTTGCCGTCGAGGTTAGCTGCATCCCATGTCTTATACACCATCTATTCCTAAATATAAGTATTTTTTAGAGATTCCAATATAGACTACATAAGAAGCAAAATGAGTGAATCTAGAATTCTAGATTCTAATCTAAATCATATCTATAATTCTATATACATCCGTATGTAGTTCATATTGAAATCTAAAAAAAATACTTGTACTTAGGAACATAGGTAGTTGTATTTTACATCATTTGTGCAATCTCAGTTTAGCTTCTAACATTTACTGGTTGCTTGTAGGTACATATATGAGGGGTACTATCCATGCTTCGATCCCTTTTGCGTATGGGGCAATCAGATATTCATGAACAAGCGTCAAGTGAGGAAACTAAGAAAGATTGTTAGGCGAAAGAAACAGGAGTGGAGGATATTTAGTGGTTTCCGAAGCTATTTACTAATGATTACCTTGCAAACTACATGACCGGAGTGGAGGCAACTAAGGTTAAAGTATATAATTCATGCTACCATGATAATGCTCTAGAAGTCTTCCTGAAGGCAGTGAAGGATGGGCGGGCGATCGTCATAAGGGGTTGGACAAAAGTGGTTCGTGCCTATGGCATGCAGGAAGGCACATTATGGGCATTCCGCTTCTTCAACACCGTCGGTAGTCAAAATGATTTACAGTTGTCTCTTCACCTTTACCGCCTTTAAATAATGTGGTTCATCATAGTTAATTGATGCCTAATCCTGTAATTAGTTACTGAACATATTGTACTGGCAATTTTATTTATGGATTCGTTTTTTAACCATTGTGTAGAGAATTTGAATTGCGCATTTCATATTTCAAAATTTCCAATTAGAATAATAAATTACAGGAAAAAATAAAAAGAGAATAGACGGTCATGGAACTTTTGCAAACGGTTCTGGCAGTAAAAACGCTTGTGATGGATAGCCCAATGCCACACAATTTTCTACATCAAATCGTGTGTGATGTAGTTAATGAAAGCAAACAGTTAACCAAGGCAGAGTGTGTGATAGTTACACATTTAACACACGAGCGTATACAAAAAACTGTGTGGGATGTACATCCGAACGGAAACGTTTTCTCTGGATTGACTGTGTGGGATGTACATAAGAACAAAAACATATTCCTTGGATTGACTGTGTGTGATATACATACGAATGAAAATGTTTTTCTGGGATTCACCGTGTGGGATGTACATACCTACGGAAATGATTTTCTCAGATTACCGTGTGGGATGTACATACCAACAGAAATGATTGGGTTTCAATGCCTTGCCCAATCGCACACGGCCCCAGCCTGGGTCCCAGGAGGGCATATCCCTGACAATTTCTGGGTCGTGTGGGAAGGACACCCTATCGCACACACTCACTTGGAGATGGTTCCAAATGTCGTCGCGGAAAGGGGTTAAAAACCATTTGTGTAGCACCGACGCGTACCAGTGTCAATCGACTATGAAGATGTCCATCAATTGATATCAATGTGAGTGAGTAGGGATTGCCATGTAACGGATGCACTAGAGCTATAAGTGTATGAAAGCTCAAAGGAAAACTACTGGGTGTGCATCAACTTGCTTGCTCATGAAGACCTAGGGCAATTTGAGGAAGCCCATACAAGCCAAGTTCTATAACGAAAAATCCCCACTAGTATATGAAAGTGACAATATAAGAGACTCTCTATATGAAGAACATGGTGCTACTCTGAAGCACAAGTGTGGTAAAAGGATAGTAACATTGCCCCTTCTCTCTTTTTCTCTCATTTTTTCTCTCATTTTTTTCTTTTCTTTTTTGACGGGCTTCTTTGGCCCCCTTTTTTTATTTAGGCTTCTTTGGCCTCTCTTTTTTTCCTCACATGGGGCAATTCTCTAATAATGATAATCATCACACTTTTATTTACTTACAACTCGATATTACAACTCGATACTAGAACAAAAATATGACTCTATATGAATGCCTCCGGTGGTGTACCAGGATGTGCAATGATCTAGCATAGCAATGACATCAAGAAACGGACAAGCCATGAAAACATCATGCTAGCTGTCTTACGATCATGCAAAGTAATATGACAATGATGGTGCGTGTCATAACAAACGAAACGGTGGAGTTACATGGCAATATATCTTGGAATGGCTATGGAAATGCCATAATAGGTAGGTATGGTGGCTGTTTTGAGGAAGGGTATAAGGTGGTTTGATGCATCGGCGAAAATTGCGCGGTACTAGAGTGGCTAGCAAGGGGGGAGGGTGAGAGTGTGTATAATCCATGGACTCAACATTAGTCATAAAGAACTCACATACTTATTGCGAAAAATCTAGTAGCCCTCAAAGCAAAAATATTACGACACATGTTCCTAGGGAGGAGGTTGGTAGGAGTTAACCATCGCGTGCCCCCGACCTTCACGCAAAGATAAACAATCAAAATACAATGTGCGCCAATTTGGTTACATAGTTAGGAGACCATACGTGCATGCTTCGGGAATCACAAACCTTAACACATATATTTTTACTAAACCACAATCATTCACTAGTACCCCCCCACATATTAGCATCTCTATATTGCAAACCTATTGCAAGGAATCAAACATATCATATTCAGTGATCTACTTTATGACTAACCATGTGAATGACCAATTCATGTCAACTCTCTAAATAGATATAAGTGAAGCAAGAGATTTTTAATTCTTTCTACAAAAGATATGACCTGCTCTAACAAATATAAGTGAAGCAAAAGAGCATTCTACAAATGGCGGTTCTCTATGTGAAGAGAAACGGGCAATCCAAACTTCAAATGATATAAGTGAAGCACATGAAGCATTCTATAAAGCCATACTCAAAATATATAAGTGAAGTGCAAAGAGTATTCTATAAATCAACCAAGGACTATCTCATACCAGCATGGTGCATTTATTAAAATAAAAATAAAAAGCACACGACGCTCCAAGAATTTACGCATATCATGTGAACAAAACAAAAAACGAAACATACCAATAATTGTCGAATAAATATGGGATGCCTTCCGGGGCATCCCCAAGCTTAGACGCTTGAGTCTCCTAGAATATTTTCTTGGGGTGCCTCGGGCATCCCCAAGCTTGAGCTCTTGCCTCTCCTTATTCTTCTCATATCAATACCTCCTCGATCTTCGAACACTTCATCCACACAAAACTTAACAAAACTTTTTATTAGAGGGGTTAGTACATATAACATCAAATCCCATTATGTACTGCTCTAACAATATTGTATAATTATAATCAAACATTACCCACTGTATGCTTGTAATGCCCCGGATGTAATACTTTCCCTTTTGGGTATATAATATATCTCCGGCTTCATCTATTTCCATTCCGGGTTCTTTGTCTTTCGGGTTTTCGTCGTTTTGTTGTGTGAGAGTGTGGCATCCATTCATATCATGTAGACATGTGCATCGCATTGCATTTGTGTTGTCGGTTGCATCCGGTTCCACGCGTTCCTTCCCGTTGTCCGTTTCGCGTTCCGGAGCTCCCTCACGTGTCCGTGGCGTCCCGTAGACCTACTTTGGTGTTTGGGCGTGTAACGTTACCGGTGTGCCGCGAGGTTGTTGTGTGTGTTGTTGTTTTGTTGTGTGCAACCCGCCTCACAAATCTCGTCGCGTTTGGACTCCGTGTGCTTCCCAAAAGTTATTCGTGTGGGTCCAAAGTGCCTCCACTTGTGGCCCGGAAACACCCCTACTTGCAGTCCACTACCTTCTCCTAGGCCCTTCTAAACTACCCCCGCGATCGGATCCGTCGGATCGCGATCGGAGGGCTTCTAACAACCCCAAATCCCCCCAAACCCTAAATTCTGCTATATAATAGACCCTAGTCTATTTTGGCATCCCTATTTTCCTTTCCCCTTCTCCCCTATTGTTTTTCTCATATCCAACTGCCACTTGGAGCCCCTCCATCGAGCTCCCGCCGCAGATCGAGGGCATCTCCCAGGCTCCTCGATCGAGCGAGGCAGCCGACGCCGAAGTCAATGCGCCAGGGAGTCGACCGCCTCGAGGCCTGGCCCTTCGCTCCCTCGGTCGATCGCAGCGCCGATCCCCTCGTCGCCCAGCCGATCCTGGCCAGGGACCACTTCCCCTTCGCCAGGCCCATCGCCCCCAGCACCGATCCACCGCCACCTCGCCCCGCTGGGCCAGGCCGTCCCGCCGCCTCCTCCCGCAAAGCCCGCCTGGCTCCTTTGCCTCCCGCCCGCAGGACCACTTCATCGCACCAGCCGCGCCACTTCGCCTCGCACTACCGGGTCGCCCCTTCCCCGATCTGCGGCTGGGCCAGCCAGCCGGCCAGCCGCCCCGATCGCATCGCCCTACCGGGCCGCGAACACCGGGCGTCGCCCTCCTCCAGGCCCGACGCCAGCCGGGCTCCGACCCCCTTCGCGCCTCACCGCAGCCAGGCGCCTGGGCCGCCCCCGCACCAGCCGCGCCCGCCAGGCCGGCCTCGTTCGCCTCCCGCGCCCCTCCGGGCCACCGCCATCCGGCTGGGCCGCCGCCCTCCAGATCCGCCTCCAGCACGCCGCCACGGGCCGAAGCGCCTCCGCTGCGGGCCCGTCTCCAGATCCGCCCCGGGCCCGTTTTGCTGCTGATCTAGGTTGACTTTTTCTCCCAAGTCCCTGTGTTTAGTTGCTGATGCTGTTTTAGAACTGCTCTAACTTTTTGTGTGTAGCTCCGTTTCGCGCAAATAGCATGTCCAGACGTTCGTGGTGATTAGCACTACGTTTTATCTTTTGGTGTCATGCATGATAGAAGTCATATAGATGCTTGTTTTTCCATTGCAAGAGTGCATCATGATATAAACTGCTGCTATGTGATGTTTTTATGTCATCTTTGCCATGTGATATCTTTTAGCTCGTTTGTCCGAATGATGCAAATGACATGTCCACGTGTTCGTCTTGCCATGCTCTACATGTTGTATGTGATAGGTTGCATGATAGATCTATTCTTGCCATGGTTATCCTCGTTGCAAAGTGCCATGTGGCTGTGATGTTGTTTCACTTGTTATGAAATGCCATCTTGTTGAGCTCGTTGCTATCGTTGTGTTTATCTCCATGATGCATGCTTGTGTGTTTCGGAATCACCATCATGTGTACTTTGATGAGGTGCTTACCACTTGCCATGTTTAGTTTTGAGGTGACTTAAACTTGCTCTTTTAGATGCCATGATGAAATTGCTGTTTTAGGACTTAGTGAATTTTCACTAAGTCTGAAATCTGTAACGTTCCGATGCCATGTTTGCTTGATGTTCTAGGACAAAGCATGATAGATTTTGAGTGGATCTTGATTGTTCCTTGTAGTATATATTGTTGTCTTTCCATTCATGTTCTCACATGCCTATTTGAGTGGTTGTAGCATGTTTATCTTTTGCTCCAAAGTTTCAATAAAATTCTGCTGCCAGAATTTTATTGTCAAGTTCAATATGTCCAAGCTTATTGCTATTGATCCGTGGCTCCTTTGGGGGTGCACCTTTGGACTTAATTGCTGTAGGATATGTCGAGTCTATGTTCATGTCCTTTGCCATGTTGTTTGAGTGCTGTAGCTTAATTATTTTGTGCTCCGAAGTTGCTATGTTGCTGTAATTTTCAGCTTTCGTTCATTTCATGTTTCGGGCATAACTTTTAGCCCGTAGCTCCGATTTCAGCGAGTCTTATATGAAACTTGATTGATTTTCTGTGTAGATTCATAATATCATATTGTTATCATGTTTTGAGGTGTTTTGCTTGAGTGCTATTTTTTCGTGCTCCGTGTGCATCCTTAGTGCATCCATCATGCATTCATCATTTTCGAGTGCGCATTGCATCTTGTTGATTTGTGCTTGGTGTGATTGTATTGTTTAGAGCCGGAAGCTGAGTCCAAGTACGAGTACGAGCACGAGGTTACCAACGAGGTTGAGCACGAGGACCCTTCTTACGATCCGAACGACTTCTCTTCAGGCAAGATGACCGAACCCCGATAACATTACTATCTTTGCCTATTGCTAGTAGTTCCGCTCTATAGTTTTGCCTCGATGCCCATGTTCTTCCTGTCAGCCTCCTACTTGTAACCATCACCATGTTTAACCACCCTACCTATGCAAACCTTTGCTTGGCTAAGTACGCTTCGCTCAGCCCTTCTTATAGCATTGCTAGTTGCAGGTGAAGACCGAAGATGCTTGCTTCATGTTGAAGTTTGGTTGGGTTTTATCACACTATATAAATGCTTTAAAATGAAATCATCTATATATTGGCAAGGGTGGAAGGCTAAGCCTTTTGCTTGGTGATTTGTTCCACTCATGCCGTTAGGAACCGTATAAACCGGTGTTATGTTCCTTGATTATGCGTTCCTAACACGGTTGGGGTGTATGGAACCCCCTCGATAAACCGCTAAGTGCTAAGTCTTTTCCAGCAAGTCCCAACATTGGTACTATTTGCCTAATAACTAAATAACTTGCATAGGGAGTAATTAACCCGAGTTCTTAATCAACAACCCCGGGCCAGTGCTCCTCATGAGTGTTGGTCCGAAACGGGGAGCCTGCGGGGTCACCACGAGGGAACTCGAGGATTGATATAAACCCGTAGCTTCACCCATCCGGTCGTGTCCTGAGACTTAGATACGCGCGGCTACTATCAGGGTGTCGACACGCCGGGAGGATTTGCTGGATTAGCCTTACCTTAGTTCGGTATATCTTGAGCACGGGATTCCGAGAATACTCGGGTCTTCCCACTTTGGAGTTGCGACTCTGCGGATCGTGGGCTTGTAATGGGTCAAGTTGGAACACCACTGCAGGGTTATGAACTTCCGAAAGCCGTGCCCGCGGTTATGTGGCAGATGGGAGCTTGTTAATATCCGGTTGTAGATAACTTGACACAATGTTTCTAATACACTACCAGTGTGTGTTTCGTGACTGTCAATTTCCGAATAGGGATTCGGGAGTTGAACACGGAGGGGTTATGTTTGTTGAGCTTGTAGCTAGGATCACTTCGTGATCACTTCTCGTTCGAGGCCTTCTCTTCTCGCTCTCACTCACGTAAGCTAGTTGCTAGTTGCTGCTGCAGACACTTATTCTTTTCTTCAGCCTTATCCTCTCCCAAGGCTTAAATAGTCTTGTTACCCGGGAACGGGATTGCTGAGTCCTCTGTGGCTCACAGTTACTTCACCACACCAGATGCAGGTCCAGCTGTGAGCTATCCAGGTGATGGCACCGAGCTGGATTGGGAGTTCGACGAGGAGCGTAGTCGGTACTATGTTCGTTATCCGGATGATCAGTAGTGGAGACTTCTACTAGGATTCGATCCGCCTGTGGATGTTATTTAAGTTTGGTATCTTGACATTTGGTTTTTCCCTTAGAGGGTTGTGATATTCTTAACGTATGATGTTTGAGACTTGTATTGTATTTGTGTGACGTGGCGAGTGTAAGCCAACTATTTATGTTTACAATCCCCTCTTTTACATGAGATGTGCAAAGATTACCAAACTTGAGATCATTCTAGGATGGACTTATGCCTTTAAGTCGTGCCTCGACACGTAGGAGGTATAACTCCATCCTGGGCATTACAAGTTGGTATTCAGAGCCTTCTCCGAACTAGGAGCCCCCACTGTTTGATCGAATCGTTGACGGTCGAGTCTAGGCACACACTGAAAACATTTTGAGTCCTATATTATATCGGAGAGTAGGATTTCTTGGCTTCTCATCCCCTTTCTCTCTGGTGAGGACTCCTGACGACTACTCTTGTCTCTCTATTTTCAAAAATTGCACAAAAAATTTTTTTAGGAATCCCGCGAGTATTCTGGGATTGTTTCGATGTTCTTGTGACGAGAATATTGTTCTCGATGCCTCCTGACATTAGGGGTTGTGGCAGTGTCCCGGGGAGTTGAGCTTCGGGGTATTGTCGTCACAAGCATATCGCGGCAGTACTAAATACTTAAGACGGCCGACATCGAAAATCTCTCCTATACGGACAGTGGCAAGATAACCCCGACATCACCCAGTACTGGGGAGGTAGTTCGGGAGTATTGCCATAGCTTGTTATAGTGGATGCTTTTCGAAGGTCCGAGGTAAACAGTTTCCGAGAAAGACTGGTTATGTGTTGAAGGATGGATACACCTGGATGTAGGTTTAGAGTTGATTGCGCGGTGCTTCCCGTGTATCCCCAACACCTGATTGCATAACTGGAATCTTTCGGAAATTTATAGGTGGGTTATCCAGTAGATCGTAGGCATTCTTCCAACGAATGCAGGTTAGCGAGTTCGGGGTTCTACATTGAGTGAAGTGGTATTATGACCGATGTTACTATCAGGAGTTGCATCTTAAAGGGTCCTTGGCTATGCTGATCCGGGGATTGCAAAACCTTTTCGTAACGCGTTCATATGCTTTCAGCACAAAGATGTTAGAACGAAGCTCCTATCTTGTGTTTGTTCCCGTCTGTACCATGTTGTTTTCTTATTTTCCTTTTGTCCCCTATGTGGCTTCTCGTGAAGATTGATGTTATCATTAAACTGAGAATTTCATTCGTTCCTCTTGTTCAAATGATTTCATTCGTTCCTATTGTTCGAATGATTATTGTGAAGACTTGTTGCAATTCATTCCATTGATTCAGCTTATACCTTCTATCAATCAATTGCTGATTCGTGGTCATCTCTTTCAGGATGGCTCCGAAAAAGGTTCCCAACGCTAACCCAGAGGGTGAAAAGGTCCCAGATCGTCCTCCTTCCCCTCCTCCTCCGCCTGAGGCTTGGAGAGCGATTATGCAGACTACAGCTCAGAACACCCAGTTGTTGATGCAGATGATGCAGCAGATGCAAGCTATTCAAGCTAATCAGGGTGTTCCAGGGAATCAAGGCAACTTCTTCAACCAGCAGCACCATGCTACTCTCAACCAGTTCTTGGCCAATAATCCAAAAGCTTTCAGTTACTGTGTCGACCCTCTTGATGCTGAAGATTGGTTAACCGACATAAAGAAGCATTTTGAGTGCAGTAACGTGAAGGAAGATGATTATGTGAAGTTTGCAGCCTTTCAACTCAAAGATCAAGCAGCTGACTGGTGGCAGCAGTACAAAGACTCCAGGCCAGGTCAAGTGATCTCTTGGGAGAATTTCTGCAAGGATTTTCGCTCGCACCACATTCCTACAAGTGTCATCGAGGGCATGCGTGAGCAATTCCGCAACCTGAAGCAGGGCTCCATGACAGTCTATCAGTATAATGTCAAGTTCCAAAACCTCGCCCGCTATGCTAAGCAAGACATTCCTGATGCCAAGAGCAAAATCTACCAGTTCCGTGGAGGTCTCAAAGATGAACTTCAACTTGCTCTCACTTTGTTTGAGCCCGATGAATTCGACAAGTTCTATAACATGGCTTTGAAACAAGAGGCAGCTCAGCTTAAGATGGAGGCTTCTAAGAAGAGAATTCGAGATGCCGTTCACTCTTCCTCATCGTCTCAGATGGTCTCAAAGCATCAAAAATTCTGGCTTCCTCCTCCTCCTGTGATTCGAGCTCCTTACAACAACTCCAACAACTCCAACAACTCCAACTACTCCAACAACAAGAGCTCTGGTGGACGTGGTTTCTCCCACCCACCCAACCCGAGCATCAAGTCGAAGAATCAGTTTCAGTCTCAAGGCTCCAAGTCAAGTGGCTCTCATTTCCGTCCTCTCTCTGAAGTGGTGTGCAACAAGTGTGGCCAGAAGGGTCATTATGCCAACAGATGTCCGAATCCAAAGCGTCTTCCTCCTCCTCCACCTGTGAGTTCAGCTATTGTCAGGCATGATCCAAAGGCAGCAAGGGTCAATCTGATGAATGCAGCACAAGCGGAGAATTCTTCTGATGTCATTTTGGGTAACCTCTTAGTTAACTCTTTTCCAGCTAAAGTGTTATTTGATTCGGGTGCTTCATGTTCTTTCATGTCTCAACCATTTGCATCCAAGTATAATGTTGACGTCCAAAGTCTGCCTCAGAAGTTGCAACTTATTTCTCCGGGGAGACGTATGTCTTCTAGTGTCCATGCTCCGGATGTTTCTATTCGCATGGGTGATTATCGATTTCTGGCTAAACCGGTGGTTCTTGGTAATTCCGACATCGACCTCATCCTCGGAATGGATTGGCTTTCTCAGCATGATGCTCACATTGATTGTGCACAGAAGGAAGTCAAGATGACTCATCTTGATGAAGATGTGATTATCTTTGCCTCCAAGGATAACACTATCAGGCTTTTCTCTCTCAATGATAAGGGCGAAATTAATGCCATATCTCAAATTCCGGTGGTGAACGAATATCAAGACGTCTTTCCTGAAGAACTTCCAGGCATGCCTCCACACCGTCAGGTGGAATTCGTTATTGAACTCGAGCCGGGTACTGAGCCAGCATGCCGGCGTCCATACAAGCTCTCTCCGGATGAATTGAAGGAATTGAAGAAGCAGCTTGATAAACAGGAGAGTATGGGTCTCATCAGACCTAGTACGTCTCCTTGGGGCTGTGGTGTCTTATTTGTCAAGAAGAAAGATGGCACGGAGCGTCTCTGTGTTGATTACCGGCCATTGAACAAGAAGACAATAAAGAACAAATATCCGCTCCCCAACATCAACGAACTCTTCGAGCAGCTCAAAGGAGCTAAAGTGTTCTCTAAGCTTGACCTCCGAATGGGCTATCACCAAATTCGCATTCGCGAGGAAGACATTCCCAAGACGGCCTTCAGAACGAGCTACGGTTCATACGAGTATACCGTCATGTCCTTTGGTCTCGCCAATGCTCCTCCTACCTTTTCGAGGATGATGCATTACATCTTCAACCCCTATACTGGCGAGCTTGTGCTTGTGTATCTGGATGATATTCTGGTGTTTTCCAAGAATGAAGAAGATCACGAAAAGCACTTACGTCTGGTTCTTGATCGACTTCGAGAGCATAAATTCTATGCCAAGTTCTCCAAGTGCAAGTTTTGGCTCGATAAGGTTTTGTACCTGGGCCACATCATCTCAGCTGACGGTATTGCAGTTAATCCCGAGAAAGTTGAAGCAATTGTCAACTGGGAAGCTCCTCAGAACGTCAAGCAGCTCTGCAGTTTTCTGGGTCTTGCCAGCTATTGCAGAAGGTTCGTTGAGAACTTCTCCAAGATTGCCAAGCCTCTTTCCAACTTGCTTCAGAAGAATGTCAAATACTTTTGGTCTCCAGAGTGTGAAGTGGCATTCAAAACTCTCAAAGAAAAGCTCGTCTCTGCTCCAGTTCTGACTCCTCCAGATGAATCCAAGCCCTATGAAGTATTCTGTGATGCTTCTCTTCAAGGACTTGGTGGTGTGCTTATGCAAGATAAGAGAATTGTGGCATACACTTCTCGGCAGCTCAAGCCAAGTGAGAAGAACTATCCCACACATGATCTCGAGCTAGCAGCTGTGGTACATGCTTTGATTACGTAGAGACATCTGTTGTTGGGCAGAAAGGTCGACATCTTCACTGATCACAAGAGCTTGAAGTACATCTTCACACAGCCGCATCTGAACCTCCGTCAGACTCGTTGGGTTGAAATGATCCAAGAGTATAATCCCAGCATTGAATACACTCCTGGCAAGGCGAATGTGATTGCAGATGCTTTGAGCAGAAAGGCATATTGCAACAGCCTTCTTATCAAGCCGTGCCAGCCTGAGCTTTGTGAAGCATTCAGGAAGCTCAACCTTCAAGTTGTTCCGCATGGTTTTCTTGCAAATCTTCAAGTTGCTCCTGCCTTGGAAGATCAAGTCCGTGAGGCCCAACTCAGTGATACCATGGTGAAGAAGGTGAAACATGCTATTGCTAAGGGCATTCCGAAATACAAGTGCTTCCGTGTTGATGAGAGAGATACCTTGTTCTTCGAGGACAGACTCGTTGTTCCCAAAGGTGATCTCAGGAAGCTCATAATGGAAGAAGCTCATGATTCTCTCCTTTCCATTCATCCTGGCAGTTCCAAGATGTACCAAGACCTCAAGCAGTCTTACTGGTGGACACGCATGAAAAGGGAAATTGCCCAATTCGTGAATGAATGTGATGTTTGCAGAAGAGTGAAAGAAGAACATCAATGTCCAGCCGGTCTTCTCCAACCTCTTCCTATTCCAGAGTGGAAGTTCGACCACATTGAAATGGACTTCGTCACTGGCTTTCCTAAATCCAAGCGAGGAAATGATTCTATCTTCGTGGTGATTGACAAGCTTACCAAAGTCGCTCACTTTCTTCCAGTCAAAGAATCAATCAATGCAGCTCAATTGGCAGAGCTGTACACTTCCAGAATTGTGTCCCTACATGGCATTCCTCAAGTTATATCCTCAGACCGTGGAAGCTTGTTCACATCAAGGTTCTGGGACTCCTTTCAGTCCGCCATGGGCACTAAGATCAGGTTCAGCACTGCTTTTCACTCTCAGACTAGTGGTCAAGTCGAGCGAGTGAATCAGATTCTAGAAGACATGCTCAGAGCCTGTGTCATATCCTTTGGCATGAAATGGGAAGACTGCCTTCCATTTGCCGAGTTCTCTTACAACAACAGCTTTCAAGCAAGTGCAGGCAAAGCTCCGTTTGAAATCCTCTATGGCAGAAAGTGCCGTACCCCTCTCAACTGGTCTGAAATAGGCGAACGTCAACTTCTTGGCAATGACTTGATCTCAGAAGCCGAAGAAATGTGCAAAGTCATACGTGAGAATCTCAAGGTCGCTCAGTCGCGCCAGAAGAGCTACTATGACGGCAAGCATCGTGATTTGGCATTCAACATTGATGATCATGTTTATCTCCGTGTGTCTCCGATGAAAGGCACCCAAAGATTCGGTATCAAAGGAAAGCTTGCTCCTAGATACGTCGGGCCTTTCAAGATTCTTGGCAAAAGAGGCGATCTAGCCTATCAACTTGAGCTCCCTTCAAACTTCGCCAATGTTCATGATGTCTTCCATGTGTCTCAACTTCGCAAATGCTTCAAGGCACCTGAGCGCATGATTCGTTTGAAGAGATTGATCTTCAACAAGACCTGTCCTACCGAGAGCACCCAGTTGCAATTCTCGAAGAAACCGAACGCAAGACCCGCAACAAGTCCATCAAATTCTTGAAAGTCAAGTGGTCACATCACACCGACCGAGAGGCTACGGGGGAACGAGAAGATCATCTTCGTTCCGAGTACCCTTCCTTTTTCCAGTCCTAGATCTCGGGACGAGATCTATTTGTAGTAGAGGAGAGTTTGTAATGCCCCGGATGTAATACTTTCCCTTTTGGGTATATAATATATCTCCGGCTTCATCTATTTCCATTCCGGGTTCTTTGTCTTTCGGGTTTTCGTCGTTTTGTTGTGTGAGAGTGTGGCATTCATTCATATCATGTAGACATGTGCATCGCATTGCATTTGTGTTGTCGGTTGCATCCGGTTCCACGCGTTCCTTCCCGTTGTCCGTTTCGCGTTCCGGAGCTCCCTCACGTGTCCGTGGCGTCCCGTAGACCTACTTTGGTGTTTGGGCGTGTAACGTTACCGGTGTGCCGCGAGGTTGTTGTGTGTGTTGTTGTTTTGTTGTGTGCAACCCGCCTCTCAAATCTCGTCGCGTTTGGACTCCGTGTGCTTCTCAACAGTTATTCGTGTGGGTCCAAAGTGCCTCCACTTGTGGCCCGGAAACACCCCTACTTGCAGTCCACTACCTTCTCCTAGGCCCTTCTAAACTACCCCCGCGATCGGATCCGTCGGATCGCGATCGGAGGGCTTCTAACAACCCCAAATCCCCCCAAACCCTAAATTCTGCTATATAATAGACCCTAGTCTATTTTGGCATCCCTATTTTCCTTTCCCCTTCTCCCCTATTGTTTTTCTCAGATCCAACTGCCACTTGGAGCCCCTCCATCGAGCTCCCGCCGCAGATCGAGGGCATCTCCCAGGCTCCTCGATCGAGCGAGGCAGCCGACGCCGAAGTCAACGCGCCAGGGAGTCGACCGCCTCGAGGCCTGGCCCTTCGCTCCCTCGGTCGATCGCAGCGCCGATCCCCTCGTCGCCCAGCCGATCCTGGCAAGGGACCACTTCCCCTTCGCCAGGCCCATCGCCCCCAGCACCGATCCACCGCCACCTCGCCCCGCTGGGCCAGGCCGTCCCGCCGCCTCCTCCCGCAAAGCCCGCCTGGCTCCTTCGCCTCCCACCCGCAGGACCACATCATTGCACCAGCCGCGCCACTTTGCCTCGCACTACCGGGTCGCCCCTTCCCCGATCCGCGACTGGGCCAGCCAGCCGGCCAGCCGCCCCGATCGCATCGCCCTACCGGGCCGCGAACACCGGGCGTCGCCCTCCTCCAGGCCCGACGCCAGCCAGGCTCCGACCCCCTTCGTGCCTCACCGCAGCCAGGCGCCTGGGCCGCCCCCGCACCAGCCGCGCCCGCCAGGCCCAGCGCCAGGCCGGCCTCGTTCGCCTCCCGCGCCCCTTCGGGCCACCGCCATCCGGCTGGGCCGCCGCCCTCCAGATCTGCCTCCAGCACGCCGCCGCGGGCCGAAGCGCCTCCGCCGCGGGCCCGTCTCCAGATCCGCCCGGGCCCGTTTTGCTGCTGATCTAGGTTGACTTTTTCTCCCAAGTCCCTGTGTTTAGTTGCTGATGCTGTTTTAGAACTGCTCTAACTTTTTGTGTGTAGCTCCGTTTCGCGCAAATAGCATGTCCAGACGTTCGTGGTGATTAGCACTACGTTTTATCTTTTGGTGTCATGCATGATAGAAGTCATCTAGATGCTTGTTTTTCCATTGCAAGAGTGCATCATGATATAAACTGCTGCTATGTGATGTTTTTATGTCATTTTTGCCATGTGATATCTTTTAGCTCGTTTGTCCGAATGATGCAAATGACATGTCCACGTGTTCGTCTTGCCATGCTCTACATGTTGTATGTGATAGGTTGCATGATAGATTTATTCTTGCCATGGTTATCCTCGTTGCAAAGTGCCATGTGGCTGTGATGTTGTTTCACTTGTTATGAAATGCCATCTTATTGAGCTCGTTGCTATCGTTGTGTTTATCTCCATGATGCATGCTTGTGTGTTTCGGAATCACCATCATGTGTACTTTGATGAGGTGCTTACCACTTGCCATGTTTAGTTTCGAGGTGACTTAAACTTGCTCTTTTAGATGCCATGATGAAATTGCTGTTTTAGGACTTAGTGAATTTTCACTAAGTCTGAAATCTGTAACGTTCCGATGCCATGTTTGCTTGATGTTCTAGAACAAAGCATGATAGATTTTGAGTGGATCTTGATTGTTCCTTGTAGTATATATTGTTGTATTTCCATTCATGTTCTCACATGCCTATTTGAGTGGCAGTAGCATGTTTATCTTTTGCTCCAAAGTTTCAATAAAATTCTGATGCCAGAATTTTATTGTCAAGTTCAATATGTCCAAGCTTATTGCTATTGATCCGTGGCTCCTTTGGGAGTGCACCTTTGGACTTAATTGCTGTAGGATATGTCGAGTCTATGTTCATGTCCTTTGCCATGTTGTTTGAGTGCTGTAGCTTAATTATTTTGTGCTCCGAAGTTGCTATGTTGCTGTAATTTTCAGCTTTCGCTCATTTCTTGTTTCGGGCATAACTTTTAGCCCGTAGCTCCGATTTCAGCGAGTCTTATATGAAACTTGATTGATTTTCTGTGTAGATTCATAATATCATATTGTTATCATGTTTTGAGGTGTTTTGCTTGAGTGCTATTTTTCCGTGCTCCGTGTGCATCCTTAGTGCATCCATCATGCATTCATCATTTTCGAGTGCGCATTGCATCTTGTTGATTTGTGCTTGGTGTGATTGTATTGTTTAGAGCCGGAAGCTGAGTCCGAGTACGAGTACGAGCACGAGGTTACCAACGAGGTTGAGCACGAGGACCCTTCTTACGATCCGAACGACTTCTCTTTAGGCAAGATGACCGAACCCCGATAACATTACTATCTTTGCCTATTGCTAGTAGTTCCGCTCTATAGTTTTGCCTCGATGCCCATGTTCTTCCTGTCAGCCTCCTACTTGTAACCATCACCATGTTTAACCACCCTACCTATGCAAACCTTTGCTTGGCTAAGTACGCTTCGCTCAGCCCTTCTTATAGCATTGCTAGTTGCAGGTGAAGATCGAAGATGCTTGCTTCATGTTGAAGTTTGGTTGGGTTTTATCACACTATATAAATGCTTTAAAATGAAATCATCTATATATTGGCAAGGGTGGAAGGCTAAGCCTTTTGCTTGGTGATTTGTTCCACTCATGCCGTTAGGAACCGTATAAACCGGTGTTATGTTCCTTGATTATGCGTTCCTAACACGGTTGGGGTGTATGGGACCCCCTCGATAAACCGCTAAGTGCTAAGTCTTTTCTAGCAAGTCCCAACATTGGTACTATTTGCCTAATAACTAAATAACTTGCATAGGGAGTAATTAACCCGAGTTCTTAATCAACAACCCCGGGCCAGTGCTCCTCATGAGTGTTGGTCCGAAACGGGGAGCTTGCGGGGTCACCACGAGGGAACTCGAGGATTGATATAAACCCGTAGCTTCACCCATCCGGTCGTGTCCTGAGACTTAGATACGCGCGGCTACTATCAGGGTGTCGACACGCCGGGAGGATTTGCTGGATTAGCCTTACCTTAGTTCGGTATATCTTGAGCACGGGATTCCGAGAATACTCGGGTCTTCCCACTTTGGAGTTGCGACTCCGCGGATCGTGGGCTTGTAATGGGTCAAGTTGGAACACCCCTGCAGGGTTATGAACTTTCGAAAGCCGTGCCCGCGGTTATGTGGCAGATGGAAGCTTGTTAATATCCGGTTTTAGATAACTTGACACAATGTTTCTAATACACTACCAGCGTGTGTTCCGTGACTGTCAATTTCCGAATAGGGATTCGGGAGTTGAACACGGAGGGGTTATGTTTGTTGAGCTTGTAGCTAGGATCACTTCGTGATCACTTCTCGTTCGAGGCCTTCTCTTCTCGCTCTCACTCACGTAAGCTAGTTGCTAGTTGCTGCTGCAGACACTTATTCTTTTCTTCAGCCTTATCCTCTCCCAAGGCTTAAATAGTCTTGTTACCCGGGAACGGGATTGCTGAGTCCTCTGTGGCTCACAGTTACTTCACCACACCAGATGCAGGTCCAGCTGTGAGCTATCCAGGTGATGGCACCGAGCTGGATTGGGAGTTCGACGAGGAGCGTAGTCGGTACTATGTTCATTATCCGGATGATCAGTAGTGGAGACTTCTACTAGGATTCGATCCGCCTGTGGATGTTATTTAAGTTTGGTATCTTGACATTTGGTTTTGCCCTTAGAGGGTTGTGATATTCTTAATGTATGATGTTTGAGACTTGTATTGTATTTGTGTGACGTGGCGAGTGTAAGCCAACTATTTATGTTTACAATCCCCTCTTTTACATGAGATGTGCAAAGATTACCAAACTTGAGATCATTCTAGGATGGACTTATGCCTTTAAGTCGTGCCTCGACACGTAGGAGGTATAACTCCATCCTGGGCATTACAATGCAATCACAATTCTATGGCCCCAAGCAAAGGAGGCTCAACAAGATTTCAAACATAAGCAAATAATGAAACTATAACAGCAATCTGTGAAAACAGGACAGTCTGTAGTAATCTGAACATTAACCATACTTCTATACCTCTGAAAATTATGAAACAAATATTAAAAAATAAACAATTTGTATAGAAGTACTGTCCAAAAAGTTTTAGAAGCATTTGACTTTCCAGTAAAAAACATAAAATCACGCACTACAGCCAAAGTTTCCATTTTTGCACCTCACAAACCAAACAAGCAATCTAATCATCCTAAAGGAAAATCTTGGCACATTATTTTTATGATACAATGGATTTGTACAAGGGGATAATTATTTTGTTGAAAAGTTTCTATAATCATGGTTCACAAAGTTTCCATGGGCATGAATAAAGTTCAAGGCTAGCTCCCACTTTAACAATGCTCGTCATTCTCACTTTCACTTTTCTTTTTGAAAAGGTTTTAGGTTCCCCTCTTTATTTTTTGTTTTTAATCTTTATAAAAGCACACAACAGAAATAAATGACTCTCTAAAACTTCCGGGTTATCTCCCTGGCAGCGCTTTCTTTAAAGCCATTAAGCTAGGCATATAGTGCTCAAGTAATGGATCCACCCGGATCCCAAGGTATATCAAAGCCAATTTTAATTAACAATGATTTGTGATTTAGTAGTGAGCACAAAGTAACATATATCATGCAACAACGAAGTCTAACTCTCTTCCTATGCATCGGCATGTCATAAAAGAACAATTCATGCACACATAGTAAAGGCCAATGCATAGCATAAACAGTTTTTTGCAATTTTATCGTATTGGAAACATATAGAGGCGGAGATGTAGTTCCTCTCTCATAATAATTGCAAGTAGGAGCAGCAAGCACATGCATATTATATCTATTAAAATCATCATGTGTAGTAGTAAAACGCAACGCATCAATATAATCCTTAATAAGGGCAAACTTCTCCGATATAGTGTAGTCGGGAGAATTCAAAAAGATAATATGACTATCATGCGTGGGTGCAATAGCAACAATTTCATGTTTAACATAAGGGACTATAGCAAGTTCATATCCATAATCATAATTCATATTGGCATCATGGCCACAAGCATAGCAAGCATTAATTTCATCAAAAAGGGATATTTCAAACGAATCAAAGGGATCATAACAATTATCATAGCAATCATCTTTCGGTAAACACGAAGGGAAATTAAACATGTATGGGATAAAGAGTTACTCTCATTAGAAGTGGGCACGGGTGATCAATCCGCTCTTCCTCTTTTGTGCTTCGCTCTCCTCCTCATCTTTTTCATCTAATGAGCTCACAGTGTCATCAATTCCTTCTTCCATAGTTTCCTGCAAAATATTAGTCTCTTCTTAGACAGCGGAGACCTTCTCAATAAACGCATCAATATTGGCATTGTATTTATAATTCAAATAGCAATATTTAAATATAGCAAGATTTTCATATCTATATAAAGCATCATCATAATTTGCATACTCTTCAAACAAACATTTAATTTCACAAGCACCCTTAAAAGCAACAAATTCTTCTATTTATTCAACATCATAGTAATCATATATACCATTAGCATAAGATGCTAAGGTTACATTATCACTAAATTTGCATGAAAAGGGAAGGTGTGGAGCCTTCATCCTAGAGCAACAAGTATAATCATATCTCAAGCATAATTCCCGAGCATACCAACGCAACTTATAAATTTGATCCCATAATAGTTTCCCTTTTTGTGTCAAGCGATAATCCCAAAGTATTCACGTTGATCCAACGTTACTCCCATTATATAGTTGAATGGGGTTTTCTCAGGATTATCAAAGTAGTACATAATATCTTTCACATAATGAGCATTGAGAGTTTTAGGAGGTTCCCCATCTCCATGAGTAGCAAGTACACCTAATTTTTTTGGTATTTCGTGTTCCATATCCATAAATAAAGATAGAGAACAACTTAGAACAGCAAATAAAATATACTTAGTGATAAAGCAAACAAACACACACGAGAATATTCACCCCACGCTATTGCTCCCCGGCAACGGCGCAAGAAAAAGGTATTGATAACCCTAAAGTATAGAGGATCGCAACAGTTTTTGATAAGTAAGAGTGTCGAACCCAACGAGGAGCTAAAGGTAGAACAAATATTCCCTCAAGTTCTATCGACCACCGATACAACTCTATGCACGCTTGACGTTCGCTTTACCTAGAACAAGTATGAAGCTAGAAGTACTTTGTAGGTGTAACCGGATAGGTTTGCAAGAATATAAAGAGCACGTAAATAAAAACTAGGGGTTGTTTTAGGTAAAGAAGCAATAAAGTTAGTATAGCAAGTTTGGAAAAGTGGTGGTAGGAGTTGCGAAATTATCCCTAAGCAATTGACTACGTTACTAGACCGATAGCAAGTTTTATGTGGGTGAGGCCACTGCTAGCATGTCATCCCTGACTTAGAATTCTATGCACTTACAATTGGAACTATTAGAAAGCATCCACAACTACTAACGTTCATTAAGGTAAAACCCAACCATAGCATTAAGATATACTGGTCCCCCTTCAATCCCGTATGCATCAATTTCTATGCTAGGTTGAAGCTTCTGTCACTCTTGCCCTCCAATACATAGTCCTATGAACATACAACTAACCCTATGGTGTGATCCACGCACGCGCTCATATGATGGGAACCAAAGGACAGCAACATAACCACAAGCAAATTAAACCAATCATATCAATTCACCAATTACCGATAGGACAACGAAAATCTACTCAGACATCATAGGATGGCAACACATCATTGGATAATAATATGAAGCATAAAGCACCATGTTCAAGTAGAGGGTACAACGGGTTGCGGGAGAGTGGACTGATGTAGATAGATGGGGAAAGGTGATGAAGATGTTGGTGAAGATGACGGGGGGTGTTGGTGTATATCGTCATCTCACGATGATGGCCCCGACGGCGTTCCGGCGCCACCGGGAGAGAGGGGGAGAGGGCCCCCCTCCTTCTTCTTCCTTGACCTTCTCCCTATACGGGAGAAGGGTTTCCCCTCTAGTCCATGGCCTCCATGGCATGGGAGGGGCGAGAGCCCCTCCGAGATTGGATATGTCTCTCTGTTTTTGTGTTCCAGATTCTGGCCTTTCACCGTTTCTTATATTCCTAGATATCCGTAACTCCGATTGGGCTGAAATTTAAACATGATTTGTATCTGGATATTGGATTTCTTGCTGCGAAATAAGGGCACCAACCGCCTTACGGGTGGCCACGAGGGTCAGGGGCGCGCCCACCCCCTGGGGCATGCCCCCTACCTCGTGCCCCGCGGGCATCGTCTCGCGTTGATTCTTCTTCCCAAAAATCACATATATTCCAAAAAAAATCTTCGTAAGTCTATCATGTTTGGACTCCGTTTGATATGGATTTTCTGCGAAACAAAAAACATGCAACAAACAGGAACTGGCACTGGGCACTGGATCAATATGTTAGTCCCAAAAATAGTACAAAAAGTTGCCAAAAGTATGTAAAAGTTGTATAGTATTGACATGGAACAATCAAAAATTATAGATACGACCTTGACGTATCAGCTATCAAACGTCACAATGTAACTGGGTGATTATAAAGATGCTCAATAGATGTTATCGAAAGTGTTTGTGGTGTTGGCATAGATCAAGATTAGGATTTATCACGAGTGTCGGAGAGGTATCTCTGGGCCCTCTCGGTAATACTCATCATAATAATCCTTGCAGGGAAATGACTAATGAGTTAGTCACGAGATGATGTATTACGGAACGAGTAATAAGACTTGCCGGTAACGAGATTGAACTAGGTATGATGATACCGACGATCGAATCTCGGACAAGTAACATACTGATGACAAAGGGAACAACGAATGGTGTTATGCGGTTTGACCGATAAAGATCTTCGTAGAATATGTAGGAACCAATATGAGCATCCAGGTTTCGCTATTGGTTATTGACCGGAGATGAGTCTCGGTCATGTCTACAGAGTTCTCTAACCGGTAGGGTCCGCATGTTTAACGTTCAATGACGATTGGTATTATGAGTTTATGTGATTTGATGTACCGAAGGTTGTTCGGAGTCCCGGATGAGATCACGGACATGACGAGGAGTCTCAAAATGGTCGAGACATAAAGATTCTTATATTGGAAGTTATGTTTGGACACCGGAAAGGTTTCGGATAGGTTTGGGCATTTTCCGGAGTACCGGGGGGTTACTAGAACCCCCCGGGGGTTTAATGGGCCTTCATGGGCCTTAGTGGAAGAGATGAGGAGGCGGCCACATGGAGGTGCCCCCCCAAGCCCAATCTGAATTGGGGAGGGGCCGGGCCCCCTTTCCTCTCTCCCTCTTCCTCTTTCCTTCCCCTCCTAGTTGGACTAGGAAATGGGGGAACCTACTCCTAGTAGGAGTAGGATTCCCCCCCTTGGGGCGCGCCCCATGAGGCCGACCAGCCCCCTCCTCCACTCCTTTATATACGGGGGAGGGGGCACCCCATAGACACACAAGTTAATTTCTTAGTCGTGTGCGGTGCCCCACTCCACAGTTACACACCTCAGTCATATTGCCGCAGTGCTTAGGCGAAGCCCTGCGTTGGTAACTTCATCAACACCGTCACCACGCCGTCGTGCTAACGAAAGTCTCCCTCTGCCTCAACTGGATCAAGAGTACGAGGGACGTCACCGAGCTGAACGTGTGAAGATCACGGAGGTGACGTGCTTTCGGTACTTGATTGGTTGGATCACGAAGACGTTCAACTACATCAACCACGTTACTAAATGCTTCCGCTTTTGGTCTACGAGGGTACGTGGACACACTCTCCCGCTCCTTGCTATGCTTCTCCTAGATAGATCTTGCTTGATCGTAGGATTTTTTTGAAATACTACGTTCCCCAATAGTGGCATCATGAGCCAGGTCTATGCATAGATGATATGCATGAGTAGAACACAAAGAGTTGTGGGCGACAATAGTCATACAGCTTACCAGCATGTCATACCTTGATTCGGAGGTATTGCTGGATGAAGCGGCCCAGACCGACATTACATGACCGTGTTCATGAGACTGGTTCTACTGTCGTGCTTCGCACATAGGTGGCTAGTGGGTGTCTGTTTCTCCAACTTTAGTTGAATCGAGTGTGACTACGCCCGGTCCTTGTTAAAGGTTAAAACATCACACTTGACGAAAAATCGTTGTGGTTTTGATGCGTAGGTAAGAACGGTTCTTGCTAAGCCCGTAGCAACCACGTAAAACTTGCAGCAACAAAGTAGAGGACGTCTAACTTGTTTTTGTAGGGCATGTTGTGACATGATATGGTCAAGACGTGATGAGTTATACGATATTGTATGAGATGTTCATGTTTTGTAAATTATCAGCAACCGGCGAGAGCCTTATGGTTGTCTCTTTATTGTATGAATTGTGAAAGCCATGTAATTGCTTTACTTTATCACTATGAGTTAGCGATAGTAGTAGTAGCAATAGTTGGTGAGATGTAACATCCCAATTTTCCTAATTTGGATGTTAATAGATCATTCATATGCATCTCATATTTTTTTTCCATGCATTATTTGCTTCTTCTTAATATTCAAATCATTATGCAACTAAAGGCAAATTATTGGAGTGGAGATAACATGACTTCTCCCCTGTTTTAAAAATGTTCATAATGACCAGAATATTATTTCCAGTTCATTTGTTATGTTCTTGTATTTTTCTTTATCTCAAAAGTATTTTACTTGAGTGTTTTGTTGCTGTTTGAGTGGCCCGTTGCATAAAACCTATTTTCCAAAATTGCATTAGATGAGGAACTAGTATTCCTGTAGTTTATAATTATAGAGCTATATTTACTGTATGTCTAGGTATTTTTTTTGTTTAGATTTTAACCTGTGTATTTTATTTTATTTACTTTTGGTTTTTCTGCTGCTGTAGTTTTTGTTTATAAAAAAAAGGCCAGCCAGCTAGCCAGCCCACAGCTGCGGCCCACCAAGACGCCGTCGCCCGCAGCCCACTCCACGCCGCAGCCGCGAAGCGGTACGCCCGCACGCCACCCGACCCGCACCTAACCCGACCCGGCGCCCCTCTCACTAATGGGTGGGCCTCGCTCCTGTCCGTCTTCCTCCACCGAGCCGGACACCGCCGCACCGCACCGCACGCGCGCGCGCACGCCGAGGCCGACCCGGGCCACCCTGGTGCAGCCCGAGATGTCTAGCTCGAGCCCGAGGCCCCGACGCGCCCGATCATCTTTTCCCAGACCTCTCTCGCTGCCGCACGCGTCAGCTAGGGAAGAACTGATCTCGCGAGGAGCTCCGCCGTCCGCCGTCGTTCGCTGGTTGATTTCGTCATCGTAAGATCACCTCAGCCGCGACGCTTTCCTCTCCTCGAAGCTACTCTCGATGGCGCACCTTTCTGACATCGTTTAGTGACCAGGATGTCACCGGAGGACTGCCGCCGTCGACACCCGCCGCTGCTGGAGTTCACAAACTCACTGCCGCCGCTACAAACCGCCTCACCACCGTTGAGCACCACCACCACCTCCGCCACTCACCTCCGCCTCCGCCCGTCACTTCCCACTCGCCGGAGACCCGCCGCCGACGCCCGAGCCGCCGCTGCCGTATCCTCTGTTTTGGGTGAGCACCCGCGCCTAGCCAATGGGCAGCTGCCACGTGGCAGTTCGCTACATGGCATCTACAGGAGTTTCCCACAGTGCCAGGCGTTTTCTGTTGCACTTTCGTCTTTTTCAGTTTTTCCTCAAATCTTCAAATATCCATATATTTTATTCTATAAATCCTTTTTAGATGATTCTTTTTCCTGTGCACTCACAATGACCAGCAGAATATCACAGTACCAATTTTGCACATGTTTGCACAATTCAATTTTGAATTCGTTGGAATTTGAATTAAAACTTCCGGAGGCCATATCTTTTAAACCGTTTATCGGAATCAAGTGATTCTTTTTGCATTGTGACCGTAGTGCAATATAGGTGATCTGTATATGTTGTTTTGATGCTGTTGTTGAATTTAAAAATGATTTTCTTGCTGATGGCTTTATTTTGGTTTCTTTGGAGTTTCGATGATTGATTTGTTATATTGTGTGAAACGTGTAGATTGTCCGGAGTGCGACGCGAGCTATTGTCAGGAGTGTGACCTTTTGAACCAGAACCAAGGCAAGTTACATGTTGATCATCCTTTACCTATTGTTTTCCTATGCATTGTAGGTTATGCCACACTATAAATTTATGCATAATAGGATTGTGATAATTTGACCTATTGTTGAGCTATCTCCCGTCTTTGCAAATCGTGGTAGGTATAGTTTTGCTATGCTTGTAGACGGGGTTGGTTCCTGTATACATTGAGCTTATGTGAGGATTATTAAAATTTAACAAACTGAGCAGTAATTCAGGACTTAACTCACCTCTGGGCGGAAGTGGTATTGATGGGTGGTCTTAAGAACATCATGGTTTATACCCTCTGAATGTAAGTGGACGGCCGCCCAGGCTCAAAAAGATCAGACAGACTTAATGACTAGTAGCTTCCATGTGCGACCACTAGCTAAATGGGCTCTGGCTTAGTTGAGTAGGTTGTGGGATCCTCGCCCAGGTATGCTAGCAGATGTAGATGTGGATAGGTGTACCGACTGCCGGGGGTGGAGGTGACTACTTCTGAAAGACTTCGTCTCAATCTTCGGGTTGAGTCTAGTGGGTAAAGTGTGCAAAACTCTGCAGAGTAATAAAACTAGTCATGATTAGCCGTGTCCCCGGTTATGGATATTTTGAGCCACTATGCCATTACAGTTGTTGGATGATCTTGACAGAAGTGACACTTAATAATATTTGTGGGCAACTTAATAAATGGGTAGGTTGGAGTTGATTTTGCCAACTCAACCTTGTGCATTTAATTGTAGTATTAAAATAACTAAATGAAAATTTTACTATTTATTAGGTAGTTATGAGGACAAAATCAGCTTTCTGGAAATTAAACCCCCAAGCCTTCCTTTGTTGTTCTATGCATATACATGTAGGTCTGCTTTATTACTTCTCCTGTGTAACTTGCCAATACCTTCAATGTATTGACCTATATGGCTGCAACGTCTCATGTTGCAGGATTTTCAGACGAGGAGTAAGGTACCGTTAGGGTCGCGAGTCTGCACTCAGCATCGCCAGTTGGGCTATGATGGGACTCATCGTTATTTTCTGCTACTTTCCGTTGTGTGATTGAATAATAGCTAGCCATGAGCTATGCAGATTGTTTTATTTATATACTCTGAATCATACGTTGTAATAAATGATGCACTTGTATTCTGGTATTCATCTATACTGTGTGTGCTAGCGAGTTCGATCCAGGGACTAGCACAGTAAGCACAGAGACTCAAATCCTTCGAGGTTTGGTCGTTACATGATATGACCACTACGCTACGATGAAGATCATGGTGACAAGTCGGTGACGATGGAGATCATGACGATGCTTCGGAGGTGGATATCAAAAGCACAAGATGATGATGGACATACCATCTCACGTATTTTGATTGCATGTGATGTTTATCTTATTATGTTTCTTATTTTTCATAGTACGGCGGTAGCATTATAAGATGATCCCTTAAAAAAATTCAAGGTACAAGTGTTCTCCCTGAGTATGCACCATTGTGACAGTTCGTCGTGCCGAGACACCACGTGATGATCGGGTGTGATAAGCTCTACGTTCACATACAAGGGTGTAAGATAGTTTTGCACATGCGGAATACTCGGGTTAAACTTGACGAGCCTAGCATGTACAGACATGGCCTCGGAACACTGGAGACTGAAAGGTCGAGCGTGAATCATATAGTAGATATGATCAACATAAGATGTTCACCATTGAAAACTACTCCATCTCACGTGATGATCGGACATGGTTTAGTTGATTTGGATCACGTGATCATTTAGATGACTAGAGGGATGTCTATCTAAGTGGGAGTTCTGTAGTAATATGATTAATTGAACTTTAATTTATCATGAACTTAGTCCTGATAGTTTTTTGCATATCTATGTTGTTGTGGATCAATGGCCCGTGCTACCGTTCCTTTGAATTTTAATGCGTTCCTAGAGAAAGCTAAGTTGAAAGATGATGGTAGCAACTACACGGACTAGGCTCGTAACATGAGGATTATCCTCATTGTTGCACAGAAGAATTATGTCCTTGAAGCATCGCTAGGTGACAGGCCTACTGCAGGAGCAACTCCGGACGTTATGAACGTCTGGCAAACTCGATCTGATGACTACTCGATAGTTCAGTGTGCCATGATTTATGTCTTAGAATCGGGACTTCAAAGATGTTATGAACGTCATGGAGCATATGAGATGTTCCAATAGTTGAAGTTAATATTTCAAGGAAATGCCCTAATTAAGAGATATGAAGTCTCCAATAAGTTCTATGGCTGCAAGATGGAGGATAACAGTTATATCAGTGAACACTTACTCAGAATGCCGGGGTACTACAATCACATGACTCAACTTAGATGCAAAGTTGAGGAAGATAGTGTTATTGATAGAGTTCTTCAATCACTGCCACCAAGCTATAAAGGCTTCGTGATGAACTATCATATGCAAGGGATGCACAAGACAATTATCGAGCTCTTCGCTATGCTCAAAGCTGCGGAAGTAGAAATCAAAAAGGAGCATCAAGTGTTGATGGTTAACAAGACCACTAGTTTCAAGAAAAGGGCAAGGGAAAGAAGGGGAACTTCAAGAAGAATAGCAAGCCAGTTGCTACTCCCGTGAAGAAACCCAAGTCTGGAGCCAAGCCTGAAACTGAGTGCTTCTACTGCAAAGGGACTGGTCACTTGAAGCGGAACTTCCCCAAGTATTTTGCGGATAAGAAGGATGGCAAAGTGAACAAAGGTATATTTGATATACATGTTATTGATGTGTACCTTACTAATGCTCATAGTAGCACCTGGGTATTTGATACTTGTTTGGTTGCTAATATTTGTAACTCGAAACAGGGGCTACGATTAAACAAAGATTAGCTAAGGACGAGGTGACGATGCATGTGGGAAATGGTTCCAAAGTCGATGTGATCGTCATCGGCACGCTACCTCTACATCTACCATCGGGGTTAGTTTTAGACCTAAATAATTGTTATTTGGTGCCAGCGTTGAGCATGAACATTATATCTGGATCTGGTTTGTTGCGAGACGATTATTCATTTAAATCAGAGAATAATGGTTGTTCTATTTATATGAGTAATATCTTTTATGGTCATGCACCCTTGATGAGTGGTCTATTTTTGTTGAATCTCGGTCGTAGTGATACACATATTCATAATATTGAAGTCAAAAGATGCAAAGTTGATAATCATAGTGCAACTTATTTGTGGCACTGCCGTTTAGGTCATATTGGTGTAAAGCGCATGAAGAAACTCCATGCTGATGGACTTTTGGAATCACTTGATTATGAATCACTTGGTGCTTGCGAACCATGCCTCATGGGCAAGATGACTAAAAATCCGTTCTCCGGAACAATGGATCGAGCAACTGGCTTATTGGAAATCATACATACTGATGTATGCGGTCCAATGAGTGTTGAGGCTCACGTCGGGTATCGTTATTTTCTGACCTTCACAGATGATTTGAGCAGATATGGGTATATTTACTTGATGAAACACAAGTTTGAAACATTTGAAAAGTTCAAAGAATTTCAGAGTGAAGTTCATAACCATCATAACAAGAAAATAAAGTTTCTACGATCTGGTCACGGAGGCGAATATTTGAGTAACGAGTTTGGTCTTCATTTGAAACAATGTGGAATAGTTTCACAACTCACGCCACCTGGAACACCACAGCGTAATGGTGTGTCCGAACGTCGTAACGTACTTTATTAGATATGGTGCGATCTATGATGTCTCTTACCGA
This sequence comes from Secale cereale, assembly GCA_902687465.1. Taxonomy (NCBI): domain Eukaryota; kingdom Viridiplantae; phylum Streptophyta; class Magnoliopsida; order Poales; family Poaceae; genus Secale; species Secale cereale. The sequence continues at coordinate 224,860,244 of LR738711.1, forward strand.
TTTACCACTATTGTTTTGGGGTTATGCTTTAGAGACAGTTTCATTCATGTTAAATAGGGCACCATCTAAATCCGTCGAGACGACACCTTATGAAATGTCGTTTGGCAAGAAACCCAAGTTGTCGTTTCTTAAAGTTTGGGGCTGTGATGCTTATGTGAAAAAGCTTCAACCTGATAAGCTCGAACCCAAGTCGGACAAATGTGTCTTCATAGGATACCCAAAGGAAACTGTTGGGTACACCTTCTATCACAGATCTGAAGGCAAGATATTCGTTGCTAAGAATGGATCCTTTCTAGAGAAGGAGTTTCTCTCGAGAGAAGTGAGTGGGAGGAAAGTAGAACTTGATGAGGTAATTGTACCTTCTCCTGAATTGGGAAGTAGTTCATCACAGAAACTAGTTCCAGTGATTCCTACACGAATCAGTGAGGAAGCTAATGATGATGATCATGAAACTTCACATCAAGTTACTACTGAAACTCGTAGGTCAACCAGAGTACGTTCCGCACCAGAGTGGTATGGTAAACCTGTTCTGGAAGTCATGTTACTAGAGCATGATGAACCTACGAACTATGAGGAAGCGATGATGAGCCCAGATTCCGCAAAATGGCTTGAGGCCATGAAATCTGAGATGGGATCCATGTATGATAACAAAGTGTGGACTTTGGTTGACTTGCCCGATGATCGGCAAGCTATTGAAAATAAATGGATCTTTAAGAGGAAGACCGACGCCGATGGTAATGTTACTATCTACAAAGCTCGACTTGTTGCGGAAGGTTTTAGACAAGTTCAAGGAGTTGACTACGATGAGACTTTCTCACCCGTAGTGATGCTTAAGTCTGTCCGAATCATGTTAGCAATTGTCGCATTTTATGATTATGAAATCTGGCAAATGGATGTCAAAACTACATTCCTTAATGGATATCTCAAAGAAGAGTTGTATATGATGCAACCAGATGGTTTTGTCGATCCTAATGGTGCTGACAAAGTGTGCAACCTCCAGCGATCCATCTATGGACTGGTACAAGCATCTCGGAGTTGGAATATACGCTTTGATGAGGTGATCAAAGCATATGGTTTCATACATACTTTTGGAGAAGCCTGTATTTACAAGAAAATAAGTGGGAGCTCTATAGCATTTCTAATATTATATGTGGATGACATATTGTTGATTGGAAATGATGTAGAATTTCTGGATGGCATAAAAGGATACTTGAATAAGAATTTTTCAATGAAAGACCTCGGTGAAGCTGCTTATATATTGGGCATCAAGATCTATAGAGATAGATCAAGACGCTTAACTGGACTTTCTCAAAACACATACCTTGATAAAGTTTTGAAGAAGTTCAAAATGGATCAGTCAAAGAAAGGGTTCTTGCATGTGTTACAAGGTGTGAAGTTGAGTAAGACTCAATGCCCGACCATTGCAGAGGATAGGGAGAAAATGAAAGTCATTCCCTATGCTTCAGCCATAGGTTCTATCATGTATGCAATGTTGTGTACCAGATCTGATGTGTGCCTTGCTATAAGTCTAGCAGGGAGGTACCAAAGTAATCCAGGAGTGGATCACTGGACAGTGGTCAAGAACATCCTAAAGTACCTGAAAAGGATGAAGGATATGTTTCTCGTTTATGGAGGTGACAAAGAGCTCCTCGTAAATGGTTACGTCGATTCAAGCTTTGACACTGATCCGGATGACTCAAAGTCACAAACCAGATACGTATTTTTGTTGAACGGTGGAGCTGTCAGTTGGTGCAGTTCCAAGCAGAGCGTCGTGGCGAGATCTACGTGTGAAGCGGAGTACATAGCTGCTTTGGAAGCAGCAAATGAAGGAGTCTAGATGAAGGAGTTCATATCCAATCTAGGTGTAATACCTAGTGCATCAGGTCAAATGAAAATCTTTTGTGACAACACTGGAGCAATAGCCTTGGCGAAGGAATCCAGGTTTCACAAGAGAACCAAACACATCAAGAGGCGCTTCAACTCCATCCACAATAAAGTCAAGGAGGGAGACTTAGAGATTTGCAAGATACATACAGATCTGAATGTTGCAGACACGTTGACTAAGCCTCTTCCACGAGCAAAACATGATCAGCACCAAGACTCCATGGGTGTTAGAATCATTACTATGTAATCTAGATTATTAACTCTATAGTGCAAGTGGGAGACTGAAGGAAATATGCCCTAGAGGCAATAATAAAGTTTTTATTTATATTTCCTTATATATCATGATAAATGTCTTTTATTCATGCTAGAATTGTATTAACCGGAAACTTGATACATGTGTGAATACATAGACAAAATAGAGTGTCCCTAGTATGCCTCTACTAGACTAGCTCGTTAATCAAAGATGGTTATGTTTCCTAACCATAGACATGTGTTGTCATTTGATCAACGGGATCACATCATTAGAAGAATGATGTGATGGACAAGAACCATCCGTTAGCTTGGCACTATGATCGTTTAGTTTTACTGCTATTGCTTTCTTCATGACTTATAAATGTTCCTCTAACTATGAGTTTATGCAATTCCCGAATACCGAAGGAACACCTTGTGTGCTATCAAACGTCACAACGTAACTGGGTGATTATAAAGATGCTCAACTGATGTTTCCGAAAGTGTTTATGGTGTTGGCATAGATGAAGATTAGGATTTGTCACTCTGGGTGTCGGAGAGGTATCTCTGGGCTCTCTCGGTAATACTCATCATAATAAGCCTTGCAAGCAAATGACTAATGAGTTAGTCACGAGATGATGTATTACGGAATGAGTAAAGAGACTTGCCGGTAACGAGATTGAACTAGGTATGATGATACCGACGATCGAATCTCGGACAAGTAACATACCGATGACAAAGGGAACAACATATGTTGTTATGCGGTTTGACCGATAAAGATATTTGTAGTAGGAACCAGAGCATCTAGGTTTCGCTATTGGTTATTGAACGGAGATGAGTCTCGGTCATGTATACATAGTTCTCGAACCCGTAGGGTCCGCACGCTTAATGTTCGATGACGATTAGTATTATGAGTTTATGTGATTTGATGTACCGAAGGTTGTTCGGAGTCCCGGATGTGAACACGGACATGACGAGGAGTCTCAAAATGGTCGAGACATAAAGATTCATATATTGGAAGGTTATGTTTGGACATCGGAAAGCTTTCGGATAGGTTCGGGCATTTTCCGGAGTAACGGGGGGTTACCGGAACTCCCCGGGGGGTTATTGGGCCTTCATAGGCCTTAGTGGAAGAGAGGAGGAGGTGGTCAGGTGGAGGCGCGTGCACCCTCAAGCCCAATCCGAATTGGGGAGGGGCCAGCCCCCCTTTCCTTCTCCCCCTCTTCCTCTTTCCTTCCCCTCCTAGTTGGACTAGGAAAGGGGGAACGTACTCCTAGTAGGAGTAGGATTCCCCCCCTTGGGGCACGCCCCATGAGGCTGGCCGGCCCCCTCCTCCACTCCTGTATATACGAGGGAGGGGGGCACCCCATAGACACACAAGTTAATTTCTTAGCCGTGTGTGGTGCCCCCCTCCACAGTTACATACCTCGGTCATATTGTCGTAGTGCTTACGCGAAGCCTTGCGTCGGTAACTTCATCAACACCGTCACCACGCTGTCGTGCTGACGAAATTCTCCCTCGGCCTCAACTGGATCAAGAGTACGAGGGATGCTAGTTCTCGAGCTTGTGTTGTATTCCCTCGAAGAGGGAAGGGAGATACAGCACAGTAGCGTAAGTATTTCCCTCAGTTTTTGAGAACCAAGGTATCAATCCAGTAGGAGACCACGCGTGAGTCCCTCGCACCTACACAAACAAATAAGAACTTCGTAGCCAACACGATAAGGGGTTGTTAATCCCTTTACGGTCACTTACGAAAGTGAGATCTGATAGAGGTGATAGTTGATATTTTTGGTATTTTTGGTTATAAGAACAGAAAGTTAAAGCGGAAAAAGTAAAGTAGATTGTAGATTGATATGTTGAGAATAGACCTGGGGGCAATAGTGTTCTCTAGTGGCTTCTCTCATGATAGCGATATTCTACGGCGGATTAACAAATTACTGTCGAGAAATTGATAGAAAAGAGAATAATTATGAGACTATCTAGGCATGATCATTATATATAGGCATCACGTCCGAAACAAGTAGACCGAAACGATTCTGCATCTACTACTATTACTCCACACATCGACCGCTATCCAGCATGCCTCTAGTGTATTGAGTTCATAAGAACAGAGTAACGCCTTAAGCAAGATGACATGATGTAGAGGGATAAACTCAAGCAATATGATATAAATGAAGGAAATATGCCCTAGAGGCAATAATAAAGATGTTATTTTGTATTTCCTTATATCATGATAAATGTCATTTATTCATGCTAGAATTGTATTAACCGGAAACTTGATACATGTGTGAATACATAGACAAAATAGTATGTCCCTAGTATGCCTCTACTAGACTAGCTCATTGATCAAAGATGGCTATGTTTCCTAGCCATAGACATGAGTTGTCATTTGATCAAAGGGATCACATCATTAGGAGAATGATGTGATGGACTAGACCCATCCGTTAGCATAGCACTATGATCGTTTAGTTTTACTGCTATTGCTTTCTCCATGACTTATACATGTTCCTATGACTATGAGATTATGCAACTCCCGAATACCGTAGGGACACCTTGTGTGCTATCAAACGTCACAACGTAACTGGGTGATCATAAAGATGCTCTACAGGTGTCTCCGAAAGTATTCGTGGTGTTGGCATAGATCAAGACTAAGATTTGTCACTCCGAGTGTCGGAGAGGTATCTCTGGGCCCTCTCGGTAATGCACATCATAATAAGCCTTGCAAGCAAATGACTAATGAGTTAGTCACGAGATGATGTATTACGAAACGAGTAAAGAGACTTGTCGATAACGAGATTGAACTAGGTATAGAGATACCGATGATCGAATCTCGGGCAAGTAACATACCGATGACAAAAAGAAACAACGTATGTTGTTATGCGGTTTGACCGATAAAGATCTTCGTAGAATATGTAGGAGCCAATATGACCGTCCAGGTTCCGCTATTGGTTATTGACCGGAGATGAGTCTCGGTCATGTCTACATAGTTCTCGAACCCGTAGGGTCCGGACGCTTAACGTTTGATGACGATCGGTATTATGAGTTTATGAGTTTTGATGTACCAAAGGTAGTTTGGAGTCCCGGATGAGATCACGGACATGACGAGGAGTCTCGGAATGTCTGAGACATAAAGATTGACATATTGGACGACTATATTCGGACACCGAAAGTGTTCTGGAAAGTTTCGGAATTTACCGGAGTGCCGGGGGGGTTACCGGAACCCCCCGAAGGAATAGTGGGCCCTGGTGGGTCATAGGGGAGAGAGAGGGCAGCAGCCAGGAGGTGGCGCGCCTTCTCCCTAGGAGGATTCCGAATAGGACTAGGGGAGGGGGGCGCGGCCCCTCTTTCCCTCTCCCTCTCCCTCTCCATCTCTTTCCTTCCCCCCTTTTCCTTCTTTGGTAGGTTCCTACTAGGAATAGGATCGCAATCCTATTCCTAGTAGGATTGCAGCCCTAGCCGCACCATAGGAGGGCCGGCCGGCCTCCCCCCTTGCTCCTTTATATACGGGGGCAGGGGGGCACCCAAAGACACACAAGTTGAATTGTTCTAGCCGTGTGCGGTGCCCCCCTCCACAGAAACACACCTCGGTCATACCGTCGCAGTGCTTAGGCGAAGCCCTACGCCGGTAGATACATCATATCCGTCACCACGCCGTCGTGCTGACGAAACTCTCCCGTGAAGCTCAACTGGATCAAGAGCTTGTGGGACGTCATCAAGCTGAACGTGTGCTGAACGCGGAGGTGCCGTACGTTCGGTGCTTGATCGGTTGGATCGCGAAGAAGTTCGACTACATCAACCGCGTCACTTGACGCTTCCGCTTCCGGTCTACAAGGGTACGTAGACACACTCTTCCCTCTCGTTGCTATGCATCTGGTAGATAGATCTTGCGTGATCGTAGGAAATTTTTAAAATACTACGTTCCCCAACAGTGGCATCATGAGCCAGGTCTATGCGTAGATGATATGCACGAGTAGAACACAATGAGTTGTGGGCGATACTAGTCATACTGCTTACCAGCATGTCATACTTTGCTTCGGCGGTATTGTGAGATGAAGCGGCCCGGACCGACATTACGCGTACGCTTACGCGAGACTGGTTTCACCGTTATGAGCACTCATTGCTTAAAGGTGACTAGCGGGTGTTTGTCTCTCTCACTTTAGCTGAATCAAGTGTGGCTACGCTCCGTCCTTGTGAAGGTTAAAACAACACATACTTGACGAAACATCGTTGTGGTTTTGTATGCGTAGGTAAGAACGGTTCTTGCTAAAGCCCGTAGCAGCCACGTAAAACTTGCAACAACAAAGTAGAGGACGTCTAACTTGTTTATGCAGGGCATGTTGTGATGTGATATGGTCAAGACATGATGAGTTATACGGTTTTGTATGAGATGATCATGTTTTGTAATGTTATCGGCAACTGGCAGGAGCCATATGGTTGTCGCTTTATTGTATGAAATGCAATCACCATGTAATTGCTTTACTTTATCACTAAGCGGTAGCGATAGTCGTAGAAGCAATAGTTGGCGAAACGACAATGATGCTATGATGAAGATCAAGGTGTCGCGCCGGTGACGAAGGTGATCATGACGGTGCTTTGGAGATGGAGATCAAAAGCACAAGATGATGATGGCCATATCATGTCACACATTTTGATTGCATGTGATGTTTATCTTATTATGCTTCTTATTTTGCTTAGAACGATGGTAGCATTATAAGATGATCCCTTACTAAATTTCAAGGTATAAGTGTTCTCCCTGAGTATGCACCGTTGCAAAAGTTCGTCGTGCCGAGACACCACGTGATGATCGGGTGTGATAAGCTCTACGTTCAAATACAACGGGTGTAAGCTAGTTTTGCACACGCAGAATACTCGGGTTAAACTTGACGAGCCTAGCATATGCAGATATGGCCTCGGAACACTGGAGACCGAAAGGTCGAGCGTGAATCATATAGTAGATATGATCAACATAAGATGTTCACCATTGAAACTACTCCATCTCACATGATGATCGGACATGGTTTAGTTGATTTGGATCACGTGATCATTTAGATGACCGGAGGGATGTCTATCTAAGTGGGAGTTATTTAATTAATATGATTAAATTGAACTTTAATTTATCATGAACTTAGTCCTGATAGTTTTTGCATATCTATGTTGTTGTAGATCAATGGCCCGTGCTACCGTTCCTTTGAATTTTAATGCATTCCTAGAGAAAGCTAAGTTGAAAGATGATGGTAGCAATTACACGGACTGGGTCCGTAACTTGAGGATTATCCTCATTGCTGCACAGAAGAACTATGTCCTTGAAGCACCGCTAGGTGACAAGCCCCCTCCCGCTAATGTAGACGCTTTGAATGTCTGGCAGTCGCGGTCTGATGACTACACGATAGTTCAGTGTGCCATGCTTTACGGCTTAGAACCGTGACTTCAACGATGTTTTGAACGTCATGGACCATATGAGATGTTCCAGGAGTTGAAGTTAATATTTCAAGCAAATGCCCGGATTGAGAAATATGAGATTTCCAATAAGTTCTACAACTGCAAGATGGAGGAGAATAGTTCTATCAGTGAACACTTGCTCAGAATGTCTGGGTACTACAATCATATGACTCAACTTGGTTGCAAATTTGATGAAGATAGTGTTATTGACAGAGTTCTTCAATCACTGCCACCAAGCTATAAAGGCTTCGTGATGAACTATAATATGCAAGGGATGCAAAAGACAATTCCCGAGCTCTTCGCTATGCTCAAGGCTGCGGAGGTAGAAATCAAAAAGGAGCATCAAGTGTTGATGGTTAACAAGACCACTAGTTTCAAGAAAAATGGCAAGGGAAAGAAGGGGAACTTCAAGAAGAATAGCAAGACAGTTGCTACTCCCACGAAGAAACCCAAGTCTGGAGCCAAGCCTGAAACTGAGTGCTTCTACTGCAAGGGGACTGGACACTGGAAGCGGAACTGCCCCAAGTATTTGGCGGATAAGAAGGATGGCAAGGTGAACAAAGGTATATGTGATATACATGTTATTGATGTGTACCTTACTAATGCTCGTAGTAGTACCTGGGTATTTGATACCGGTTCGGTTGCTAATATTTGTAACTCGAAACAGGGACTACGGATTAAACGAAGATTGGCTAAGGACGAGGTGACGATGCGCGTGGGAAATGGTTCCAAAGTCGATGTGATCGCCGTCGGGATGCTACCTCTACATCTACCTTCGGGATTAGTTTTAGACCTAAATAATTGTTATTTGGTGCCAGCGTTGAGCATGAACATTATATCTGGATCTTGTTTGTTGCGAGACGGTTATTCATTCAAATCAGAGAATAATGGTTGTTCTATTTTTATGAATAATATCTTTTATGGTCATGCACCCTTGAAGAGTGGTCTATTCTTATTGGATCTCGATTGTGGTGATACACATATTCATAATATTGAAACCAAAAGATGCAAGGTTAATAATGATAGTGCAACTTATTTGTGGCACTGTCGTTTAGGTCATATTGGTGTAAAGCGCATGAAGAAACTCCATAGTGATGGACTTTTGGAATCACTTGATTATGAATCACTTGGTGCTTGCGAACCATGCCTCATGGGCAAGATGACTAAAACTCCGTTCTCCGGAACTATGGAGCGAGCAACAGATTTGTTGGAAATCATACATACTGATGTATGTGGGCCAATGAGTGTTGAAGCTCGCGGCGGCTATCGTTATTTTCTGACCTTCATTGATGATTTGAGCAGATATGGGTATATCTACTTAATGAAGCACAAGTCTGAAACATTTGAAAAGTTCAAAAAATTTCAGAGTGAAGTAGAGAATCATCGTAACAAGAAAATAAAGTTTCTATGATCTGATCGTGGAGGAGAATATTTGAGTTACGAGTTTGGTCTTCATTTGAAACAATGTGGAATAGTTTCACAACTCACGCCACCCGGAACACCACAGCGTAATGGTGTGTCCGAACGTCGTAACCGTACTTTATTGGATATGGTGCGATCTATGATGTCTCTTACCGATTTACCACTATCGTTTTGGGGTTATGCTTTAGAGACAGCTGCATTCACGTTAAATAGGGCACCATCTAAATCCGTTGATACGACACCTTATGAACTATGGGTTGGCAAGAAACCAAAGTTGTCGTTTCTTAAAGTTTGGGGCTGCAATGCTTATGTGAAAAAGCTTCAACCTGATAAGCTCGAACCCAAGTCGGAGAAATGTGTCTTCATAGGATACCCAAAAGAGACTATTGGGTACACCTTCTATCACAGATCCGAAGGCAAAATATTCGTTGCTAAGAATGGATCCTTTCTAGAGAAGGAGTTTCTCTCGAAAGAAGTGAGTGGGAGGAAAGTAGAACTTGATGAGGTAATTGTACCTTCTCCCGAATTGGAAAGTAGTACATCACAGAAAATTGTTCTAGTGATTCCTACGCTAATCGGTGAGGAAGTTAATGATGATGATCATGAAACTTCGGATCAAGTTTCTACTGAACGTAGTAGATCAACCAGAGTACGTTCCGCACTAGAGTGGTACGGCAACCCAGTTCTGGAAGTCATGTTACTAGACCATGATGAACCTACGAACTATGAGGAAGCGATGATGAGCCCAGATTCCGCAAAATGGCTTGAGGCCATGAAATCTGAGATGGGATCCATGTATGAGAACAAAGTGTGGACTTTGGTTGACTTGCCCGATGATCGGCAGGCCATCGAAAATAAATGGATCTTCAAGAGGAAGACTGACGCAGACAGTAATGTTACTGTTTACAAAGCTCGACTTGTTGCGAAAGGGTTTCGACATGTTCAAGGAGTTGACTACGATGAGACTTTCTCACCTGTAGCGATGCTTAAGTCCGTCCGAATCATGTTAGCAATTGCCGCATTTTATGATTATGAAATCTGGCAAATGGATGTCAAAACTGCATTCCTGAATGGATATCTCAAAGAAGAGTTGTATATGATGCAACCAGAAGGTTTTGTCGATCCAAAAGGTGCTAACAAAGTATGCAAGCTCCAGCGATCCATCTATGGACTGGTGCAAGCATCTCGGAGTTGGAATATACGCTTTGCTGAGGTGATCAAAGCATATGGTTTTATACAGACTTTTGGAGAAGCCTGTATTTACAAGAAAGTGAGTGGGAGCTCTGTAGCATTTCTAATATTATATGTGGATGACATATTATTAATTGGAAATGATATAGAATTTCTGGATAGCATAAAAGGATACTTGAATAAAAGTTTTTCAATGAAAGACCTCGGTGAAGCTGCTTATATATTAGGCATCAAGATCTATAGAGATAGATCAAGACGCTTAATTGGACTTTCACAAAGCACATACCTTGATAAGATTTTGAAGAAGTTCAAAATGGATCAGTCAAAGAAAGGGTTCTTCCGTGTATTACAAGGTATGAAGTTGAGTAAGACTCAATGCCCGACCACTGCAGAAGATAGAGAGAAAATGAAAGTCATTCCCTATGCCTCGGCCACAGGATCTATCATGTATGCAATGCTGTGTACCAGACCTGATGTGTGCCTTGCTATAAGTCTAGCAGGAAGGTACCAAAGTAATCCAGGAGTGGATCACTGGACAGCGGTCAAGAACATCCTGAAGTACCTGAAAAGGACAAAGGATATGTTTCTCGTATATGGAGGTGACAAAGAACTCGTCGTAAACGGTTACGTCGATTCTAGCTTTGACACTGATCCGGATGACTCGAAGTCACAAACCGGATATGTATTTTTATTGAACGGTGGAGCTGTCAGTTGGTGCAGTTCCAAGCAGAGCGTCGTGACGGGATCTACGTGTGAAGCGGAATACATAGCTGCTTCGGAAGCAGCAAATGAAGGAGTCTAGATGAAGGAGTTCATATCCGATCTAGGTGTAATACCTAGTGCATCGGGTCCAATGAAAATCTTTTGTGACAACACTGGAGCAATAGCCTTGGCGAAGGAATCCAGGTTTCACAAGAGAACAAAGCACATCAAAAGACGCTTCAATTCCATTCGCGGTCTAGTCAAGGAGGGAGACATAGAGATTTGCAAAATACATACGGATGTGAATGTTGCACACCCGTTGACTAAGCCTCTTCCACAGGCAAAACATGATCAGCACCAGGACTCCATGGGTGTGAGGATCATCACTTTGTAATCTGGATTATTGACTCTAGTTCAAGTGGGAGACTGAAGGAAATATGCCCTAGAGGCAATAATAAAGATGTTATTTTGTATTTCATTATATCATGATAAATGTCTTTTATTCATGCTAGAATTGTATTAACCGGAAACTTGATACATGTGTGAATACATAGACAAAATAGTATGTCCCTAGTATGCCTCTACTAGACTAGCTCATTGATCAAAGATGGCTGTGTTTCCTAGCCACAGACATGAGTTGTCATTTGATCAACGGGATCACATCATTAGGAGAATGATGTGATGGACTAGACCCATCCGTTAGCATAGCACTATGATCGTTTAGTTTTACTGCTATTACTTTCTCCATGACATATACATGTTCCTATGACTATGAGATTATGCAACTCCCGAATACCGTAGGAACACCTTGTGTGCTATCAAACGTCACAACGTAACTGGGTGATCATAAAGATGCTCTACAGGTGTCTCCGAAAGTATTCGTGGTGTTGGCATAGATCAAGACTAGGATTTGTCACTCCGAGTGTCGGAGAGGTATCTCTGGGCCCTGTCGGTAATGCACATCATAATAAGCCTTGCAAGCAAATGACTAATGAGTTAGTCACGAGATGATGTATTACGGAACGAGTAAAGAGACTTGCCGATAACGAGATTGAACTAGGTATAGAGATACCGACGATCGAATCTCGGGAAAGTAACATACCGATGACAAAAAGAAACAACGTATGTTGTTATGCGGTTTGACCGATAAAGATCTTCATAGAATATGTAGGAGCCAATATGCGCATCCAGGTTCCGCTATTGGTTATTGACCGGAGATGAGTCTCGGTCATGTCTACATAGTTCTCGAACCCGTAGGGTCCGCACGCTTAACGTTTGATGACGATCGGTATTATGAGTTTATGAGTTTTGATGTACCGAAGGTAGTTTGGAGTCCCGGATGAGATCACGGACATGACGAGGAGTCTCGGAATGTCCGAGACATAAAGATTGATATATTGGACGACTATATTCGGACACTGGAAGTGTTCTGGAAAGTTTCGGAATTTACCGGAGTGCCGGGGGGGTTACCGGAACCCCCCGGGGGAATGGTGGGCCCTGGTGGGCCATAGGGGAGAGAGAGGGCAGCAGCCAGGAGGTGGCGCGCCTCCTCCCTAGGAGGAGTCCGAATAGGACTAGGGGAGGGGGCACAACCCCTCTTTCCCTCTCCCTCTCCCTCTCTTTCCATCCCCCCTTTTCCTTCTTTGGTAAGTTCCTACTAGGAATAGGATTGCAATCATATTCCTAGTAGGATTGCAGCCCTAGCCGCACCATAGGAGGGCCGGCCGGCCTCCCCCCTTGCTCCTTTATATACGGGGGCAGGGGGCACCCAAAGACACACAAGTTGAATTGTTCTAGCCGTGTGCGGTGCCCCCCTCCACAGAAACACACCTCGGTCATACCGTCGCAGTGCTTAGGCGAAGCCCTGCGCCGGTAGATACATCATATCCGTCACCACGCCGTCGTGCTGACGAAACTCTCCCGTGAAGCTCAACTGGATCAAGAGCTCGTTGGACGTCATCAAGCTGAACGTGTGCTGAACGCGGAGGTGACGTACGTTCGGTGCTTGATCGGTTGGATCGCGAAGAAGTTCGACTACATCAACCGCGTCACTTGACGCTTCCGCTTCTGGTCTACGAGGGTACGTAGACACACTCTTCCCTCTCGTTGCTATGCATCTGGTAGATAGATCTTGCGTGATCGTAGGGAAATTTTAAAATACTACGTTCCCCAACAATAAACCCCATCTTTTTATCCTCGATGGCAACAATACAATACGTGCCTTGCTGCCCCTACTGTCACTGGGAAAGGACACCGCAAGATTGAACCCAAATCCAAGCACTTCTCCCATTGCAAGGACTATAGATCTAGTAGGCCAAACCAAACCAATAATTCGAACAGACTTGCAAGGATATTATAATCATACATAAAGAGTTCAGAGAAGAACCAAATATTTCTCATAGATAATCTTGATCATAAAATTCATCGGATCTCGACAAACACACAGCAAAAAGAGATTACATCAAATAAATCTCCTAGAAGACCAAGGAGAACTTTGTATTGAGATCCAAAGAGAGAGAAGAAGCCATATAGATACTAGCTATGGACCCAAAGGTCTATGGTAAACTACTCACAACTCATGGTGAGGCGATGATGATGATGTAGAAGCACTCCGTGGAAGATACCCCCTCCCGCGGAGCTCCGGAACAGGTCCCAAGATGGGATCTCACGGGAACAGAAGGTTACGGCCGTGGAACTAGGGTTTTCTCTCTTGTTCTGATGGTTTCGGGGTACGTAGGCATATATATAGGAGGAAGGAGGGCATCGAGGGCCATACATGGGGCCCACGAGGCAAGGGGCGCGCCCTAGGGGGGCGCGCCCCAAACCCTCATGGGCACCACGTAAACCCTACTCCGTGGTTCTCAAGTCTCCCGTGCGTGATTTTCTTCAAAAATATCTCTCCCGAAGGTTTCATTCTGTTTGGACTCCGTTTGATATCCCTTTTCTGTAAAACTCTGAAACAGGCAAAAAAACAGCAATCTGGACTGGGCCTTTGGGTTAGTAGGTTAGTCCCAAAAATAATATAAAAGTGTATGACAAAGCCCATTAAACATCCAAAACATCATAAACAATAACATGGAACAATCAAAAATTATACATACGTTGGAGACGTATCAAGCATCCCCAAGCTTAATTCTTGATCATCCTCGAGTAGGTAAATGATAAAAATAGAATTTTTGATGTGGAATGCTAACCAACATAGTTTTTCAATGTAATTCTCTTAATTGTGGCATGAATGTTCAGATCAGAAAGATTCAAGACAAAAGTCTATATTGACATAAGAAATAATAATACTTCAAGCATACTAACAAAGCAATCATGTCTTCTCAAAATACTATGGCTAAAGAAAGTTATCCCTACAAAATCATATAGTCTGGCTATGCTCCCTCTTCATCACACAAAATATTCATATCATGCACAACCCCGATTTCAGCCAAGCACTTGTTTTCATACTCTATTCTTTCAGACCTTTCAACTTTCACGCAATACATGAGCGTGAGCCATGGACATAGCACTATGGGTGGAATAGAGAGGTGGTTGACAAAAAGGAGGGATATAGTCTCACATCAACTAGGCATATCAAACAGGCTATGGAGATGCCCATCAATAGATATCAATGTGAGTGAGTAGGGATTGCCATGCAACGGATGCACTAGAGCCAAAAATGTATGAAAGCTCAACAAAAGAAACTAGTGGGTGTGCATCCAACTTGCTTGCTCGTGAAGACCTAGGGCATTTGAGGAAGCCCATCGTTGGAATATACAAGCCAAGTTCTAGAATGAAAATTCCCACTAGTATATGAAAGTGACTAAGCACGAGACTCTCTATCATGAAGAACATGGTGCTACTTTGAAGCACAAGTGTGGAAAAAGATAGCAGCAATTGTCCCTTCTCTCTTTCCTCTCATTTTTTTGGAGGGTTTTTTTTTCCTTTTTTATTAGCCCCTCTCTATTTTTTTGGGCCATCTCTTTTTTTATTGGCCTTTCCTCACATGGGACAATGCTCTAATAATGATGATCATCACACTTTTATTGGTTTACAACTCGATACTAGAACAAGTATGACTCTATATGAATGCCTCCGGCGGTGTACCGGGATGTGCAATGAATCAAGAGTGACATGTATGAGAAATTATGCATGGTGGTTTGCCACAAATACGATGTCAACTACATGATCATGCATGGCAATATGACAATATGATGCGTGTCATATGAACGGAACGGTGGAAAGTTGCATGGCAATATATCTCGCAATGGCTATGGAAACGCCATGATAGGTAGGTATGGTGGCTGTTTTGAGGAAGGATATATAGTGGGTGCATGGTACCGGCGAAAGTTGCGCGATACAAGAGAGGCTAGAAATGGTGGAAGGGTGAGAGTGCGTATAATCCATGGACTCAACATTAGTCATAAGAACTCATATACTTATTGCAAAAATTTACGAGTCATCAAAACAAAGCAATCAACACATGCTCCTAGGGGGGAGGTTGGTAGGAGTTAACCATCGCGCGCCCCCGACCTCCACACAAAGGTTGACACTTTACAAATACCTCATGCTCTAACTTCGTCACATAGCGGTTCACCATATGTGCATGCTACGGGAATCACTAACCTTAACACAAGCATTTCTCAATTTCATAATAACTCCACTAGCATGAATCTAATATCACTATCCTCATATCTCAAAACAATTATCAAGCATCCAACTTCTCATCATATTCAATGCACTTAGCGTGAAAGTTTTTACTACATTGATATTGGATGTCTATCATGTGAAGACTAGTTTTATAGCCTAAGCACATTACCATGCTGTTTTAATAGACTCTCAAATGGATATAAGTGAAGCATGAGAGTTCAACAATTTCTTCAAAATATTATCACCATCGTGCTCTAAAAGATATAAGTGAAGCACTAGAGCAAAAACTGTTCAACTCAAAAGATATAAGTGAAACACATAGAGTGTTCTAACAATTCCTAGGCCATATTTAACTCTCTCAAATAGGTGTGTCTAGCAAGGATAATTGTGGCAAACAAACAAGCATAGACTCAAATTATACAAGACGCTCCAAGTAAAACACATATCATGTGGTGAATAAAAATATAGCTTTGAGTATAGTTACCGATAGATGAATACGAAAGAGGGGATGCCTTCCCGGGGCATCCCCAAGCTTAGGCTTTTGGTTGTCCTTGAATTTTACCTTGGGGTGCCTTGAGCATCCCCAAGCTTAGGCCCTTGCTACTCTTTGTTCCATAGTCCATCAAAGCAATACTCAAAACTTGAAAACTTCACAACACAAAACTTAGACAAAAATCTCGTGAGCTCCGTTAGTATAAGAAAGCAAACCAATACTCAAAGGTACTGCAATGAATTCATTCTTTGTTTATATTGGTGTTAAACCTAGTGTATTCCAAGTTTTCTATGGTTCATACTTCCCAATATTACTCATAGATGCATTGAAAAGCAAACAACACACGAAAAACAGAATCTGTCAAAAACAGAACAGTCTGTAGTAATCTACAGGTTTCGCATACTTCCGTAACTCCAAAAAATTCAAACTAAATTGGTAAACGTGAGGAATTTGTCTATTAATCATCTGCAAAAATAATCAACTAAATAGCACGCTCCAGTAAAATCTGATGACCATTCTAGCGAGCGCTAACAATTCTGTTTTTCACAGCAAGATCACATAAACATCACACAAGTCTTCCCAAAGGTTCTACTTGGCACAAACACTAAACAAAACACAAAACCACATCTAAACAGAAGCTAGATGCAATATTTATTCCTAAACAGAAGCAAAAACAAAAAATATAAAATTGGGTTGCCTCCCAACAAGCTCTTTCTTTATAGCCATTAAGATAGGGTTGATAATTCAATGATGCTCACATGAAAGATAAGAATTGAAGCACAAAGAGAGCATCATAAAACATGTGACAAACACATCTAAGTCTAACATACTTCCTATGCATAGGCATTTTATAAGCAAACAAATTATCATAGCAAGCAAGATCTAGCGTATGCAAGGAAGAAGAAAGAAACAAGATCAATCTCAACATGAAGAGAGGTAATTTAGTAACATGAAGATTTCTATGACCATATTTTCCTCTCTCATAATAATAGCATGTGGGATCATAAGAAAATTCAACAATATAGCTTTCACATAACATATTCTCAACACGATCCACATGCATGCGAAGTTGACACTCTACCAAAATAGTGGGATCAATATTAACTAAAGTCATGACCTTTCCAAACCCACTTTTATCAAAAAATTCATAAGATTGATCAATATGTAAAGTAGTGGGATCAAAAGTTGACACTCTTTCAAATCCACTTTCAATATTATGGCAATCATTATTATCAATCTCATATTCATGATGGGGTTTAAATAAATTTTCAAGATCGTAAGAATCATCACACCAATCATGATCATTGCAACAAGTGGTGGGCATAGCAAAATAAGCATCCCCAAGCTTGAAGTTTTACATATCATTAACACAATTGGCATTAAGAGAATTTATAATAACATCTTTGCAATCATGCTTTTTACTCAAGGAGCTATCGCGAATCAATTTATAATTTTCTTTCAATACTTCATCACAATTTTCAGATTCATAAATTTCGAGCAAAACCTCATAAAGATAATCTAGTGCACGCAACTCACTAGCAATTGGTTCAACATAATTGGATCTCTTACAGAGATTAGCAAGTGGATGAGGATCCATACTTTAGCAAGCGAAGATGCAAGCTAATTGAGGGCACATAGCACACAAGCAAACAAGAGGCAAGCGGACGGTAAACACACGGCAGAAGAAGGGCAAATAAAATGGCAAGGGTGAAGTGGGGGAGAGGAAAAAGAGAGGCAAAAAAATGTAATGCGAAGGATAAGGGTTTGTGATAGGTACTTGGTATGTGACTTTTGCGTAAGCCTCCCTGGCAACGGCGCCAGAAATTCTTCTTGCTACTTCTCGAGCTTGCGTTGTATTCCCTCGAAGAGGAAAGGGAGATGCAGCACAGTAGCGTAAGTATTTCCCTCAGTTTTTGAGAACCAAGGTATCAATCCAGTAGGAGACCACGCGCAAGTCCCTCGCACCTGCACAAACAAATAAGAACTTCGCAGCCAACGCGGTAAGGGGTTGTCAATCCCTTTACGGTCACTTACAAAAGTGAGATCTGATAGAGATGATAGTTGATATTTTTGTATTTTTGGTTATAAGAACAAAAAGTAAAAGTGGAAAAAGTAAAGTAGATTGTAGATTGATATGTTGAGAATAGACCCGGGGACCATAGTGTTCTCTACTGGCTTCTCTCATGATAGCGATATTCTACGGCGGGTAAACAAATTACTGTCGAGCAATTGATAGAAAAGCGAATAATTATGAGACTATCTAGGCATGATCATTATATATAGGCATCACGTCCGAGACAAGTAGACCGAAACGATTCTGCATCTACTACTATTACTCCACACATCGACCGCTATCTAGCATGCATCTAGTGTATTGAGTTCATAAGAACAGAGTAATGCCTTAAGCAAGATGACATGATGTAGAGGGATAAACTCAAGCAATATGATATAAACCCCATCTTTTTATCCTTGATGGCAACAATACAATACGTGCCTTGCTGCTCCTACTGTCATTGGGAAAGGACACCGCAAGATTGAACCCAAAGCCAAGCACTTCTCCCATTGCAAGAACTATAGATCTAGTAGGTCAAACCAAACCAATGATTCGAACAGACTTGCAAGGATATTATAATCATACATAAAGAGTTCAGAGAAGAACCAAATATTTCCCACAGATAATCTTGATCATAAAATTCATCGGATCTCGACAAACACACCGCAAAAAGAGATTACATCGAATAGATCTCCTCGAAGACCGAGGAGAACTTTGTATTGAGATCCAAAGAGAGAGAAGAAGCCATATAGATACTAGCTATGGACCCGAAGGTCTGTGGTAAACTACTCACAACTCATGGTGAGGCGATGATGATGATGTAGAAGCACTCTGTGGAAGATCCCCCCTCCGGTGGAGCTCCGGAACAGGCCCCAAGATGGGATCTCACGGGAACAGAAGGTTACGGCGGTGGAACTAGGGTTTTCTCTCTTGTTCTGATGGTTTCGGGGTACGTAGGCATATATAGGAGGAAGGAGGGCACCGAGGGCCATACGTGGGGCCCACGAGGCAGGGGGCGCGCCCTAGGGGGGGCGCGCCCCCACCCTCATGGGCACCACATAAACCCTACTCCGTGGTTCTCAAGTCTCCCGTGCGTGATTTTCTCCAAAAATAACTCTTCCGAAGGTTTCATTCCGTTTGTACTCCGTTTGATATCCCTTTTCTGTAAAACCCTGAAACAGGCAAAAAACAACAATCTGGATTGGGCCTTTGGGTTAGTAGGTTAGTCCCAAAAATAATATAAAAGTGTATGACAAAGCCCATTAAACATCCAAAACATCATAAATAATAGCATGGAATAATAAAAAATTATAGATACGTTGGAGTCGTATCAAGGGATGTCATCGAGCTGAACTAAGGATGTCAATGGGTCGGGTTTGGATCGGGTTGAACAATATCAAATCCATATGCATATCCATGAAGATAGTCTTTGCCCGCCCATGAAAAAATCCATGGGTGAAAAATTATGTCCATGTCCAAACCCGATGGATATCCATACCCACTGGATATCCATTGGGTCCGCTCTAGACATATAAATAAGACATAACACAATGTTAACATAAGATCTTCCATTCTTCACTTCGTGGCAGGCTAGGCTTGACTTATGGTAAATCAACGTCCGCTAATAACATAAGATCGTTTAGAATTTTTCTAAGAAATGAGAATGACGAGTCATTTAACAAGGAGATAAAAATAAGGGAACGGCATTGGGGTATGTTACAGTGGGGATTGAATGTCAACTAATAAAAGTTATGACGAGGATTGTGTAATTTCTTTTGCATGTTTTGGATAACAAAGTGTAAAATTGCAGTGGGACATGTGACTGCGGGGTAGGGATAGCAGATTTTTGCCATTAAGTCATACTATCCGATCAGGTTTGGATATACCCATGGGTACAAGATTATATCCATGTCCTACCCACGAGTAATCGGGTAGGGTTTGGGCACTGCCCATGGACACAAAAGCATATCCAAACCCTATCCATTCGGGTCGGATATCCATGGATATCCATGTCCATGGATAAAATTGCCATCCTTAAGCTGAACGTGTGTAGATCGCAGAGGTGCCGTGTGTTCGGTACTTGATTGGTTGGATCGCGAAGACGTTCGACTACATCAACCGTGTTACTAAATGATTCCGCTTTCGGTCTACGAGGGTATGTGGACACACTCTCCCCGCTCATTGCTATGCTTCTCCTAGATAGATCTTGCGTGATCGTAGGATTTTTTTTTGAAATACTACGTTCCCCAACAGTGGACAACTAATTTTCTCACATAGTAACATCACAAGAACAACTTTGGGTGTTACCCAGCACACATTGCAATATCAGAAGGAAACATCTCAGATAGACCAATAAAATG
Source organism: Secale cereale (assembly GCA_902687465.1). Lineage (NCBI taxonomy): Eukaryota > Viridiplantae > Streptophyta > Magnoliopsida > Poales > Poaceae > Secale > Secale cereale. The sequence continues at coordinate 224,880,651 of LR738711.1, forward strand.
TGAATAACAGTGTGCACTCAGTTGCACATTAAGTGGCTCATGACATAAATGTCTGAAAAAATAAACTACCCACCTCAAAGAGAAATGCAAACACGTAGAAATACTTTGGGTTCCATCATTCCATAAAAGAAGATTATTGAATCATAGGTACTAAGGTATGGTTACCATAGAAATGTATTAGCTTTCACATCAGGAAGGACTCTGCTTGCTACTAATAGTGCATTAATCCCTAAAAGAGTGTTGTATATAGTTTCAGTTTCAAAATGTGTCTCGTCCCCTGCAAAGAACTCACACACGCATCCATCCAGTTCAATGAAAGAGCAACCGTGCTGCTTGGTCTTGCTGCTACTGTCCTCACTTTATTTGGATCAAACCACCTTGATGTGGTGTCATAGACACTTGTTCGGGTCCAATACTTGGATCCTTTCTCCTACATATACTCTGCAAGTCCCACCTCTAAATAGGCTCTGCAGGCAAATAACAACGATCGCCACATTACCACATCAGGAGCGATGCACATAGGTCGTCAGGCTCGACGTCGCCACCCAAATACCAGGAAGACGCAACCTTGTATCACATGATGGCCTTCATGGAAAACTGACCCAAAGATGATGTTGTGGATCTTGTGAATGGGCGCCCACCACAAGTCTAGTACTCCACCATCTGCAGCCGCCGCGAGCCCGCGAGCATTGTCCACACACCCTATAGTAAAACGTTGCACGCTACTGCCTGCAACACTGCTAGACCCATAGCCCGCGGGCCACCATCATCGTCTCCACTAACCCGAGTCTTGACATTGACCCTGCCATTTTAATCATGTCTAGACCGCAGTTCCCAGATCTTTGGGTCTGAATGTGATGGCAATCTGCATCATGGTGAACATAATGACTTCAACCCTGCCCTGCTTGTTGCTTTAGGCAACCTGGCGCGCTTGCCAATGGCGATGTAAATATAGTCGAGCCACGTCTCATACTGCAAACATGATGAGCCCCAAATTCATTTTTAACTCGAAATAGATATATAGATGTGAAACAAAATTATGCACTTGGTTGCTCTACTTAAAAAAAATTAATTTAGATTGACCAAAATCAATACCATTGCAAAGCTTGTGACAAAGACTGCAATATTCATGTTGGGGACATGTATAAATTATGAACCAATTAGTCCCAGCTCTCAATTTAAACTGCTGCCTTTATTTCCAAAATACCAACTGCATCTATTGTGTGCGATTTCTTCCAATCTACACATCGAACTATCATCTTAGGTGTAATCTAGTGTTACCTTTGGAACGTAGCTCAATTTGACTTCAACTTAGGAACTCCGATGATTTTTTTTCTCAATGGATGCATGCTTCTTTGTTTGGCGACGCACGCACACATCAGCCTTAACCAACATCGCTAGGAGCCAGCTCCAGCTCAACCCGCACCGCACTAATGCAATCCTGCAATCTGCAAAGGCCTCCCTCCTCCCCCAACATCGGCACATGAAGTAAGATAGAAGAAAGGAGCGTGTGCGGATTCTAAGAAATGCATGACTAATTTGCAACACCGAAACGTTTTCCCAGAGTACCACTTAAAGAGGGACTGCGGGTTCAATTATGAAAGAGCGGAAGGGCGTTTCTGCAAAACAATTGCGACGGTGAGCGAGCAGAAGCACTAGCCGCTTTATTATTAGGAAAAGATTAGAGAAAGCTACAAAATCAAAGCACTATTGTAAAGTCAAATTATAAGATGGAAAAAAGGAAAAACGTTTATCTTCAGCCGAACGATCCGTGTTAGCGTCCGCCCTCTCACTGTCCGTCCCATGCACTGTTAGACGATGGAGAGCCACCCTTTTTATCTCCACGTTTTTGCAAACGGTGCTTTGTTTGAGGAATGTGATTTGCAAATAGCATTTTGTTGCAAACTGAACAAGACTAGACCCCGCAGCGTACGGTCTAGGGAGACCGACGACGGCCAAGCCGAGCGCCGCCGCCGCCGAACGCATCCATGTTGGATCTCCGCCTCCAAACGCCTCCCGACCGACGAGATCCGCCATGCCGGTGAGATCCGGCGAGAACCGCCACGCCGACGAGATCTGTCATGTCGGTCGTGGAGCACCATGAACTTCACCACCCTCCTGTCATTAACCACATCACCACGCACGTACGTTGAAGTCCACTACGTGCTCGTCCCCGCGTCGTTGTTTGCAACAACACCTTCAGTACACCTTTTCTGCAACAACGGTGTTGTTGCAGAACTGTGGTAGCGAACGACGATGCAAGTGCACGACACGGCCTGAGATGCTGTTGTAATTTTTGCAACGAAGGACTTGTTGCAGAAAATTAGACGCAATGGCGGGAGATATTGTTGCAATTTTTACAATGAGGATGTTGTTGTAGAAAATTAGAGATGTGGTTTGTAACATGGTTCTTGTTGCGGAAAATTGAAGAAGAAGATATTTTACAACATGGGTTTTGTTGCAGGAAAAGAGAAAAACGTCACAGACTGCTCACATTCTGAATTGAACGGCTCGCGAGGCGGCGGATTCTTGATCCGCCGGCTGATACGTAGCATGGCCAAAAAGAAAAAAAAAATATGACTGCTCAGAGTATGTGTATGAAAAACTATGACGTGGCGAACCAACCTGTGGTTGAGATGGTTAGGTGGACAGCGGTATCCTCATCCACCAGGGTTTAAATCCTGATGCTCGCATTATTCCTGGATTTATTTCAGGATTTCCGAGATGGTTAGGTGGACAGTGGTATCCTCAATCCACCAGGGTTTAAATCCTGATGCTCGCATTATTCCTGGATTTATTTCAGGATTTCCGGCGATGCGCTTTTAGTGAGAGGAGACGTTCCCGTCGACGACGAGGCGCCTACGGTGACTTCGTAAATGTCAAGATGATATGCCGGCTCAGTTTCTCGGAGGTGCTCATAGGGATAGGATGTGCGTGTGTGCGTTCGTACGAATGAGTGTATGCGAGTGTATATGAGCGCTTTGCGTGTGTACGGATGCTTAAAAAAACTATGACGTGGAAAGCAAGCACGCGCAGCGCCGACGCCGCGAGCCAGAGGCCGATTGTCACGAACGTGGCACATCCCGCGTGAGAATCGCCACGCCACAGGGGATATAAGATTAGCGAGGGGAGGGCCGTGTCCCGAAGCCGCCGTCACGTCACCTACCCCACACGGCTATTACGACCGCCCCTTTCCGTTTCCGCCGCGGCCCTACGCCGGCCCATCTCTCCCTTCCCTTCCCTTCTCTCGGCCGACTCGACCCGACCCCGCGGCCGAAATAAAGCAAGCGACCGACGCAGAGCCAGTGAACCCCGCCCCACCACCGTCTCTTCTCAGTTCTCAGTTCTCGCCGCGCGTTTCTCTTCTGCCCCCGCTCCACGCCAGGCAAACCGAGGCCCCCGCCCTCCCCTCCTCTGGAATCGGCCTGGGGGAGAAGTACACCGGCGGCATGGACCGCATCGTCGGCCGCAAGTTCAAGCTCGGCCGGAAGATTGGCTCCGGCTCCTTCGGGGTCATCTACCTCGGTGAGCGATCGTTCGATTCCCCGCCGCCGCCGCCCGCTTTTGGTCCCTGTATTTCCCCCTTCGACTCTATCCATACTCGTCTGATGGTGCTGTTGCTGCTGCAGCCACGGATATGGACACCTACGAGATCGTCGCGGTGAAGATTGTGAGTCTTATTCCTCATACCCCTTCTCCGCCCTGCCCCTGCCCTGTTCTGTTTGATGCTTCAGTTGCCGATTGGGTTGCTGTTGGGTAGTTGGGTCAAGCATAGAGGTTGGGTTGCTGTTGGGTTGGACGGATAGGTGGAATGCTGGATTGGTTGCTTCCCCTCGCGCGGATGCATGATTCGATTGCTGTGCTGAATTTGTCTGTTAGTCGTCGCTCTTGCTTGTTTTGGGCTGATCATAATGGGATTAGAAAATGCTGGTAATCATATGGTTAGAAAGGTCCAAGCACACGCCTTTTATTTAATTGTATGGCTACTTGGCCTGTTTTCCCCTTTCCTTTCAAGAATGCTGCTTGGTTCCCTCTTAGCCTCTTGGGTGATGATCGATACAGGTGGTGGTTGGTCATAATGACGCTTGCCGTAGAGGAATTGTATTTGTAGCCTCACAGGGAAAGTTGTGGAGACCAAGCATACCAGTGGGAGCGGAAAGTTTGAGTGTTATTGTCAAAGCTCAGTTGGTGTCCCTGCTTTTCCCCCATCCCACTTCATGGCTTGCCTTGTGAGAGCAAGCATACCAGTGGGAGAGGAAAGTTTGAGTGTTATTGTTATATGCACTGTCTACTTGCCTAGTGAAACCCCTTTTTCTTGCACACACTATCTCCAAGTCCTTATTTTGGTAACCTCACTGGCAGGAAAGTACCAACTCGAAGCATCCCCAGCTGTTTTACGAGGCAAAGATCTACAACACCCTGCAAGGAGGAAGTATGTATGCCCTATCATCCAATTCTCCTTGGTTCCATGGTGGATTTATTTGGATAAGATCCAGAGTTGACGGAGAATGTTTTGGCTTCCAGGTGGCATTGCGAATGTTAAATGGTGTGGTGTCGATGGGGAGGAAAATGTTCTTATCATTGATTTGCTGGGGCCGAGCTTAGAGGATTTGTTTGTCTACTGCGGTAGAAAATTTACCTTGAAGACTGTCCTAATGCTTGCAGACCAAATGGTAATTAGTAATTGCCTATTTCACTTTATTTCATTACCTTATGCCGAACACTGAAAACCATTCAGAAAGTGTTAACATTTGTTCAGCAATTTGAATTCTTGTGGAACTCACATGAAAAAAGAACTATATTTCTGATGGTAACCAAACACTGAATGTCTATTTTTGAGGATTTCCTTGGAGAGTTCCACTATTGTGTTGCTCTTTTCAATACCACTAGTTAATAATAAAGAATAGGCAGCAATGAAATAAGTAAAATCTATCTTAGAGCATATATCATATATGAAATATTTACTGCCAGGACTTCTATAGAGGGTTCCACTACGCACTAGCAGATATTTTCTTGTATATGTTGCTTCTATATGCTTCATATTTATTTACATAGTTTCAAATAATGTGCAGTTAATCTAGATGTAGTTAAGTAGCCACATATGAAATACAGTTGCCTGAAATTTTCGTTGCCCCCATTAAATATCGATATTATTTTTGCATGCATGTATCGAGTTCCATTTCTGATTAAGTAATGCTAGCTTTTCTCTTTTGTATATAATCCTAACAGCTTACAAGGATAGAATTTATGCATTCCAAAGGATACTTGCATAGAGACATAAAACCTGACAATTTTCTAATGGGCCTCGGCCGGAAAGCAAATCAGGTACTTGTTGTGGTGCACTAAAGCTCCATGTTAAGTTGTTAATGTGCTGGACAAACTCGTCAATGATATCTCTGCATGTGATTATCAGGTCTACGTAATTGATTTTGGGCTTGCAAAAAGATACCGGGATTCTACTACGAATCGACATATTCCTTACAGGTACATATATTTCTGAAGATGCGTTTTTTGGTAGAAGGTGGTACCATAGGTTGACTTTTTTACTAGTGTCAAACTAAATGTAATTCTGCTTGCCCAGAATTGATTTGAGCAATTAGCTGACCGGATACTTGCTATCTGTTGTCAATTCCGTTACCCCTAGTTTGCCTTTTGGTGTCATGGAAATTATAGTTACAGCAGTTGTGCACTGAATTGGACCTGTGACACATCATGGCCTCCACCTTATGACCTATGTCTGTAATTTCAATCGGTGGCTCCCATGTGGTACTTGACCACTGCTACTTTGCCCTTTACTATGTGGGAATGTTCATCAAAATATTTTACTAATTTAATCTTTTAGGTTCCATCAACAATATGCCCTTTGCTATCATAATATCTTATTGTTTACAGTTCATTCTACATCATAGTGTGATGACTTCTATACGAAAAGAGCAATATAAATTATATAATGCCAGAATTACCTTTTTTTGTTAATTCTTTTAGGTCACTAATTTAGTGACCTAAAACGTCTTATATTACTCCCTCCGTCCCATAATGTAAGACTTCTTTTTGACACTACACTAGTGTCAAAAACGTCTTACATTATGGGACAGAGGGAGTAGTTTACAGTTGGAGTACTTATTAAGAATGCCTGTGTATCTTGCAATGTTCATACATAAATGTTCCTTGTTCATGATCTTTGATCAGCCATTTAATATCGAACTGCTACTTTGCTGTAGGGAACATAAGAACTTAACTGGCACTGCACGTTATGCAAGTAGCAACACTCACCTTGGAATTGGTAAGTCATGACCATTTGGTTACTTCTCAAATCATCATTTAGATTTGTTTTTAAACATTTTTTTTATCTACTGGCAGAACAAAGTCGACGTGATGATTTGGAATCTCTTGGCTATGTTCTCCTATATTTTCTCCGAGGAAGGTAGGCTTATACTACTGTTCCATGGAACTGCTAGGTAGATCTGGGATGCAGTATGCTTGAAAACACATGCAAATTAAGGAGTGCAAGTCAACTTTTTATAGATATGTAAATATACATCATATCTAAAATAAGCAGTTTCAAGAACCTACTTTTGAAAAACTATGACTTTCTTCACGCTTTTAGACACTCTAGCAGTCTAGCCTGTAGGTATGAACTGATGTTGGTCAGCTCAAAATAGGCCTTGTAGCACGGGATCTTATATCTCTGCTTGTTTTGTTAACATGTTTGGGCTGCATCTTACAAAGATTTCCGTAGAACAAACTGTAAATATGTAACCCATCATTACAAAGCAGACTTCGCTATATGCCATATCAATGCGCGCATGACATTTAACGAAAATCCAGTAGTATATCTTGAGTTCCACCAGCAAATTGTTGTGAATCTGTGCCTTTTCCATGACATGATTCCAAGTACCCTTTTTTTGTGGGAAATGTAACAGGATTTAATACCAATCCCAAATTAGTTTAAGTATAATATCAAAGCTATCAGAACATTGAGGTCTTATTATTCATTTGGGTAATTTCGTCTAATTCTTTTGCCATGTATTGTTGTGTACAGTCTCCCCTGGCAGGGACTAAAAGCTGCAACGAAAAAGCAGAAGTATGAGAAGATATGTGAGAAAAAGATTTCGACACCTATCGAGGTTTATCTCAGAAGCATATTAAACGAAGCTTCAGAAAGAACTGTACTTTTACATCTGTAGCTGAATTTTGTTTATTTATCAGGTGTTATGCAAATCCTGTCCGGTTGAATTTGCATCTTACTTCCACTACTGCAAGTCGTTAACATTTGATCAGCGGCCTGATTATGGATTCGTGAAGCGCCTTTTTCGAGACTTATTCGACCGCCAAGGTATTCCTTCATCGAGTAGTATTACCTCCATCCCAAATTAACTGTCTTAGATTTGTCTAGATACAGATGTACTATCTAACACTAAAACTTGGACTAAATTTATATAGAGAAAAAGGATGTACATTTACAATACCAAATACATATCATTAGATACATCATGAGACATACTTTTCTATTATATTTTAGATGATATTGTAAATATAGATTGTTTTCCCTATTAACTTGGTCAAATTTTATGTAGTCCGACTTTAAAAAAAGCACTATACTATTATGGACAGAGGGAGTATATAGTATATACCATGTATGACTGTTAAAAGGTACTACCTCAATTTGGAAATAGATTGCATTTTAGAAAGCTTGCAGTCAAAGTTATCTATATTTCAAAACCAATTAATAGAAAACGCTATATAGATTGATTAGGTGCAAATGGTACTATTAGCTTTGTCATGAAAAATTGTTTATCTCTTAGGTATTCGCAGAAGGTAATGGTCAAAACTGCATATTAGATATTGTGCAAAGTAAAAGTGTCATGTAATTTGGAACAGAGGAGTACATTGTTTCAACAGATCCCATCTGAGTTTTTACTTGCATATTTCATTCAATGTTCTGCTCATCTTGCAACAGGTTATGATTTTGATTTTGTCTTTGACTGGACTGTTTTGAAATATAAACAAGGCCAAAAGACCCAGGTACTTCATCACGGGTTAAAATATTTAAGTTGTTGCAAGTACTTTTACAGTAAGTTTCAATTTGCATTTAATCTGCCATTCATTAGTTTTGGATTCCTTTATGATACTAATTGATTTTGCACCAAAACTCCCCTCCTCACCCTCCGTTTCTCTTTGCCATACATTATAATTATTCCTAAGCAACAATACTGTTTTGGGGACAGATGCTTTTCAGAATGAAATTTCAATATCATGTATTCATGTTCAAATGGAACCTCATTTTCTTACATAAATAGATTTAGTTCATGAATATTTAATTTCAATAAAGCCTATTACAGAACGGTCAGTGGTTCGGAATAATTCTTTATCTACTATATATCGGCATGGTGCTACTTTAATGTCTACCTGACAAATTCACTTACTGTTTGTAGCATGTTCCTGGTGCAACTATTACTCGAGCAAGCCCAACACATCTTGACAAACGAGCGGGTAACTCAGCTTTTGCACCTTTTCATAAACATATAAAGAAGAGTATATATTTAGATTTATCGTAGAGCTAGCATTGTTAGCTAAATAAAACAGAAATGTCCAGAACTTCTCTGTTGCAAAGAGAGGTGTATACCCTAGGATACATGGTCTTGCTATACTGTGGGCCTAAGCTATACATATAAGTCATCGGAAGCAATGTGTGGCTAGAGAGCGGAGACGTCTCAATGAGACTAGCAAGTACCTTATCCATGGTGGGAAGAGTGGGATGACAAGCAGCTGGGTGCGACTAATCTTAAACTCCTCCTTGAGGTCCATTGCAGACTGAAACGTAAAGGTTTGATGCTCATGCTTGTCCTTGGCACTGCAAAGTTAAGTCCAGAACAACTCATCGGAGTCATCAAGATAAGCTGGCTAGTGATGCGAGTGAAAGCTCCACAGTAATCCTCTATGGACATGTCCTCTTTGCGAAGATTGTGCAAATGACTCCATTTGGTTGAATCTATTGCTTCTCGAAATACTTCCATATCACCTTTGCAGTAGAGTGATACTTAAGACTCATCCTAAGTGATGGACAACATTGAGAATTAAAGCACCAATGACCTTAGCATCATCATGTTGCCTTTTTGTGGCTTCATCTTCCTTGGTCAAATGGTGGTCATTGAGATCGACAGCCCTTACAACTTTTCCAGTCTCATTGACCAAGGATGCACATTCTCTAGTTGGAGGCATCTCTTCTGCTGTGATAGCTGCAATAAAAGGTACCAAGGACCTAGCTAAACTTTTCCACAGTCAAACAACTAGCTGTCGGCAACAACTAGCACAAGCAGCCTAGAAATCAACCCAATTTATCTCCACCAGCAACTCGACTCAGCAAAATACCAACACTGGGAGCTAGACAAACAACAGCGGCAACAGATTGTTGAGGGGCAGCAGAAGCACATCCATGCGAGAGCAGCAGCAGCAGATTTATGAGGGAGCAGCAGCAGCAGATCGGTAAAGAAAGACACGGTCAGGATGGCCATGAGCTTGACAGGAAGGATCTGGGGGCAGCAGTGCTGATATATCACATCCTCTGAATAGAGGAAATGCCCAAATCGACTTTCCTCTATTGCAAATAGAGGGATACACCCTAGGGTACACAGGCCTTATGGGCTTGCTATGGGTCTAAAGCTGTGTATATAAATATGAACTATATACATGAGCAATACTCTTAACACCAATTAATGAGAACCATCTATCTTTGATGTTATTATTGGGAATGGGCTTCAGTGATTAGATATAATGATTTTCACTTCGAATGGAGTGGACATGGCATGGTTGTTTAATGTGTTACTTTTCTTAAGTACTAACATGCGGTTCTTGCTTCAGTTTATAGTTGCATTATGCTGTTAGTAGATCAGACTAGAGATTCTACCACATCACACATGTTTTGATAAAATTGACTACAATATTGATCTCTTATCTTAACTTATGGCTAACAGGTGTAAATGGCGCTGTCCATCCAAATGAAGGCCATGAACAGATGGAGTCGAGCCATATGACCGGGTCAGCTGCACAGTTGCAGGTGAAATTGGAAACAGAGAGAGATCCTTACCTTACCATGCATCATACTGAGTTACTGACAGTTCCTGATCAGTTTGTTTATGACTTGTTTTATTAGTTGAAGATAATAATCTCCACTTGTTCACTCAGTATATTCAGTTTCTTACCACTACATTTTCTACATTACTTTAATTATTGTACTCCACTATTTTTAGTTTCAGTCTACAGATGTTCAAGTGTGCTGCATGCTTGTGTAGAACTTACTGGTGTTCTCAGTGAATTTCTAAGTAGAAATTTACTCTGCTAAAAGTTTCAACATTTACTGGAATGTGGCCATATGCAATTGTTTCATATAGTGCATAACGAGAACTCATCTTTCCAATGTAAATGCAGTAAACAATGATGCATTTAGTTAATTTTAGCATTCGAGCAGAGCACCACATAAAACCTACTAGTTCTGGTATATGTGAGTGGTTGTGCTGCTGTCACAGGTTATTCCTTGACATTATTATTCTGGAACAGGCACCAACATGCACGCTATTTTGAGTTACGATAGAATCAAAATGATGTGAGCATCATATATTTCATAGCATGTGGTGTATATATTTTATTGCTTAAGCAGTTGCTTATGACATGGTTGATCTAATCAGGGGAAAAATATGGCTGCCAGTGCCAGAAATGAAAACCCGACGTCGTGTGTTGCTCTACCTGGTGTGCTGGGGAAGAATGATGGGAATTCAAGGCATATAGTGCGTATTGACGCTTTTCATCAAAATCAGGGTTTTGACAGCAATACTGGCTCTCCTAGCGCTTGTTTTCCGCCATTTTCGCACAATGCCCCAGCAAGGTGATAGGTAAAATTCCAACAGTAGTACTAACCTTGTACAACTTTTGGGACTAGACTCTTGTTCTTAAACGCGGTAGCTCTAATGAATTTCTGTTTCTATACAGGTCACCTCTCGTGGAGCTAGCAATGAGGAAATGCTCAACTAGACTCCATTTCTTTTAGAGTGGTCAGATTAAAGAATCACAAAATCAATTCAAACATCTTGAATCCTAATGCATGTTACAAAGATGGCTACAGATCCGATTGATTATGCAAGGTTTGATCACTGCTGCGTTGGACGCTCCAGCAGTTTCTGTGACTGTTGCTTCAGACATTTTGTTCTCATAGTCGCGGAGGACATGTAAATAGTTCATATGTCGGATAAATGGCATGGACATTATGCAATAGTGATGATGTCATGTGTAAATAGTTCATATGGTTAGATAAATGGCATGGGCATTGAGCAATAGTGATGTTGTCGGCTCATTCAGCATCTGATAGTTATCCAATATACATGTGGTGATAAGGTTATCCATGAAATTTGCATCATGATCTGAAATATTTTCAGCATTGGGTACTGAAAAAGTGAAAATTCCCGAGAACATAACACTAGTGCAGTAGGCTAATCTCAAGTTGACTGTTTCTGCATGGAGATTGGCAGAGGGATTTCAGTAGGTTATTAATTACTGAAGTTTTTACTGTCACATATTTACTTTAGTAATCACATGTTGGGTTGCTCGTAGATATAATTCAACTATCTTTGAACGTTACTCGGTTAAAAACTTGAGATGCCACATTAGGGAGTTCTAGTGGGTTTATTTTTCTTTTTTGTTAAAATAATGGTGCCTCTCTGTTGTAAATAGGCATTTATTTTATATGGCAAGTTATGTAATTAAATAACTTGTTAGCATATCATCTTTTAGTTCACTTGGCCTTGATCTGTCTGCGATAGTTTCCGATAAATGTGCAGTTTTTTAGAAAGTGTTTTTGCGTAAGATTTCCTTTTTAATATTGAAGTCATGTGAAATATGTTAAAGAATACTCCTTGGCAATGCTGCAGACTTTTGGCTAGCTTTATAAAGTGATTTTTTTTCCTTTCGAAGACGAGCGAACAAATGCAGTATAATTAAACTGAATCTCTTATGTAGTCAACTGAGGATTCAGTATAATACTGGCTAACTTAGTAAAGTGAAGAAGATTCAGTATAACTGAACTTAATCTCGTACGTAGTCACTGAGGATGAGTACTGTCTGTTCAGTAGGCCTTGAACAAACAAGATGGGCAATACCACTGAGGATGAGTATTGTCTGTTCAGTAGGCCTTGAACAAACAAGATGGGCAATACGCACATCTGAGAAGTTGGTTCCTCTCTTTGCATATCTGTTGTTATTTGAAACTTGTAGTATTTTGTAACTTGGTTCACTGAGGATGAGTTCTATTGCTGTATTTTGTTTCAACTGGGGAGCTTCGGTGAACGTATTTTTGCGGTCTGTGCTTGAGCTTCATGGGTAAAATTCTGTCAGGTCAGGTGTGCCTTTTTAAACCGTATATCATATGGAAATGGAAGTTCCTGTCGTAGCTCTTGTGTTGTACTGCCAATTTTTGAACCACAATATGTAGTTTTTTTCGAGAGTTCGCAATATGCGCACCTTAGCTTTATACTCCATCAGTTTCAAAATAGATGACTCAACTTTGTACTAACTTTAGTACAAAGTTGGGTCATCTATTTTACTCCCTCTGTAAACTAATATGAGTCCTGCTATACGTACGACTATTACTTGTCCGATTTCATACGACTTAGCAGATCAAGCCGTTCACCTTCTCATCCAAACGACAGCACACCACTAGATTAGGCATCGTATAGAATCGGACAGAACAAAATCGTACGCACAGTAGTTCCGAACTAATATAAGAGCGTTTAGATTACTAAAATAATGATCTAAACACTCTTATATTAGTTTACGGAGGGAGTAGAACGGAGGAAGTAGAAGGCAGAGGTTAATTACTAGAGATACAAGGCGTGGCTAAAACCACAGCGGAAAGCACACCCGAAACTCAACCACAGCTTGTAGTTATATGTGGAGATCAAATATGGCTGGTGACCTGTGCATTTTCTTATATTTTTTCCGCATTCTCCTACTTCTCCTTTCATGATTGCATGCGCCTATTGTGTTTATCCTCTCCTGAATCGAGAAAGGACTAGTTCCACTCCACTTGGGAGTTGGAGCGCCCCAAAGTTGAGCGTTTTGTCCAGCCAAGTGCTGCTTCCACTGCCAGCACTTGTATGCTTTGTTACACGAACGGCAATGATGCAACATCTGCTTTATGGAATCTTCCATTTTTAATAGTATGCAGACAAAAAATAAGAGGAAGAGGAACACGCACTTTTTGTCAGGTGTATGCATCACAGCTACATAATCAGGTGCAGCCGTGCAGTGGTCTCACTTAACGTGCGCACGTGTTACCATACCAATTACCAAAGCGTACTAAATCGACATGAATCACGAAAACGAACAGCATGTATCTTGCTCATGCTGATTAGGTTCGATGCCCCCTAAAAAAATGTTAACTACGTAGATTCCAGTCCGTACGCGGTAACGTTTCATTGGTTACATACATTTCGTGTTGCACCGTTTTGTTTCAGTAACAATTCGACGGCAAACACGGCAGGTTTTTGCCTGCCTCGCGCCACTCGATGTCACAGAGCACCGAATGGGCGTCATAATTTGTTGATCACCACGAAATAAAAGAACATGCACCTCCATGTTGTTTGTTTGGAGCTTTGAAGAGGCTTTTGATAGACCTAGCGGATCGAGTACGTCAGATCATCGGTGGTCCTACCCTGTGGTTTGTCCAGATGAGCTCGCACCAGTGTCCATCGTCAAGGTGGTGACGACGGTGAGGAAGGAGTGAGAGAGATGGTGACGGCGGTGATGGACTTCCCATCGCCTCAGTGCATCCCTCTGGATCGGATTAGGGTTAGGAGTGGGGAACCAGTGGTGGCGGCGAACCTCATACCTTGTGCCCCTGGTCCCCACCTCCTCTTTATAGCACTGCGCGACAGGGGCCCACCAGCCTTGCTTGGGCTGGACGCCTCCGATCAGGGCGTGGGTCAAGGGCCCAATGAGCCGTTGGGCCCATTGGTGGAGAGATCAACCTAACATTCTCCCCCTTGATCTCATCATATACTTTTAACTTTATACTTTGAAATAACTCTTTTCAAAGTACTCGTTCCATCACAAATTTGCATGTAGAGCATGTCTCATCATCACGGTCCATCCCGGTAGAATCGACACCTACAACACACTCCTTCGTTTTGAAACAGATTCTTTAACCTTGGGCCCTTTATTGTCCGGAAATTTTAGACTATACCAAAAAACCCATGTCGACTGTGTGTTCTCCGAACACACTGGGCGGTAAGCCTTTGATAAGCAGATCTGCAAACACTTTCCTGTTGCTTTTATGCCTCAAGCATTTCTCCATAATTCCGGACTTTCTCCTTCACAACATGCAACTCTTCGTCAGTGTGTTTGACATCAACACTTGACTCGTTGTCTCAGGAGCATATTCTGTTAAAAATGGTTATTGATGTTGTCAACCATTATCAACTCCGGGTACAGGTTTTTCTTAACCATTTTGCCTGTCCCTCAGCCTCATATCAAGCTATAACATATCATTGCATCACATTGATGACAATTGTTTCACTCACTTGGAGATTTTCCACACAAAACTCCGAGTGTGAAAGTTAGCGACAATTGTGGATTTCGCTATACATTTCACAAATCCTGCCTTTGTACTCACAATCCTGTTAGAGCACTTATTTCTTTTAGCATGAGGCCGATATCTTTTACTCCATTCCATTGATTTACATATGGACTGGACATTGTTAAAAAACAACCCGGATATATACGTGAACTGTGTCAGGGTAATACATTGAGCTTCCAACAGCTGAAGCATATGGTACCATATCCGTTTACGATATTTTCTTATTGACTTTTGGAACACCATAGTTTTCCAATTCCATTACCCTTGACTATAAGAACAGGCGTAGGTTTTCTCGCATGCATACTTTAGAGATCTTTCTTAGTATGTTCACGCGACATTCCTAATACCCCCTTCTATTCTTTTGAACTTTGAGGACAAGGACTTCTTTTCTCCTCCTGCAGTAGATTGACATCACCACTAGTAAGTAGGACGTCATCCACATGCACAGGAATTGGGAAACGAATTTCCCATTCCATAACTTTGCATGAATACAATTGTCCTCTCATTTTCTTTGCACGAAATCTTCCGATTTAAGTCATGTTTTACACCTTTACATATTTCCTTTGGAGTCACATTTGCCTTGTAGACTCTTCATAAAGTCTATGTTAGTGAAATTCAAATGGTGGAATTTCACTAACATAGACTTTATAGTAATCACAAGTATCTTATTTTCACATTCCTAGAGACCATCAAAATCTCAAGTACTGGCACTTCTTTCATATGGGGTTGTCGTTGCTCTGTCATTGCCAAGAGGCAAATTAATTCTATAGTCACCCATTTCCAAAAAGCAATAGGTTTTACGGAGACCTGTGTCACAAGATCCCTTGTAGAGCTAACAACAAGTGTTGTATAGGTCATACAAGATGCTCCCCCAGATTACTCCATCTTTACTAAAGAAATGGCGTATCTTTAAACTTTCTTCTTTATGGCACTTTTAAGCGCCATTGTTGTATTCCTTAGTCTGCTTTCGGAACTATAAAAGATCCGGAAATGCAACTGTTTCTTTTCTTTAGGGGTATCATAATGACGGTATTCTAATGACTGTCGTACTCCCCTTGACAATCACTTTCTTCATTAATGGATCACTTTAGATGCATAATGTGCATCACATCATCTAAAGTACAGAGGAGTCATGAAATACACTACAATGTATTTCATGTCTGTATCTCCCCCTCGAAATGTGGCAAGAACTTTTCTGCCACAATTTCGAAACCCATTCATAGTTCTTGTGAAATGAGGAAACTTCGATTATCTAGATCATTCATCTTATCACTTCATGTAAAATGAAATTATAATTTGACTAGTATGGGAGTACTTTTTCCTCATTTTCATTTCAGAAACTCAACAGAGTTCTTTATGGTTGCCACTTTTGCAAGTCACACTTGCATATCATTCTTGTCTTTAGGTTCGTCTGTTACTTTTATCCTTTCTGGATTTAGTGATTGCATAATGACTGTTACACATAAGGTGTACGGTCGATACTAGGAAAGCTTAATAGCTACTCCATACTTTTCTCCCATAGTGGGACAAATTAACCGCACATGAGTTATCATAACTTTCTCCTGTCATACAGGATTGTTACATAATACAATGAACATGAGTCATCATAACTTTCTCCTATCATACAGAATTGTTGACATAATACAATGTCAACTTTACCCGGTTACGCAGGCATTCTTCCCGGACTTTTCCCGCCATGCAGGTAATTCCCTGTAAGGGACATAAATGTCATAATTGGCTCTTTTGACTGCATCAAATTCAGAAATAAATCTGAATTATCTTTGACACACATGTTTGATCCGACGTTGGTCAAAATAAACATGCATGTTGCTTGTTTCATTTCAAATCATGTTGACTGAAAAATCTTCTTCATAGAGAGTACATGAAAGACATTCGTCAACCAAGACTTCTTAATGATTTATCTCTTTTCTTTTGAAGCCATTCTTTAGAGAGAACATACTCCCTCACGTTATGACCTTTCTTGGTCATCTTTCGGGTCACAAGTACCCAGCCATTCGCTTTCGCGAATGAAAGCATGGAAAACTTTTAGTCTGAGAAAACTTAGCCAATAATCAACAATAATGAGCATAAAAATAACCCAACGTTGGTCTGGTTAAAAGATATGCACATTAAACTTTTTAAGACTTTCCTTTTATATTCTATATTCTAAATCACCGTTGGGCAGAATTAGAATAAACATCATCCTTCTACATTATTTCATATGCATATAACTCATAGAAATAACGCATATAACTCATAAACAGTGTGATGATATTATGTCTATGAAACAACTTTGCTAAGAAAAAATCATCATCATCAACTTTATTGCAGCGGGAACAAAAATTATACATTTCTTTAGCTCAAGAGCATTTCTTGATCTGTATCTGTTCTCTGAAAATTAATCTCTTTGATACAAAAAGATTAAAGCTTTGAACATAAGACTCATAGAATTATAGTACTGTTATCATCCACGTTGGTCAGAGAATAATAATGCCATATTCTAACTTTAAAAGAAATATCTTTCTTTTGCCATAGCGGAAACTATCTGAATCTTATTTCACCCACAGGGGAAAAACAATGCTAAGAATAGGTCCTTCAATTAAATTTTCCCGTTGGTTCCAATTTAATTGGAGGATAAAACTTTTACTTTGCAGCGGAAACTTTACAATATTCTATTCAGAAACAATTCTGTACTCTTTTGCTCCCTAAGCAATTTTAACCGGTTGAATTCAAAATTGCATTAGAGAAGCAACAATCTAATCTTTTACTTTAATTCTATTCACTTTTAAAAGAGCACTTTACTTTTACTTTGCAGCAAAAACATGAATTAAAATTCATGAACTTTTTACTTTTTGCAGAAACTTTTCTTTGACTAAATGAAAATTCATGAACTTTACTATTTTCTTTGTAAAATTCATGAAAATTTCTGTTTCTGAAAATTTTCTATTTCCATTTTCAGAAACTTTGTCTATCTTCTATTTTCTAAACAAAAATTTCGTTGGGAAAAATTTGCATAGAAAATCTATGTGAAATTTTCCCAAAACTGGACAAAAAACTATTAAATTGTGCTTCTGGAAAAAAGAATACCAGAAAAACAGACGAAAGCCCGGCCTGGCCCACGGCCCGACCAGCGGTCTTTACTGCGCCCGGCAGCTAGCGCGGCCCAAGGCCTGTTGGCCTGGTCCTCCACGCGCCCTCTTTTTTTTTTTTTTTATTCAGGGCGCGCGGCCTCCTCCTCTGGCCGAAAACGGCCCACCACTTTCGGCCCATTGGCCCGGCGCGGCTAGGTTTACTTTGCCAGCCGTTCGATTGCATCGAACGAGCCAGCGAGCTTTTCGCTCGAACAAAACCAGCGACCGAGGGGATTGATCGAAACCCTCGATCAGTTCTCTCCTTCCCCCCCGCGCCGCTCGCTCTCTGTCTCTCTCTCTCTCGCAGCTGCTCTGCCTGTCGGTCCGGTCATGCCGGTCGCCGGCGACGGTTCGCCAGCCACCGCGCCGCGCGAGTACCTTGTACTCCTCTTTTCCCATTCCCCTTTCTTTCCTCTGGCAGAGAGAGAGGGCGACATCTGCGCCTCCTCTGTTCCCCCTCGCCTCTCCCTCTCGCTCGCGACGACGGCCTCTATACAGGTCGCCGGGGCGCCGGGCCACCGCGCCGCGCCAGCGCGCCGGCGACGGCGTCAACGACCACCGCGCCGCGCCGCGCTTTTCTTTCTACTTCCGGCACCTCTTCTCCCCATCCACCGTATCCAGTGGCAGAGAGAGACTAGTGAGGAGCGACGGAGCCGTTTCCTGCTCCCCTGTGCGTCCGACGACGGAGTAGGCGATGGTGGCGCCGTTGCCTCCCCTTTCGCCGGTCGCGCGTTCCCTTGTGGTGAGCGCGCCGCCGTCGAAAGGTTTGGCCGCGGTGCCCTTTGCCCCTCTCGGGGTGGTTCTTCGTCCGACGCCTCGGCATACCGATGCGCGACGGGATCGAGAGGAACAGGCGCGGCCTTGCGGCGGCGCACTTTGCCGGCGAGCACTAGGCCCTCTCCGGTGAGATCTTTGCCTTGTCACTTTATGGTTCTTTGGGGAAGGGAAAAAAAAATTCTGTGATATGCACCGAATATCCTAAACCAAACCTGTCTGATACCATTGATAGACCTAGCGGATCGAGTACGTCAGATCATCGGTGGTCCTACCCTGTGGTTTGTCCAGATGAGCTCGCACCAGTGTCCATCGTCAAGGTGGTGACGACGGTGAGGAAGGAGTGAGAGAGATGGTGACGGCGGTGATGGACTTCCCATCGCCTCAGTGCATCCCTCTGGATCGGATTAGGGTTAGGAGTGGGGAACCAGTGGTGGCGGCGAACCTCATACCTTGTGCCCCTGGTCCCCACCTCCTCTTTATAGCACTGCGCGACAGGGGCCCACCAGCCTTGCTTGGGCTGGACGCCTCCGATCAGGGCGTGGGTCAAGGGCCCAATGAGCCGTTGGGCCCATTGGTGGAGAGATCAACCTAACAGCTTTAGCTTGGGCGAGAACGATTAATTAGTCTGTCCCTGCACGGCGAGATTAGGCAATGATGTAAAGCAAATTAAGCACAACATTCCGTAGTGGATCGCATCATAGCCGAGCAACCCTATCGCTTGTCATAAGGACATCGTGCGCCCTTTCTTTTTTGAACAACCTGGAAACACTTCCCATTTTTTACAACCTATATATGTCCCTCTTATGCGTCCAGCTGCCAAGTAAAAAGAGAGACGTTGGTATCTCTTCGTCAAATAATTGGTTGCTTTGTTGTACTCCCTCCACCTCATAACGTAAGACGGTTTTTGACACTAGTGACGGAGGGAGTACTAATTTCTATCTTTCTGTTGTTTTTTCGAAGTTATTTTTAGTAACTAAATTATACTGTAGGGTTCATGCAAGCATTATTTGCTAGAGATATGTGTAGACCAGGCATAATGTGATAACCTATGAAAGTAGCCTACTTTTGTTAATTCCTGCATATACTGGACCTTCACCTTGCTACTCCTGCCCATGTTATATTTGCTGTTTTGTGTGCGCGCATGGGTACTGGAAACCCGTCGTTTCCAATTTCTGCTTAAGCCATATGTTATGCAGTACTGAAATCTGACCATCACTTGTTCTAATCATATGTTCACAGGATTATACTCCCTTCGTCCTAAAATAAGTGTCTCAACTTTGTACTAGCTCTAGTAAAAAGTTGTACTAAGCTTAAGTCACTTATTTTGGGACGGAGTGAGTAGTAACAAACACTGGTTTGAACCTTCAACTTGGACGCAAAACCGGCTTTATTTCCGCAGTTGGTTCTCTCCATTCGAGGAGCAGAATGCATTCGCACGGACGGCGGAAAACCCGGGCTGCAGGTGGAATCATTCTCTCTGACCAGAAAAGGTCTTTTTCTTAAGCACCCAATCATGAGCCCTCCTCTCATCAATTATTTTATGGGAGCATTAAGAAAGAATCCCCAAACAAGGCAGAGGCAGGCAGGAGGTAAAGCTCCAACTCTCGCATGTTTTCTGAAAAAAGCTACTAGTGCTGCTCAGTTAAAAGTTTGTAGTAAACCTAATGCTACCAGCATAGGTTCTACTTGAAACGTGCAATGCCAAACCCAAACAGTTTTGTTGCTCAAGTTGCAGACACTCCTAGTCTCCTATGATCTACTTGCCTCGATATCATGGAGACTAGCCGAACTCTGTTCTCTCTGTTGTCGTTAATGGTTTTCGGATTATATACACATGTAAGGATTTTCGATAATACACATGTAAGGATAGATACCATCACCCGATTATAAATTCTTTCTGAAGAGGTACACTACGCCGATGATTAAATCCCTTCTAGTTTAACCATGTTTCTTTTGTATGCAATATAGCATGATTAGTTTCCCGCAAAACAAAAAATATAGCATGATCAGTGCAAATTTTCAGACAAAACCTCACCTCTGTATGTAGGCGGTGTTCCTGATTGGCTACTACCAGTGGGCATCAGAGTTTAGAGAAAAGAAGATTGGGCATGTAGCATCGAGTTTGCTGTTAATCCCAGTCCCTAGATTATACTGTATATGGTGAGAGAGGTTCAGGTGGCAGACCATGATAACATAACTTATCATCAAGATCAGAGACGCTCTTCCGGCCATGTTCCTCATCAAAATGTTGGGAGTTAGACCCTCTCAAAGAGCATCTCTCCTATATTCTCATGCCTACGAACCAAATAGTAGATGACTATATAACCAACCACCCCCAAATCCTCTTTCGTCGCTCAAGCAAATAAGATGTACTAGCTTTTACTCCCTCCATTCATAAATATTTGTCTTTCTAGAGATTTCAACAAGTGACTACATACGAAGCAAAATGAGTGAATCTACACTCTAAAATATGTCTACATACATCCGTATGTTGCAGTTCATTTGAATGTCTAGAAAGACAAATATTTAGGAACGGAGGGAGTACAACAATTACTAGAATGGTCATGGATCCCGTGTATCCATTATCTAAAACTAGCAACATATTTATAAGTTAATGAAAAATTATCGGTCTTCAATGTATTTTGTGTATGTGTCTAAGTCATACCACTCGGATATTTCTCAAGAAAAAAACCCTTATAATATGACATGCAGCATATCAGGTGTTCTGTCAACTAAGTGGCCACTCACACACCTAGCTAAGCTGGCTATCTTGCTCAAACATTAATGTGAAATGTGAGATCAAAACAACACTTGTGCTCTCATTCCAAATATCAAGAGACACCAGAGGCTCCACAAGAGAGCAGATTGCCAAAAGATACTCTAGCGCTGCCGCAGTGCTGCCAAAAGCAACATTTCGAGCACTTTTATGGAGGCTTTAGTTAGCACCCACTATCAGCATGAGCCCCTCTAAGCACAGTTGATTAACAGCACTTCATGCTTTGTCTTTTCCTGGCCTCCATATATAGGACAAGCCTGACAGTGTCACCCATGTGTGTACTTGACTGAACTCTCAGTTGCTTATGTCAGGTAGTGAGTACTCTGCCGGTCAAGCTCACTCTCAGCTCTAAGTTGTGCACCTCAGTTGCTTATGTCAGATAGTTAATACTCTTAAGTTGTGTATCTAGCATCAAGCTCTCTCTACGTGCCTAACATTCATGTGATTCTCAGCTGCAATCATCAGATACTAACTGTTGACATTTTTAAGCTGTTGAACGTTCGAGCATGTTGTTGACTTTGTGTAATTTTGTTCAGTACGGGTAACATTTACCTCCTGATTCTGTCAGGCAATGGAGGACTGCCTTGATCAGCAGCAGCAGCAGCAGAAGCAGAAGAGCAACAATGGCCAGCTCCAGAGGCTTGAGGGCATCGAGGAGGAAGGCGGCCCGGCCCCGGCGGTGAAGTGGCCTCCGACGACGGTGCGGGCGCCGGAGACCCCGACGGAGACCATGGAGTTCCTCGCAAGGTCCTGGAGCCTTTCGGCCGCGGAGATATCCAAGGCGCTCAAGGTCCTGAGCAGCAAGGGCGTCTGCGACATCCCCGACGTCGGCGTCGTCGCGGGCGCAGGTAAAAAGCAGAGGTCGCCATCGCCGCCACTTGACGCGACAATGGCGACGGCGCAGGCAGGAGGAGGAGTGACGAGCCCACCGTTCTCTCCCAGGGCGAGCAGCATGGACGCGCAGGTCCTCCGAGCCGCGGCCGCCGCGGGGAGGGCAGGGGGCGGCAAGACGACGATGGGGGCGTGGATCAAGGAGCAGAAGGAGAAGAAGCGCGCCGAGGCCCGTTCCCGCAACGCGCAGGCCTACGCGGCGACGTCCGTGGCCGGGGTCGCGGCGGCGGTGGCCGCGCTGGTCGCCGGCGCGGTGTTCTCGCCCTCGCCTGCCCCTCCTCCTCCTCCCGCACCGGAGCGCGCCCCGAGGGGCGACGGCGGGGCGAAGACGGCGGCGGCCATCGCGTCAGCGGCGGCGCTGGTGGCGTCGCACTGCGTGGAGATGGCGCAGGCGATGGGCGCGAGCCACGACCAGATCCTGGGGTCCATCCAGTCGGCCGTGAACGCGCAGGCGAGCGGCGACATCATGGCGCTGACCGCGGGCGCGGCGACGGCGCTGCGCGGGGCCGCCATGCTGCGGGCGAGGCTCCACAAGGAGATCCAGGCCACCGCCCTGCCCGGGGACGGCGGCAGGGCGTCGTCGGAGCGGGACATCTCGCCGCTCATCTTCGTGTCCAGAGGCGGCGAGCTGCTCAAGCGCACGAGGCAGGGTACGTCGTACCTCAATCGGTGCATTGATCGTTGGACAAAATTTCAGAGAGCTGACACGACATGCACGTACGTGTTGCAGGGATACTCCATTGGAAGCTCGTGACGGCGTACATAGACCCCAACTTCCAGGTGATCATCAAGATGAAGAGCGCTCACATGGCGGGCACGTTCATCAAGACCAAGAAGTGTAAGCAAGTTACCGTACTTCTGAATCCACTAACTACAGTGGTGGTAGTACGTGGACAGGCTCTGTAACCGTGAAGTGTTTTGTTTTGTTTCAGGTGTGGTGGTGGACGTCCGGTCGGAGGTGGCGGCGTGGGCGGGCAGGGAGAGGGAGGCGGAGGAGCGGGGCCGGCGGAGGGGCTACTTCGGGGTCGGGACGGAGGAGCGGGTGATCGAGTTCGAGTGCCGGAGCAGGCAGGAGCAGCACAAGTGGGTGCAGGGCATCACCGAGATGCTCAACCGCCGCGACAACATGAACCTGAACCTGAACCTGAACAGCACCCACCTCGTAAACTAAATCAGTAAAACGCCATGGAAATGCAAGAGCACCCAGCCGGTGCCATCCCGGATTCGTGTGATCGATCACATCTGCATGTACATACTATATGTCACCCCTTGTGATTCAGTGCCAGCTTTGGTTGAATTGTAGTACGAACTTTGGTTGCGAGTACTGTTCTTTCTGTGAACGCCACGACACGAGTCCCCGCTCTGCTCGTGGCACTCTCCTCTGTTTTCTTTCCCAAGTCCCAGGCTCCCAGAAACCGCCGCCATCGCAGCGCCTCATCCTGTAGCCTCCGGGTGTCATGTTCGCGCACGGCTCTCTCGCGAGGTAGGAGTAGGACTACTACTCCATGTCTTCGAATTGCTTTTTTCAAAGTAAAAATCCCTGAACTTTTCCTCTCCGAATCGAAACACGAGAGGGCGCCGGAACCCATCCGGTCTCCGGCGGCGGCTCGCCCCCAGCCCCACCAGGCACAAAATTTACTCGCGAGGCGATCTCCTGCATCCTAACACCACGCCCTCCCCCCTTTTCTTGCTTGCTAGGTTTAGCCGGCTTGCTCGAACCCGAAGGCCCCCGCCCGTCGCCGGCTCCCCGCTCCGCTACCTCCAGGTTATAATTCGTATTATGATGTTATAAGCTTCTGTGATTTGCCCCTGATGAATTTTGGTCCCCTTTATATTGTCAAGAAGAATCGAGTAATTTGTGTGTTTCTACCTGCTCCCTGCTTCCAATCCTGCTTGTGGCTTGTGCCCGTATCCGTGCTTCAGCATTAACAGACGTAGTTGCCTGCCCTATCTTTGTCAAAACAAAAAGGAAAAAAGTTGCCTGCCCAGTACCACAGTACAATGTTTATACGCTACTGGTATTTTGACTTGCAGGGATCAGTTGGTCCAAATAATTTGCCCTCCTCTGTCATGGAACGGGCGCAGGGAGCTTCAAATAATGCGGCGAAACACAGGAAAACAAATTCGCCTCTGCAGAGATGGAGGCCAGTCTCAACACAAGCATCTCCACGGGAAGGTATTTGCTACCTGATTCCGTAACATTGACTAGTAGAAAGGTTAAAACAAACAAATATGTAAAGAATAATATTGCATCTGTGGTAACTGAAATTCTTGGAAAATAGCGTGATACTGCATATTGCTAGCCAGATGAGTGACTTATTATCAATGCCAGTTTAGGAGCTTAACCCTTGGGTACACATGATACAGATTCTCTTGGACTTGTCTGATTTCTCTGTCATTGTGTAGTAATTACTACTTCTTTGGTAACTGCAAGCCCATCAATAAATTGTGAGCTGATGCTCAAAAGCTTAGAAAGTAGTTTCAGAATCGGGCTGCCGTAGTTTCTTTTTCCCTTCATGACTTGTCTCTTTCTTTCTTAGTCCAACACATTTCGCATTTTTATTTCGTGTGTGCGGAGTTGTGGTGACATTTTAGAATGACCTTATATTTCCACATGATGCAGCTCACCTTGGTGAGACATCCAATTCCGGAAGAAAACAAATGGCGGGGACTTCCATCAGTGATAGTGAGAATTTGGTGTTTGATGAAACAACTAATGTTGGAATTGAAGTAAACACCAATAATAATTTCTCGTCAGAAAGTATTTCCACCTCGGGTTCCAGTGCAACTAAAGTAGTTGTAGAAAACACTATGGAGGTAATCAGAGGAAAATATTCCTCTTCTGTTGAGGTATGCTACACAGATCGATTCAATCATTTTGTTTTCAACCAGGCTATTTCCCCCCCTTCAAGCTTGATATGTGTGTGATCTTTACAAGCA
Source organism: Secale cereale (assembly GCA_902687465.1). Lineage (NCBI taxonomy): Eukaryota > Viridiplantae > Streptophyta > Magnoliopsida > Poales > Poaceae > Secale > Secale cereale. The sequence continues at coordinate 224,905,792 of LR738711.1, forward strand.
ATTTCAAAACACTGTTCACAAATTCAATTGTTCTTTTCCAGGTAGATATTCCTCTAATGCGTTTTCTGAAAGGAAAGGGGTAATGACCTCATACTTACAATTATTTGTTGGGGATAATGCTTGATCTTTTTTTCCCTTTGAAACTTCTTGGCCTTTATTTGTTAGTGTAATATGAATTCTTTGGTTTGTAGTGGATCTGTGCAGAAGCAGATTGAACAGGAGACTGGTGTTAAACTCATTTTTCCATCTGCAAAGGAGGACACACTAGTTGGTAAAAATATTCCCATATTTCTTTCTGAAATTAAGTTCAATAAGGTAATATGTTAGTTATTTTCAGAGCTAAAGAAGTACTTTGTCAAAATACAGTCCTCGAAGGTGAAAGTGCCGAAAGTATTGGAAAAGCATCAGAGAGAATTGCAAAGGTCCTTGAAGAGGTAAATATTCAACACACTGCTTCAACATATGATTACTGGATGCTTAGGTTGTTTACTGCATCGCTGTATGTGTTTATCTTTGATGTCATACTGTTGAAGTACCATAATCGATTGTTGTTTGGTACTTTGGTTTTACTTCCCATTTTCATCTGGTTCATTTTGAGAAAACGCAAAAGACTTTTGTGTTTCATTGTATTGAAAAGATAGAGTTTGTTACAGCCTCCGAAGAGGAGCGATTACAGGTAAGAATCTTTCATCTGGTTCATGACACTAAAGTTCTTATCGATACCCTCCATTATCTTTGTACGTAAATCACAAGCCAGCTTACTTAACAAATATAACTTCAATGAGTTAAAAGTTTAAGTAGTCTATTCTGTAATGTAAAAGTGCATGTGCAGAATGCTAGAATCGCAGAGCTCCTATATCTGTTGCAAAAAATCCAGCGCAAATCACCAAGCACATCTTGTAGAAGTGACATTGTTATTTTATTTTTTCCGGAAAGGAGGTGTGGTCCCTGGCCTCTGTCTCGAGTGATGCGCAGTCATATATAATTGTTGCTGTTGTCTCCGCCCTTACATAGAGTTCGCAACATCAACGTCGTAGAAATTAGTTTTTATGATCTGCTCCTATTTTCCAATTCTCTCGAAAGTAGTACCATCACCAAATTAATTGAAGCTTCCATTATGACCACATGTTTTTTACATTTTTCATGTTCCTTGTTTATTTCATACCGTTGGGTCAGTGATGAGGCCCTCAATTTAACTTTAGTGGCAGACTTGTTAATCCCTCTAGCTGAGTGCAGCCCTATAATGAATTTGTGTCCATGTGTTTGTTATCTTGTATAGTTGTAATAGTCACTCTGAACAAGTGAACATTGTAAATGTTTCAGGCTGTCCAAAGTCCAATGCTAGATTACTCACATTTCATATCACTTCCTTTGGCCATCCACCCGGATCTTGTCGAGAAGCTAAATAACTTCCAGAGGTCGATCCTCGGAGTGTCTGCATCTAATGTAGATAGTGATAAGGATGAAATCCTAAGTGAAGGTTCTGTGGATGAAATTGATGAAGCAGCAAGTCCTAGTGTTTCGGTCAAGCTGCCAGTCCAAGAAGAAAAGCCTGTCACAGTGAAGATGGATAATAAGGGCTCCCAACCAGGTCTAATACTTGATAATTAGGAATGGTCAATGGAACATATGTAACTTCGCTGCAATTTGAAGGAGAATGACTAAAACGTCCTATGTATAATATGCAATTCTATGAATCACTTCATGTTTGGTGTATGAAATTGTGGAACAGAGCAAAAGAACAAATAAAAATAGATAGCCATACAGCTAAAACAACGATAGATAGCCATGTTTTTTCCAAGTTATACAATGTACTAAGCAATTAATATAGAGGGCAATTGTGTGTATGAAAAAATCATGATGCGAATATGTGATGTTATTTTAGCTTAATTTTGGCCCCAAGTATACTTTATGTCCGAAGTTGTTTTGTTTATATGGCATGCCATACATTTTTATCTTGATCCTGATTGCTCATTAGCTCCAAAGTGTCATGCTGATGTCAGGAAACCAAGCAGCCCGCTGGTTAATAGTGAGATGCTGCAGAAGCTATATGCAAATTGAAAAGAAAAGGAAGGCTAGTAGAAATATAATGTATTTAAATTTAAAAATTCTGGATTTCTGGAAAAAGTACTGCTACTAGAAATATATAGAAACCGCACTATTTTTTACTCTGATTGTATGCTAGTGCTATATTGGAGATGCTACATATTATTAATATTGTTATATTCATTTCAAAATTACGGTATTTTTGTTCCGTTCAGGCATTGAACTGCTCTTATTAATTTCCTGCAGAGTTCGGCATTGACAAGTCAATATTCATAAAACCCAAAACGTTCCACCTGACAGTTCTTATGTTGAAGTTGTGGAATAAGGATCGTATAGCCCAGGCTTCTGATGTCCTCCAGGTATTGTCATTTCATGTAATTTTATTGGATGACAATAGGAAGAAATTTAATTCACTGTCTTGTCAATGCAGTCAATATCTTCCCAGGTAAATGAAGCATTGGAAAACCGACCTATCTCCATACAACTTAAGGGCCTGGTAAGTTTCCTTTAGAACTGGAAATATTTTATCATCGAATACCTGCTTTTTGTATCCGCATCGGAAGTTGATTTATAGATGACTAGTTGGAGTGTTAAGTTCGGGCCAAGGAACAAAGCATTCTATACTGCTTTCTAGAGCATTCCTCCACAGCACTCCTTTAAATGGTTTTATTGAATGGGAAAGCGACGACTGAAACAATATGACATTCGAGTATTAATTATTTTTGGATACTTTTGCACGGCTTTTCTGGTGATTTGCATCACATGAATGCTACAATTTCAGACATGCATGAAAGGCTCACCAGCTAGGGCCCGGGTTGTATATGCCCCAGTACTGGAAATTGGTGGAGAAGGACGCCTTGTTCGAGCTTGCAGTATCCTTTGGAATGTTGTATACTACTGTAGCTAATAAGCAATATGTATGTAGTACTATGTTTTATCAGTCCTTTTAAATTTCGTCAGCAGCAGTTTGCGCATTACCTACCATTGTCAATAACTCATCATTCACTATTGCTATCATAGAATGGAACTGTATTTCTGGGATGTGGGATGTTGTTCCTTTACATCTACTCCATCAGAGGTAATAACTGAAGCCTTCGTCAATTCAGGCCTAGTTCTTGAAAGGGATGCAAGACAAGAATTGAGGGTGAGTACAGCTGTATAACTGGAACTAGTTTTCTGTCGCTATCTGCGAATTTACTCTACATTTGATAGCATATATAATTAAACTGATGATCAGTTATTTAGATTTTGGTCGTAAGTTTTGTCCACCAAAACTTACTGAAATTGCAGATTGTTTCATGCAAACTCTAGCCGTACACTGTGTCATTGTGTGACATCACACCGAACATTCTATGGTGACATTGATGATCAGTCTTTTATCACTAAGATGTTCTATCCTGATCAATTTAGGCCGTCAGCTGGTCACTTCTATGGTGTCAGAGTCAGTTTGAGTGTTCTGGGATAAATGTTACACGTATTACAGATAACATCTGTTGCATATCTGTTTGCTTAAATAATTGTTCATATTTTTATGTATCTGTTATTTAATAAATCAAATAATCTTTTATGTGATTCTGGTGCTAAAGCTGCCTTTTGTTTTCAAACCGCAGTTGCATGCAACCATAATGAATGTGCGCCACCGGAAGAGGTGAGAGCAACAAACCGTTTGTCCCACATCTATCTATGTAATGTGCTGCCCATGTACAGTTGTCTCACCTTGCCTACATTATTTCACTGCAGCAAGAAATCGAACCAAAGGAATGATTCGTTCGATGCTCGGAGTATATTCAGGCAATACGGGGAGCAGGATTGGGGCGAGTACCCAGTACCGGCGGTGCACCTATCGCAGAGGTTCAAGTTCGACGAGGGTGGATACTACCACTGCTGCTGCTCGATCCCCTTGCCCGAGGTGGCTCAGACTGAGTGAGACAATGTTGACGTGGTATCTTATGCCCTCGGTATCGGTACGTCGTCTTTTTTGCCGTCATGGAATCTGTAGTTTGGCCGCGTGGCTTTGCTGGTGTTGCTGGCTACGGCTTGTCTTGGCTTAGTGTCCCTGTAGATTTCTGAATCTGAACTGTTGCTTGCCACTTTCCCAATGGCAGACCTCCATCCCTAATGTAAGATATGTTAACTCATACTGTAGAAGATCTGGGATCACTGGTCTAGTGCCCTTAGAGCTGCTTTTCTCTCTATCCGTTTTGTTCCACGATGGTCTTGTGCTTTCTGTCTCGCAAATGGCGAAGCGAAACGACGAAAGAGCTCGCGAAATGCTGCTTTGTTTCTGTGCAAACTCGGTGTCCAAAACCTCTTGAGTGAAGTTCACCGGTGCAGCTCTGCTGATCCTGCTTGGGGAAATAAAACTGTTGACACTGAAATACCAAGTGTAGAGTGAGTCAGATAAGATTGTTCCTCCTACACCTAGACCTAGAGCTCGATTGGTGGTGATGCCTGCCGTCTGATCGATCGTGACCACACCAAATGTGGTCCTCTTCTCTCAGTTCAGTTGTCATCTGAGGTTCAGTTATAGAACAGGACCACTGAATAGCCACCGTGATGTAGGGTAGGGATGAAAACAGAGCGGAAACTTTTAGTTTTTCCGGCAGAAAATGAAAACGGAGAGGGAATATGAAAACGAAAGTGAAAATTTGCAAAATCGAAACAGAGTTTTTTTATGTGGAAACGAAAACAAAAACGGAACGGTGTTTTAGGCAGAAAATGCATGGACATCCTCGCCGTCAGCTTCGTCCAAGGGCACACCGATGAATGGGGCTTCAGGGGACGGGGGAGGATCCTTCTGAGTTGGCCGGGCGGAGGCGACCCGGGAGGCAGCTAGGTTTCGAATCGCCGCTGCGGATCTCGGGTCTTCCCTTCACTTCCCTTCCCTTCCCTTCTTTGGAAGAGAAGGTGAGGGTCGCGGGAGAGGGGTGGAGCGGCGGCGCTGGAGGGAGAGGAGGCCGCCGAAGTTTTGGCGGTGGCTTGTCTGCCCTGGCCGCCACGGCTTGTATTGGCTTAGTGTCCCTGTTGATTTCTGAATCTGAACTGTCGCTTGCAACCTTCCCTACGTCCGGTTAAATCACATAAGATATGGGATCACTGGCCTAGTGACCATAGAGCTTCTTTTCTCTCAATCCGTTTTGTTCCCTTGCGTTGGTCTTGTGCTTTCTGTCTCACAGATGGCCAAACGAGACGCCGAAAGAGCTCGTGAAAGGCAAAGGCTGCTTTGTTTCTACACAATCGTGCTGTCCAGAACCTAATGATAGGCTGCATCAGTCTCCTGAGTGAACAGCGTGCCAATCCTACTTGAAAAAAAAAGCCTATTGACACTGAAATGCCAAGTGTAAACTCAGAGTGAGTCGGATTGTTCATTGAATGATGTGCTCCTACGCCTAGAGCTTGCTTGCTGGTGATGCTGCCCGCCGTCTGATCGACCGCGCGCGACCACACCGACTGTCGTTGTTGTTCTCAGTTGTTCTCAGTCCACTTTGCATGGTGCTGCACTACCGCAGCGGAATGTCTATCATCTTGCTTCCTGTTGTCCACTCTCTAGCACAGGATCGCTGACTACATTCTGAATAAAATTTACGTATTCACGGATCATCAATGTATTCATCGTGTATCCCGGCAAAATAAAAATAATGTTGTATTCATCATCGTATTAGGGCGTTCGCCGCACAAAAGCTTTAAATTTTGCTTGTCCTGGAGAAATACATTGCTTCCAGTTTTCAGCTTGGTGCCTAGTATGCATAGTATAGTATGTGGAGATTTGCTTTTCCATCCAAGATTTTCTCAAGTTGAGCGTGTGCAGTGCAGTGCAGGCGGCGGTGCCTCTGGCGTGAGACCCAGCTGGAGCTGGTAACCGCCCTCCGTTATTACGCACGCATCAGCAATTCCACCATTTCCCGCCTCCTTGTCCTATCCTATTCCTGCGCACACGCACTGCCTTGTAAGCATATAACCGTCACCTCCTGCACTCCAGCTTCCAGCAGACTGCTCATAACTCGGGTCGGCCTCTCGGCGTGTGTGTGATCATCTCGCCACGGCAGATCCGCTAGCGAGGCCACCGAGACGTACCGAGGCAAGGCGGCGACGTACACTACACATGGCCAAGTTTGCTCTCGGGCACCACCGCGAGGCCACTGAGGCCGGCTGCGTGCGCGCCGTGCTCGCCGAGGCCGTGCTCACCTTCCTCTTCGTCTTCTCCGGCGTCGGCTCCGTCATGGCGGCCGGTACGTGTGCAGTACAGTCTACAGTGATGGCTGGAAACGCGTCCATGCATGCATGTGTACCGAGAGTCTGGATCTACATGTACATGTGGTGTGTATGTGTATGCAGGGAGGCTGGCCGGCGGCGCCGACACGATCATGGGCCTGACGACGGTCGCGCTGGCCCACGCGATGGTGGTGGCCGTCATGGTGTCGGCAGGGCTTCACGTCTCCGGCGGCCACATCAACCCAGCCGTCATGCTCTCCCTCGCCGCAGGCGGCCACATCACCCTCTTCCGCTCCACGCTCCTCCCTCGCCTTCCTCACCCGGGGCGCGGTGACCATGCCAGTGCACGCGCTGGCCGCCGGGGTCGGCGCGGCGCAGGGGGTGCTCTGGGAGGCCGTGCTCACCTTCTCGCTGCTCTTCACGGTGTACGCTACCGTCGTGGACCCGCGCCGGAGCATCGGCAACCTGGGGCCGCTACTGGTGAGCTTCGTCGTCGGCGCCAACGTGCTCGTCGGAGGGCCGTTCTCCGACGCGTCTATGAACCCGGCACGTTCATTCAGGCCCGCGCTCGCCTCGGGCAATTGGGCCAGTCAGTGGGTCTATTGGGTTGGGCCTATAATTGGTGGGCCGCTCGTGGGGCTACTATACGAGGGATTGTTCATAGAACACAATTAAACTAGCATGACAAGATTCAATAAGTTAACATGATTTCAGACTTGGTGAAAATTACTGGACATGCAACCAGGAACAATATGTTGCTGCGTTTGGAGACACAAAACAGCAAGCAAAACAATTATAACAAGCATGAAAATTACATGAGCATTAAGAATACATAATATACTTCCAATTCATCCAAAGAAACAATTCATTTCATGCAAGAGTTGATTAACATGAGCTTTGCCAAAATGAATATTCTGTTAACAGGCTGACAGTTCAGATTTCAAGCATTTTGATAGCAAGATAACAACAATCTACAGCAGGGCATATATGCAAACAAAGGCATGGATTGATAGATAATTACATGGACATCAAGACATGCTCACCGATTATTCCAAAACATGCATGAAAAAGATTATAGCATCAAGTTTACATAGCAACATGTTATAACATATTTCAGACTTAGCAGTTTTTCATTAAGTGTAAAAACAGCAACAATGACATGACATGTTTACAAGCTTGTTCAAGTCACCACGGGACATATCGTAAAAAACCAATTACACCCCTTCAAAGATGACATGATTATGCTCCCAAAACATGTTGACACGTGGCTCAAAAAAAATCATACAAAAAGCTACGAAAAAGACAAATCAGCAAGTTGTAACAATTTCAGCATCTTAACAGCAACAAGCACATTTGCAACAGGGATAATCATGAAATAATGCAACCTAACCTGTATGAAAATGCATCCATCATGAAGAGCATCACAATACGAACATTTTGACATATCATACACTCCATTTGGACCAACATGCACAAAGATATGACCTCACAAACAAGCTATCATGTTGTTGACACACAACTTGAGCTGAAACGTAACATCACATAGCAGTTTTGCAACGAAGATTAAGACATCTAGATGGATCAAAACATGCACAAAACTCATGCCAACACGTAGAGCACTCTGACACGAACAAATCCATATATCATATGCGTGATTCGGAGCTACATGCATGGAGATATGCCATGATGACGAGGGGCACATAATATGAGGATTTTGGGACATAGTAGAATTTACACCCATGAAAAAGTCAACGGGATGAGGAGGAGAGGGATGGGGAGATCCGAGACGGACGGGTCCGTTTGGATGGGATCCCGGTGGATCTCTTCCCGATCCACTGGATCTGGACGGCGGTGGCGGCCGGAGTCGGCGACGACGACGGGGCGGCCAGAGGCGGCGCGAGGCCGGTGGTGGTGGAGCACGACGCCGGTGAGGTCGGGGCCGGTCGGCGAGGTAGCCGGCGTCGGCGGCGGCGGTTGGAGCGGCACGGCCGAGGACGGCGCGTGGTGCGAGGCGAGACCCGCGACGCGAGGTAGCCGGCGCCGCCGGCGGCGGTTGGAGCGGCGCGGCCGATGGCGGCGCGCGGTGCAAGGCGAGGCCGGCGGCGCGACGTAGCCAGTGCCGGCGCAGCCGAGGCGGCGGGGCGCGGCGGAGGGCGGCGCCGGCGGCGAGGAGGGCGGAGGCGGCGAGCGGCCGGGCGAGCGGGGCTCGAGCGACGGCGGGCGAACGGGCCGGCGGGCCGGCTTCGGGCCCCGCGGGTCCACGCGATGGCGGCGGCGGATCTGTTGCGGGGGCGCGAGCGTGTCCAGCGCGTACGGACAAGTCAGGTGGCGCGGATCCCGAGGCGAGGCTGGAGCTAGGAGGAGTAGGTTTTCCTTCGAATTTTGGACGGGGGAGACGTTTTTATAGCTAGAAGGAGTTAGGAGAGGAGTTTTTCAGAGCGGTTTTCGCCCACATGACCGTGATCCAACGGCAAAGAGTATGAGGGGTTTTTGGATGGGCTTGTGGGCTGGTGCGAAGGGGTGCTAGGCTAAAAGAGAAAAGGCTTCCGGCGGTTAACGCGGTTAACCGTTGGGGCATCGAACGAGCTCCAAATGGAACGAAATTTGACAGGCGGTCTACCGGTGATATATCAAGGCCACTCAACAACTCTCGGCCCATTCCGAGGATGTTTTTATCCCGCTCACGAAACAAGACTTGAGAGGTGCGACGGGTGCAATGTGAGAGAGCCGGAATCCGAAACAGACAACGGAAAGGACGGAGACGATGCAACTACACACGGATGCAAGTGAGACTATTCAAATGCAATGCACATGATAAAAATGACAAGGCGATATGCAACACATGCTTAATGCAAAAAAATAATACTCAGAATGAAGGAGGAGCCCATAATGGAATTGATTAAGTCAACGATGAATATATTGCCATAAAGGGAATTGTTTTCATCTGGGGCGTTACAAAAACCTTCCTTACTGGGCCCCAACGGTAACGCGCCCTGATGACATCACGCTCCCGCGGGACGGTGAACTCTGCCAAGGGGTCTGGTATGCCCAGACTTTTGCGTTCCGCGTCCTCCTTGGCCCATTTGGACCTCTTTCCCGCGTAACCATAGCTTCCGAGGTGGTGGCACCCCATGTTCCTCTCTTGAAGCCCCTTCATGTACTTTGACTTTTCTTGGGCAGCTTCGGCAACGCAAGCCGCCTTGTATATTTCAAACTGATCTTCCATAATTGATGGATTATCCTTTACAATCTCGGAGTAGGGTTCTTTTTTGTCGATCCTTGCTTTCACCCTTACTTTCCAGGCGGCCAACGCGTCGCTAAACTTGGTCATGGCGCGTTTGTTTATCTTCTTCGTTGTCCGGTCTTTATGTGGAGTAGTATATTGGATTTCATCCCGGCCTGGGAACAAGAATACCTGGTGCAGCTTCTGAAGGAAATATGCCCTAGAGGCAATAATAAAGTTGTTATTTATATTTCCTTATATCATGATAAATGTTTATTATTCATGCTAGAATTGTATTAACCGGAAACTTAGTACATGTGTGAATACATAGACAAAACAGAGTGTCCGTAGTATGCCTCTACTAGACTAGCTCATTGATCAAAGATGGTTATGTTTCCTAACCATAGACATGAGTTGTCATTTGATCAACGGGATCACATCATTAGGAGAATGATGTGATGGACAAGACCCGTCTGTTAGCTTAGCACTATGATCGTTTAGTTTTACTGCTATTGCTTTCTTCATGACTTATACATGTTCCTATGACTATGAGATTATGCAACTCCCGAATACCGTAGGAACACCTTGTGTGCTATCAAACGTCACAACGTAACTGGGTGATCATAAAGATGCTCTACAGGTGTCTCCGAAAGTGTTCGTGGTGTTGGCATAGATCAAGACTAGGATTTGTCACTCCGAGTGTCGGAGAGGTATCTCTGGGCCCTCTCCGTCATGCACATCATAATAAGCCTTGCAAGCAAAAGACTAATGAGTTAGTCACGAGATGATGTATTACAGAACGAGTAAAGAGACTTGCCGGTAACGAGATTGAACTAGGTATAGAGATACCGACGATCGAATCTCGGGCAAGTAACATACCAATGACAAAAGGAACAACGTATGTTGTTATGCGGTTTGACCGATAAAGATCTTCGTAGAATATGTAGGAGCCAATATGAGCATCCAGGTTCCGCTATTGGTTATTGACCGGAGATGAGTATCGGTCATGTCTACATAGTTCTCGAACCCGTAGGGTCCGCACGCTTAACGTTTGATGACGATCGGTATTAGGAGTTTATGAGTTTTGATGTACCGAAGTAGTTCGGAGTCCCGGATGAGACCGGGGACATGACGAGGAGTCTCGAAATGGTCGAGACGTAAAGAACGATATATTGGACGACTATATTCGGACATCGTTAAGGTTCCGAGTGATTCGGGTATTTTTCGGAGTATATGGGCCTTATTGGGCCATACGGGAATAGAGGAGAAAGGCCAAAAGGAAGGAGGCGCGCGCCCCCTCTCTGGTCCGAATTGGACAAGGGGTGCAGCCCCCTTTTCCTTCTCCCTCTCCACCTCTTTCCTTCTCTCCTACTCCGGAAAGGGAAGGGGAATCCTACTAGGACTTGGGAGTCCTAGTAGGACTCCCCACACTTGGCGCGCCCCCTCTAGGGCCGGCCTCTCCCTTGCTCCTTTATATACGGGGGCAGGGGGGCACCCTAGGACACACAAGTTGAATTGTTTTAGCCGTGTGCGATGCCTGCCTCCACGGAAACACACCTCGGTCATACCATTGCAGTGCTTAGGCGAAGCCCTGCGCCGGTAGATACATCATATCCGTCACCACGCCGTCGTGCTGACGAAACTCTCCCGTGAAGCTCAACTGGATCAAGAGCTCGCGGGACGTCATCAAGCTGAACGTGTGCTGAACGCGGAGGTGCCGTACGTTCGGTGCTTGATCGGTTGGATCGCGAAGAAGTTCGACTACATCAACCGCGTCACTTGACGCTTCCGCTCTCGGTCTACAAGGGTACGTAGACACACTCTCCCCCTCGTTGCTATGCATCTAGTAGATAGATCTTGCGTGATCGTAGGAAAAATTTGAAAATACTACGTTACCCAACAGTGGCATCATGAGCCAGGTCTATACGTAGATGATATGCACGAGTAGAACACAAGTGAGTTGTGGACGATACTAGTCATACTGCTTACCATCATGTCATACTTTGATTCGGCGGTATTGTTGGATGAAGCGGCCCGGACCGACATTACGCGTACGCTTACGCGAGACTGGTTCTACCGACGTGCTTCGCACACAGGTGGCTGGCGGGTGTTAGTTTCTCCAACTTTAGTTGAATCAAGTGTGGCTACGCCCGGTCCTTGTGAAGGTTAAAACAACACATACTTGACGAAATATCGTTGTGGTTTTGTATGCGTAGGTAAGAACGATTCTTGCTAAGCCCGTAGCAGCCACGTAAAACTTGCAACAACAAAGTAGAGGACGTCTAACTTGTTTTTGCAGGGCATGTTGTGATGTGATATGGTCAAGACATGATGAGATATACGGTTTTGTATGAGATGATCATGTTTTGTAAAGTTATCGGCAACTGGCAGGAGCCATATGGTTGTCGCTTTATTGTATGAAATACAATCGCCATGTAATTGCTTTACTTTATCACTAAGCGGTAGCGATAGTCGTAGAAGCAATAGTTGGCGAGACGGCAATGATGCTACGATGGAGATCAAGGTGTCGCGCCGGTGACGAAGGTGATCATGACTGTGCTTTGGAGATGGAGATCAAAAGCACAAGATGATGATGGCCATATCATGTCACATATTTTGATTGCATGTGATGTTTATCTTATTATGCTTCTTATTTTGCTTAGTTCGACGGTAGCATTATAAGATGATCCCTTACTAAATTTCAAGGTATAAGTGTTCTCCCTGAGTATGCACCGTTGCGAAAGTTCGTCGTGCCGAGACACCACGTGATGATCGGGTGTGATAAGCTCTACGTTCAAATACAACGGGTGTAAGCCAGTTTTGCACATGCAGAATACTCGGGTTAAACTTGACGAGCCTAGCATATGCAGATATGGCCTCGGAACACTGGAGACCGAAAGGTCGAGCGTGAATCATATAGTAGATATGATCAACATAAGATATTCACCATTGAAACTACTCCATCTCACGTGATGATCGGACATGGTTTAATTGATTTGGATCACGTGATCATTTAGATGACTAGAGGGATGCCTATCTAAGTGGGAGTTCTTAAGTAATATGATTAAATTGAACTTTAATTTATCATGAACTTAGTCCTCGTAGTATTAGCATATCTGTGTTGTAGATCAATAGCTCACGATGTTGCTCCCCGTTTATTTTTTATATGTTCCTAGAGAAAACTAAGTTGAAAGATGTTAGTAGCAATGATGCAGAATTGTTCCATGATCTGAGGATTATCCTCATTGCTGCACAGAGAATTATGTCCTTGATGCACCGCTAGGTGACAGACCTATTGCAGGAGCAGATGTAGACGTTATGAACGTTTTGACAAAAGCTCGGTATGATGAATACTTGATAGTTTAAGTGCACCATGCTTTACGGCTTAGAGCCGGGACTTCAAAAACGTTTTGAATGCCATGGAGCATATAAGATGTTCCAAGAGTTGAAATTAGTATTTCATACTCATGCCCGTGTCGAGAGGTATAAGACTTCTGACAGTACTTTGCCTACAAGATGGAGGAGAATAGCTCAACTAGTGAGAATGTGCTCAGATTGTCTGGGTACTACAATTACTTGAATCAAGTGGGAGTTAATCTTCCAGATAAGATAGTAATTGACAAAGTTCTCTAGTCACTATCACCAAGTTAGTAGAACTTCGTGATGAACTATAATATGCAAGGGATGACGAAAGGAATTCCCGAGCTCTTCGCGATGCTGAAGTCGGCGAAGGTAGAAATCATGAAAAAGCATCAAGTGTTGATGGTTAACAAGACCACTTGTTTAAAGTAAAGGGTAAAGGGATAGAATGGGAACTTCAAGAAGAATGACAAGCAAGTTGTCACTCCCGTGAAGAAACCCAAAGCTAAAAGTCAAGCCTGAAACTAAGTGCTTCTACTGCAAAGGAAATGGTCACTGGAAGTGGAACTGCCCTAGATACTTGGCGGATAAGAAGGATGGCAAAGTGAACAAATGTATATTTTGATATACAGATTATTGATGTGTACTTTACTAGTGTTCATAGCAACCCCTGGGTATTTGATACCGGTTCAGTTGCTAAAATTAGTAACTCGAAACGAGAATTGCAGAATGAACACAGACTAGTTAAAGGTGAAGTGACGATGTGGGTTGGAAGTGGTTCCAAGATTGATATGATCATCATCGCACACTCCCTATACTTTCGGGATTAGTGTAAAACCTAAATAAATGTTATTTGGCATTTGCGTTGAGCATGAATATGATTTGATCATATTTGTTGCAATACAGTTATTCATTTAAAGTCATAGAATAATTGTTATTCTGTTTACATGAATAAAACCTTCGATGGTCATACACCCAATGAAAATAGTTTGTTGGATCTCGATCGTGGTGATACACATATTCATAATATTGAAGCCAAAAGATGCAAGGTTAATAATGATAGTGCAACTTATTTGTGGCACTGCCGTTTAGGTCATAATGGTGTAAAGAGCATGAAGAAACTCCATAGTGATGGACTTTTGGAATCACTTGATTATGAATCACTTGGTGCTTGCGAATCATGCCTCATGGGCAAGATGACTAAAACTCCGTTCTCCGAAACAATGGAGCGAGCAACAGATTTGTTGGAGATCATACATACAGATGTATGTGGACCAATGAGTGTTGAAGCTCGCGGCAGGTATCGTTATTTTCTGACCTTCACTGATGATTTCAGCAGATATGGGTATATCTACTTAATGAAGCACAAGTCTGAAACATTTGAAAAGTTCAAAGAATTTCAGAGTGAAGTGGAGAATCATCGTAACAAGAAAATAAGAGTTTCTACGATATGATCATAGAGGTAAAATATTTGAGTTAGCGAGTTTGGCCTTCAGTAAAAACAATGTGAAATAGTTTCACTACTCACGCCACCTGGAACACCACAGTGTAATGGTGTGTCCGAACGTCATAACCGTACTTTATTAGATATGGTGCGATCGATGATGTCTCTTACCGATCTACCACTATCTCTTTTGGGGTTATGCATTAGAGACAGCTACATTCACGTTAAATAGGGCACCATCTAAATCCGTGGAGATGACACCGTATGAACTGTGGTTTGACGAGAAACCTAAGCTGTCATTTCTTTAAGTTTGGGACTGCGATGCTTATGTGAAAAAGTTTCAACATGATAAGCTCGAACCCAAATCAGAGAAGTAAATCTTCATAGGATACCCAAAAGAAACTATTGGGTCCACCTTCTATCACAGATCCGAAGGCAAGGTCTTTGTTGCTAAGAGTGGATCCTTTCTAGAGAAGGAGTTTCTCTCGAAAGAAGTGAGTGGGAGGAAAGTAGAACTTGATGAGGTAATTGTACCTTCTCCCGAATTGGAAAGTGGAACATCACAGAAACTAGTTCCAGTGATTCCTACACCAATTAGTGAGGAATCTAATGATGATGATCATGAAACTTCGGATCAAGTTTCTGCTGAACTTCGTAGATCAACCAGAGTTCATTCGGCATCAGAGTGGTACGGCAGCCCGGTTCTGGAAGTCATGTTACTGGACCATGATGAACCTACGAACTATGAGGAAGCGATGATGAGCCCAGATTCCGCAAAATGGCTTGAGGCCATGAAATCTGAGATGGGATCCATGTATGAGAACAAAGTGTGGACTTTGGTTGACTTGCTCGATGATCGGCAAGCCATCGAAAATAAATGGATCTTCAAGAGGAAGACTGACGCTGACGGTAATGTTACTGTTTAAAAAGCTCGACTTGTTGCGAAAGTTTTTCAACAAGTTCAAGGAGTTGACTACGATGAGACTTTCTCACCCGTAGCGATGCTTAAGTCTGTCCGAATCATGTTAGCAATTGCCGTATTTTATGAAATCTGGCAAATGGATCACAAAACTGCATTCTTTAATGGATTTATTAAAGAAGACTTGTATATGATGCAACCAGAAGGTTTTGTCAATCCTAAAGGTGCTAACAAAATGTGCAAGCTCCAGCAATCCATCTATGGACTGGTGCAAGCATCTCGGAGTTGGAATATACGCTTTGATAAGTTGATCAAAGCATATAGATTTATACAGACTTGTGGTGAAGCCTGTATTTACAAGAAGTGAGTAGGAGCACTACAACCTTTCTGATAAGTATATGTGAATGACATATTGTCGATCGGAAATGATGTAGAATTTTCTGGAAAGCATAAAGGAGTGTTTGAAAGGAGTTTTTCAAAGAAAGACCTTGGTGAAGCTGCTTACATATTGGGCATCAAGATCTATAGAGATAGATCAAGACGCTTGATAAGACTTTCGATGAGTACATACCTTGATAAGATTTTGAAGTAGCTCAAAATGGATCTGTCAAGGAAGGAGTTCTTGCCTGACTTGTAAGGTGTGAAGTTGAGTAAGACTCAAAGCCAGACCACGGCAGAAAAATATAGAGAGAATGAAAGTCATTCCCTATGCCTCAGCCATAGGTTCTATAAAGTATGCCATGCTGTGTACCAAACATGTTGTGTACCTTGCCATGAGTTTGTCAAGGGGGTACAATAGTGATCCAGGAGTAGATCACTGTACAGTGGTCAAAATTATCCTTAGTAACTAGATGACTAAGGAAATGTTTCTCGATTATGGAGGTGATAAAGAGTTCGTCGTAAAGGGTTACGCCGATGCAAGCTTTGACACTAAATCCAGATGACTCTAAGTATCAATCTAGATGCGTATTGAAAGTGGGAGCAATTAGCTAGAGTAGCTCTATGCAGAGCATTGTAGACATAGAAATTTGCGAAATACATACGGATCTGAATGTGACAGACCCGTTGACTAAACTTCTCTCACAAGCAAAACATGATCACACCTTATTACTCTTGGGTATTAATCACATAGCGATGTGAACTAGATTATTGACTCTAGTAAACCCTTTGGGTGTTGGTCACATGGCGATGTGAACTATGTGTGTTATTCACATAACGATGTGAACTATCGGTATTAAATCACATGGCGATGTGAGCTAGATTATTGACTCTAGTGCAAGTGGGAGACTGAAGGAAATATGCCCTAGAGGCAATAATAAAGTTGTTATTTATATTTCCTTATATCATGATAAATGTTTATTATTCATGCTAGAATTGTATTAACCGGAAACTTAGTACATGTGTGAATACATAGACAAAACAGAGTGTCCGTAGTATGCCTCTACTAGACTAGCTCATTGATCAAAGATGGTTATGTTTCCTAACCATAGACATGAGTTGTCATTTGATCAACGGGATCACATCATTAGGAGAATGATGTGATGGACAAGACCCATCCATTAGCTTAGCACTATGATCGTTTAGTTTTACTGCTATTGCTTTCTTCATGACTTATACATGTTCCTATGACTATGAGATTATGCAACTCCCGAATACCGTAGGAACACCTTGTGTGCTATCAAACGTCACAACGTAACTGGGTGATCATAAAGATGCTCTACAGGTGTCTCCGAAAGTGTTCGTGGTGTTGGCATAGATCAAGACTAGGATTTGTCACTCCGAGTGTCGGAGAGGTATCTCTGGGCCCTCTCGGTAATGCACATCATAATAAGCCTTGCAAGCAAAAGACTAATGAGTTAGTCACGAGATGATGTATTACAGAACGAGTAAAGAGACTTGCCGGTAACGAGATTGAACTAGGTATAGAGATACCGACGATCGAATCTCGGGCAAGTAACATACCAATGACAAAAGGAACAACGTATGTTGTTATGCGGTTTGACCGATAAAGATCTTCGTAGAATATGTAGGAGCCAATATGAGCATCCAGGTTCCGCTATTGGTTATTGATCGGAGATGAGTATCGGTCATGTCTACATAGTTCTCGAACCCGTAGGGTCCGCACGCTTAACGTTTGATGACGATCGGTATTATGAGTTTATGAGTTTTGATGTACCGAAGTAGTTCGGAGTCCCGGATGAGACCGGGGACATGAGGAGGAGTCTCGAAATGGTCGAGACGTAAAGATCGATATATTGGACGACTATATTCGGACATCGGAAAGGTTCCGAGTGATTCGGGTATTTTTCGGAGTATATGGGCCTTATTGGGCCATACGGGAATAGAGGAGAAAGGCCAAAAGGAAGGAGGCGCGCGCCCCCTGTCTGGTCCGAATTGGACAAGGGGTGCAGCCCCCTTTTCCTTCTCCCTCTCCACCTCTTTCCTTCTCTCCTACTCCGGAAAGGAAAGGGGAATCCTACTAGGACTTGGGAGTCCTAGTAGGACTCCCCACACTTGGCGCCCCCCCTCTAGGGCCGGCCTCTCCCTTGCTCCTTTATATACGGGGGCAGGGGGCACCCTAGGACACACAAGTTGAATTGTTTTAGCCGTGTGCGGTGCCTGCCTCCACGGAAACACACCTCAGTCATACCATTGCAGTGCTTAGGCGAAGCCCTGCGCCGGTAGATACATCATATCCGTCACCACGCCGTCGTGCTGACGAAACTCTCCCGTGAAGCTCAACTGGATCAAGAGCTCGCGGGACGTCATCAAGCTGAACGTGTGCTGAACGCGGAGGTGCTGTACGTTCGGTGCTTGATCGGTTGGATCGCGAAGAAGTTCGACTACATCAACCGCGTCACTTGACGCTTCCGCTCCCGGTCTACAAGGGTACGTAGACACACTCTCCCCCTCGTTGCTATGCATCTAGTAGATAGATCTTGCGTGATCGTAGGAAAAATTTGAAAATACTACGTTACCCAACAGCTTCGTTAGGAGGGACTGCTTCATATTTTCTATGTGCTGTAGTTTCTCATCGCTGATGGTGGCGGTTCTCCGTAGGATACAGCCTATTTGATTGTCGCAGCATGCGCGCGCTTCCACAGGTTGTGTTGGCTCAAAATAGCCGTCCTCCACCTCCGTGACCACCAGTCTAGTAGTGAGGAGCTGGTCTGGGCCTCGACGTCTCCTCTTCAGTTTTGGTTCTATACCGGCTTCGCCAGTCTCAGTGCCGGTCTCGGTGCTAGTCTGGGTCTCAACGTCAGTCTCGGCGCTGGTCTCGATGTCAGTCTTGGATGTGATAAGTGGGCCCTGCAAGAACCGTTGCTCATTGAGAAGGTTTAAATAAGCGTCTGCCGCGTCGTAGATGTCGCAATCACCAGAACACTGTCCTTCATCGTTGCTAGCCATGTTTCCTAGGATTAAATCTATTCAATTAATTATATACCCAATAAGATAAATAATGACATAAAAAGACCTATGTTTTGGAGGAACGTTGATTCATTCCCGATGCCGGAAATCCCGGGCACTCGATATGTCCTAGTTTGTAGCACAAGTCATGCCGACATTCACTAAAAATTTCGGCATGACCTTTGCTAAAAAGTGGAAAAAATCGAGCACCTAAAATTTGCCGGAACGGAAATGAATCAACATTCCGGCAAAACATAGGCCACTCGGCTTCATTCCCTAGAAACAACAAAAGGCCACTTGTGCTCAAAAATAGATAAAAATCAGCAAACACTATTGAGGAATATGTATATAACATGACCACTTCAAATTTTCATCTCCTAGTGTTTGACACTTCAAGAAAAAATCTACACAAATCTTCTAGCATAAACATGAGCAGCACATTCAGCATCTACAACTACTTAAGCTACTAATTAATTAGATGAGCCCTAGCTAGCTACTTCAGCATCTACAACTACTTAAGCTACTAATTTCATTCATTTAGGTCATTCATTTAACTTCACCAAATTAACCTAGTTAGTTTACCTAAATTAACTAGTTCACTTAGTTCACTTAGTTAACCTAATGAACAAAATTCACCTAAGTTAATGTGATGGCCTGGCTTATTAGGGATGATAGACTACTCATATCAATAAGGAATTCCTTCTTTTCCGGGAGCCCATTCGGATAGAACTCCAAAGTTAAGTGTGCTCAGCTTGGAGTAGTTTCAGGATGGGTGACCGACCGGGAAGTTGCTCTCGGGTGCGCACGAGTGAGGACAAAGTGCGCAGAAAAGACTAGTATTGATATGTGGGGCCAGTGTAGATCCCGCCAGGAGTAACGACCACCGGCGGGTGTGTCCGGGGCGTTACAAGTTGGTATCAGAGGCAGGTTAACGACCACCGGCGGGTGTGTCCAGGGCGTTACAAGTTGGTATCAGAGGCAGGTTCTCGTGGTTACACAGATGTTTGCGGAAAGTTTGCAGTCATGTTGTGCATGACGTTTGTGACCTGTCGTGGCACACGGCATGGCACATGTGCTGTCCTGGAAGCATAGACGGTTGTGCCAAGAGGGAACGTTCCTGTGGCCCGACGAGGATGTCGGCTCCTCTGAGTGAGGGTGTATGTGATGGCATAGCTTATTAGGGACGATAGACTACTCATATCAATAAGGAATTCCTTCTTTTCCGGGAGCCCATTCGGATAGAACTCCAAAGTTAAGCGTGCTCAGCTTGGAGTAGTTTCAGGATGGGTGACCGACCGGGAAGTTGCTCTCGGGTGCGCACGAGTGAGGACAAATTGCGCAGAAAAGACTAGTATTGATATGTGGGGCCAGTCTAGATCCCGCCAGGAGTAACGACCACCGGCGGGTGTGTCCGGGGCGTTACAGTAAGATAGAAAGAGTAGAGACCGAGATGGGACTATACCTCCTACGTGTCGAGGCACGACTTAAAGGTATACGCCCATTCTGGAATGATCTCAAGTTTGGTATCTTTGCACATCTCATGTAAAAATAGGGATGAAACGGAAAAGAGATAGTTGGCTTACACTCGCCAC
The DNA here is from genome assembly GCA_902687465.1 of Secale cereale. Classification (NCBI taxonomy): domain Eukaryota; kingdom Viridiplantae; phylum Streptophyta; class Magnoliopsida; order Poales; family Poaceae; genus Secale; species Secale cereale. Next base: position 224,925,996 of record LR738711.1, read on the forward strand.
GTCACACAATACATTACATAAACAATCATCATCCAAATAACATCACAACCCGACTACAGGTGAAGATCCAAATGAAAGATACCAAAATACATAAAGCCACATGTTCGGATCGCCCCTAGTAGAAACCACTACTGATCATCGGGATAGTGCACGTAGTAACGGCTACGTTCTTCATCGTACTCCCAGTACAGCTCTGTGCCGTCACCTGAGTAGTTCACCTGAGTACCTGCATCTGGTGTGGTGTAGAAACTGTGAGCCACGGAGGATTCAGCAATCCCGTTCCTGGGTAGCAGAACTATCTAAGCCTTGGGTGTGGAACAAGGCTGAAGAAAGAATAAAAGGTTGCAGCTACACTAGCACTAGCTTACGTAATAAGAGCGAGAAGAGAAGTGCCACGAGTGATAAAGTGATCACGAAGTGATCCTATCTAAGCATGTCAAACCTAACCCCACCGTGTTCACTTCCCGAACCCCTTTCAAAAAATGACCGTCACGGTACTCACGCTGGTAGTGTGTTCTGAACATGGTGTCAAGTTTTCTACAACCGGATATTAACAAATTCCCATCTGCCACATAACTACGGGCACGGCTTTCGAAAGTTCAAAACCCTGTAGGGGTGTTCCAACTTGGCCCATTGCAAGCCCACGATCCGCGGAGTCGCAACTCCAAGGTGGGAAGGCCCGAGTATTCTTGGAATCCCGTGCTCAAGATACTCCGACTAAGGTAAGACTAATCCAGCAAATCCTCCCGGCGTGCGGACACCCTGACAATAGCCGCGCGTATCTAGTCTCAGGCCACGACCGGATGGGACAAGCTACGGGTGGATACCAAATACCTCGGGTTTCCCCAAGGCGGCCCCGCAGGTTGCCCAGTTCGGACCAACACTCATGTGGAGCACTGGCCCGGGGGTTGTTAATTAAGAAAAAGGGATAGCTAGTCCCTATGCAAGTTTTAGTTATTAGGCAAATGGAGTACCAATGTTGGGACTTGCTGGAAAAGCCTTAGCGCTAAGCGGTTTATCGAGGGGGTCCCATAACCCCAACCGTGTGAGGAACGCATAATCAAGGAACATAACACCGGTTTATACGGTTCCTAGGGCGGCATGAGTGGAACAAATCACCAAGCAAGAGGCTTAGCCTTCCACCCATTACCAATATATAGATGATTTCATTTAATAGATATATAGTGTGATACCCCAACATAACTTCAACATGAAGCAAGAATCTTCAAATATTCTCCTGCAACTAGCAATGCTATAAGAGGGGCTGAGCGAAGCCTACGTAGCCAAACAAAGGTTTGCATAGGTTGGGTGGTTAAACAGATTCATGGTTACAATAGGAGGCTGAAAGACAAACATGGGCATCGAGGCAATAAGCTAAAGAGCGAGACTTCTAGCAATAGGCAAGGATAGTAATGATATTTGGGTCAGGTCATCTTGCATGTCGAGTCGTCGATGGGATCGTAAGACGGCTCCTCATTCTCAACCTCGGTAGTAACCTCGTTCTCGTACTCGGTCTCGGCTTCCGACTCTAATCAACACAAGAACACACGAGGCACGAAATCAAACAAGGTGCAATGCACAAACTACATGATGCATGTATGATGCACTAAGGAAGCACAACAGATGCACTTAGGATGCACAACATGACAACATAGGAAGCACAAGAACAAGACAATTTACTCAAGCAAGTAGGATGCAAGACAAGTTTATTTAGGATGCAAAACATGGCAACATAGGAAGCACAGAGAAACAACACAAGAAACAACAGGTTTAAAAGAGGCCGAAAACTACTTAAGACAAATCCGGTAAGTCCTCATATGCATAGTTTGAAATTAGTCCAGATCTGAACAAACCTTAAGTTAAAGTTGTTAAACAGCAAGTTAACATGCACCATGACATTCTACACGAAATTCTAGTCAAGTTTCATATAAAGTTTGTTTAAAACAGAGCTACGGTCTAGAACATATGATCAAAACAAGATAATCATGGCAACGGTGCAAGATGCACCCAAACACCAAGCAAACATACTCCAAACATGTTAACAAGATGATATTATGATTCTAAATGCAAAATCACACAAGTTTCATCTAGGGCACGCTCAAAACGGAGCAACGGGCTAAAAGATACACCCGAAACAAGAAACAATGCAAAGCTGAAATTAACAGCCACATAGCAACTTCGGAGCAAGAAATATATACTCTACAGCACTCAAACATGGTGACAAGAAGCATGGACATGAAGTAGACATATCCTACAGCAAACAACTCCATTGGATCATCTCCATAGGAAGCATGGATCAATAGCAACAAGTTACAACATTTTGATCATGACAATAAAAACCTGACAATAATATTTTATAGCAACTTGGCAGCAAGAATTAAATATGCTACCGCAACCCAAATTAGCATGTGAGGGCATGGATGGATAGACAACAACATATACAACAAGGAATGATCAATGGCCACCCCAAAACTAACATGAATTTTCCTAGAGCATCAAGCAAACATTGCATCAGGATAATACAGATTCCAGACTTAGTGAAATTTCACAAAGTGTTAAAACAGTAACATTATCATGTCATGTTTAAGTCACCTCAAGGCATAACATGGAAAATGGTTTGCACCACAGCAAAGAACACATGATGGGGAATCTAAAACATATGAGCATGCGACATGGGGACAAACACATCAATAGCAACGAGCTCCTCAACTAGGCATCTCGTAACAAGTTACAAAACCTAACAGCCATATGCACTTTTGCAACAGAGATAAACATGGCAATATGAACTCTAACATGCATGCTATAGGAACCAAATGTAGAGCATCTCATGATGAACATTTTGACATATCATTTGCTTCATTTGGATAAACATGCACCAAGTTATCACATCTCAAACATGGCATGAAAATAACTAGTAGCAGCAGTTTATATCATATAGCACTCTTGTCATGAAGATTAAGACATCTAGATGGACTCAAACAAGCTTGACACAATGGAACAAAACATAGTACATGTCACCACGATCATTTTGACATATCATACGCACAAAACGGACAAGCACAGTAAAAGTTATTGCCATCAAAAGAATGCATCAGACAAATAAAAATAACTAAAAGGACTTAGGAAAAACAACAACCTCAGAGGGTCAACGGGTCGGGTCGCCGGTCAACGCGGATCGGGCGGAGCGGGTTGCAGTTGCGGGCGCGGACCCGGGAACCGCTAGGGTTCGCAGTGGCTCAGATCGGATCGGCCTCGGGCTCCTGGCTTCGCCGGCGGCGGCCGGCGGCCTCGGCGACGGAGGTGTGGGGCCGGCGGGGCACCAGCGGCGAGGGACGGCGGGGGCATGGATCAATAGCAACAAGCTACAACATTTTGATCATGACAATAAAAACCTGACAGTAATATTTTATAGCAACTTGGGAGCAAGAATTAAATATGGTACATCAACCCAAATGAGCAAGTGAGGACATGAATGGATAGACAACAACATATACAACAAGGAATGATCAATGGCCACCCCAAAACTAACATGGATTTGCCTAGGATAGCAAGCAAACATAGCATCAGGATATTACAGATTCCAGACTTAGTGAATTGTTCGAGCAGCTCAACGGAGCTAAAGTGTTCTCTAAGCTCGATCTCCGGATCGATTATCACCAGATCCGCATCCGCGAAGAAGATATCCACAAGACTGCCTTCAGAACGAGTTACGGCTCCTATGAATATACAGTCATGTCTTTTGGCCTCGCTAATGCTCCACCTACCTTCTGGAGAATGATGCACTACATTTTCAACCCCTACACCAACGAATTCATGCTCGTTTATCTGGATGACATCTTGGTATTCTCCAAGAATGAAGAGGATCACGAAAAGCACCTCCGTCTGGTTCTCGACAGACTCCGTGAACATAAGTTCTATGCCAAGTTCTCCAAGTGCGAATTCTGGCTCGATAAGGTCTTGTATCTGGGCCATATCATCTCCGCTGACGGTATTGCGGTCAACCCCGAGAAAGTTGAAGCGATTGTCAATTGGGAACCTCCTCAGAACGTCAAGCAACTCCGAAGCTTCCTTGGTCTTGCTAGCTATTCCAGAAGGTTCATTGAGAACTTCTCCAAGATTGCCAAGCCTCTCTCTAACTTGCTACAGAAGAATGTCAAGTACAACTGGTCTCCAGATTGTGACGTGGCATTCAAAACTCTCAAAGAAAAGCTCATCTCTGCTCCAGTTCTTACCCCTCCAGATGAGTCCAAGCCCTATGAAGTATTCTGTGATGCTTCTCTTCAAGGACTTGGTGGTGTGCTAATGCAGGACAAGAAAATTGTGGCATACACTTCTCGTCAATTGAAGCCAAGTGAGAAGAACTACCCCACACATGATCTTGAGCTAGCAGCTGTGGTACACGCCTTGATCACGTGGAGACATATTCTGTTGGGCAGAAAAGTCGACATCTTCACCGATCACAAGAGCTTGAAGTACATCTTCACACAGCCGAACCTGAACCTTCGCTAGACTCGTTGGGTTGGGATGATCCAAGAGTATGATCCAAGCATCGAATACACACCTGGCAAGGCCAATGTCATTGCAGATGCCTTGAGCAGAAATGCATATTGCAACAGTCTCCTTATCAAGCCGTTTCAGCCTGAGCTTTGTGAAGCTTTCAGGAAGCTCAACCTCCAAGTTGTTCCGCAAGGCTTTCTTGCAAATCTTCAAGTTGCTCCTACCTTGGAAGATCAGATCCGTGAGGCCCAACTCAGAGATGCTATGGTGCAGAAAGTGAAACATGGTATTGCAAAGGGTACTCCCAAATACAAGTGCTATCGCGTTGATGAGAGAGATACCTTGTTCTTTGAGGACAGACTTGTGGTTCCCAAGGGTGATCTCAGGAAGCTCATAATGAACGAAGCACATGACTCCCTCCTCTCGATTCTTCCTGGAAGTTCTAAGATGTACCAAGACCTCAAGCAATCTTACTGGTGGACTCGCATGAAAAGGGAGATTGCCCAATTCGTGAATGAATGTGATGTTTGCAGAAGAGTGAAGGCACAACATCAACGTCTAGTCGGTCTTCTCCAACCTCTTCCTATTCCCGAGTGGAAATTCGACCACATTGAAATGGATTTCGTCACTGGCTTTCCCAAGTCCAAGAAGGGGAATGATTCTATCCTTGTGGTGATTGACAAGCTTACCAAAGTAGCTCACTTCCTTCCAGTCAAAGAATCCATCAATGCAGCTCAACTGGCAGAGCTGTACACTTCCAAAATTGTGTCCTTACATGGCATTCCTCAAGTTATCTCCTCATACCGCGGAAGTTTGTTCACATCCAAGTTCTGGGACTCCTTTCAGTCTGCCATGGGCACTAAGATCCGTTTCAGCACTGCATTTCACCCTCAGACTAGTGGTCAAGTCGAGAGAGTGAACCAGATACTAGAAGACATGCTCAGAGCTTGTGTCATCTCTTTTGGCATGAAGTGGGAGGATTGCCTTCCGTTTGCCGAGTTCTCTTACAACAATAGTTTCCAAGCAAGTGCCGGCAAAGCTCCGTTTGAAATCCTCTATGGCAGAAAGTGCCGTACCCCTCTCAACTGGTCCGAGACTGGTGAACGTCAACTTCTTGGCAATGACTTGATCTCAGAAGCCGAAGAAATGTGCAAAGTCATACGTGAGAATCTCAAGGCCGCTTAGTCGCGTCAGAAGAGTTACTATGACGGCAAGCATCGTGATTTGGCCTTCAACATTGGGGATCATGTCTATCTCTGTGTTTCTCCTATGAAAGGCACCCAAAGATTTGGTATGAAAGGCAAGCTTGCTCCTAGATACGTGGGCCCTTTCAAGATCCTTGGCAAAAGAGGCGATCTAGCCTATCAACTTGAGCTCCCTTCCAACTTTGCTAATGTTCATGATGTGTTTCACGTGTCTCAACTCCGCAAGTGCTTCAAGACACCTGAACGCACTATTCCGTTTGAGGAGATTGATCTTCAACAAGACTTGTCTTACCGAGAGCATCCCGTTGCTATTCTTGAAGAAACCGAGCGCAAGACCCACAACAAGTCAATCAAGTTCTTGAAAGTTAAGTGGTCACACCATACCGACCGAGAAGCTACGTGGTAACGAGAAGATCACCTTCGTTCTGAGTATCCTTCCTTCTTCCAGTCCTAGATCTCGGGACGAGATCTTTCCGTAGTAGAGGAGAGTTTGTAATGCCTCAGATGTAACACTTTCCCTATATGGAAATATATAACTTTGGCTTCATCTTTTCCTTTCCGGGTTCTTCTTCTTTTCGGGTTTCTCGTTTTGTCGCGTGCGTGTGTGCATTTTCATCCATGTCTTGTTGTCATGTGCATTGCATTGCATTTGTGTTGTCACTTGCATCCGGTCCCACTCGTCTCTTCCCGTTGTCCGTTTCGAGTTCCGATGCTCTCACACGCGCCCGTGGCATCCCCGAGTCCTTCTTTCGTGTGTGGCCGTATAACGTTTCCGGAATGGCGTGAGACTTGTCGTGCGATGTTGTTTTGGTACGTGTAGGCCGCCTGTCAAGTTTCGTCGCGTTTGGAGTTCGTTTGGTACTCCAACGGTTAACCTAGTGGGCTAAAAGTACCTCCTCTTTGAGGCCCAAGACCCCCTACACAACAGCCCACCAACCCAGCATAACCCTTCCCATTATCTTGGTCGTCGAATTGTGATCGCGTGGCCAAAAACCGCTCCCCATTTGGAGTCTCCTAGCTCCTTGTGCCTATAAAAACGTCCACCTCCTCCATTTTGCGTCCAAACCCTAGCTCCTCTTTTTTTTTCCGTTTTTCTCAGCATCCCGCAGCCCCTCCGCGCGCCGGACGTGTCCGCTGGCGCCGGACACGTCCGCCGCTGCCCCCGCGTCCAATCGGGACGTGCCATGTCACCGCCGCCGCTCCCCACCGCGCCGGCCCGCGCGGCCCGCGCGGGCCCGCCGTCGCCGCGAACCGGGCCGCGTTCCTCCCGCGCCCACGCCTTCCTTCCTCGGCGCCGGCCGCCGCCGCCGCGCTCGCCCTTGTCGGGCTCCGCCGCCTCCACCGCCGGAAGCTCGTCGCCGGCCAGAGCCTCCCTCGCCGCCGCCCGTGGACCGCGGTCCCTCGCCGCCCCCCTCGAAGAACTCCCCGCCGCTGGGCAGTGCGCCGCCGTCGGTCGGGCCACCCCCGCCGTCCCTCGCCGCCGGTGCCCCGCCGGCCCCGTACCTCCGTCGCCGAGGCCGCTGGCCGCCGCCGGCGAAGCCAGGAGCCCGAGGCCGATCCGATCTGAGCCACTGCGAACCCTAGCGGTTCCCGGGTCCGCGCCCGCAACCGCAACCCGCTCCGCCCGATCCACGTTGACCGGCGACCCGACCCGTTGACCCTCTGAGGTTGTTGTTTTTCCTAAGTCCTTTTAGTTATTTCTAGCTGTCTGATGCATTCTTGTGATGACAATAACTTTTACTGTGCTTGTCCGTTTTGTGCGTATGATATGTCAAAATGATCGTGGTGACATGTACTATGTTTTGTTTCATTGTGTCATGCTTGTTTGAGTCCATCTAGATGTATTAATCTTCATGAAAAGAGTGCTATATGATATAAACTGCTGCTACTAGTTATTTTCATGCCATGTTTGAGATGTGATAACTTGGTGCATGTTTATCCAAATGAAGCAAATGATATGTCAAAATGTTCATCATGAGATGCTCTACATGTTGGTTGCTATAGCATGCATGTTAGAGTTCATATTGCCATGTTTATCTCTGTTGCAAAAGTGCATATGGATTTTAGGTTTTGTAACTTGTTACGAGATGCCTAGTTGAGGAGCTCGTTGCTATTGATGTGTTTGTCCCCATGTCGCATGCTCATATGTTTTAGATTCCCCATCATGTGTTCTTTGCTGTGGTGCAAACCATTTGCCATGTTATGCCTTGAGGTGACTTAAACATGCTCACAAACATGCCATGATAATGTTACTGTTTTAACACTTAGTGAAATTTCACTAAGTCTGGAATCTGTATTATCCTGATGCAATGTTTGCTTGATGCTCTAGGCAAATTCATGTTAGTTTTGGGGTGGCCATTGATCATTCCTTGTTGTATATGTTGTTTTCTATCCATCCATGCCCTCACATGCTCATTTGGGTTGCTGTAGAATATTTAATTCTTGCTCCCAACTTGCTATAAAATATTACTGTCAGGTTTTTATTGTCATGATCAAAATGTTGTAGCTTGTTGCTATTGATCCATGCCTCCTATGGAGATGCTTCAATGGAGTTGTTTGCTTTAGGATATGTCTACTTCATGCCCATGCTTTTTGTCACCATGTTTGAGTGCTGTAGAGTATATAGTTCTTGCTCCGAAGTTGCTACGTGGCTGTTAATTTCAGCTTTGCATTGTTTCTTTTTTCGGGTGTATCTTTTAGCCCGTTGCTCCGTTTTGAGCGTGCCCTACATGAAACTTGTGTGATTTTGCATGTAGAATCATAATATCATCTTGTTAACATGTTTGGAGTATGTTTGCTTGGTGTTTGGGTGCATCTTGCACCGTTGCCATGCTTATCTTGTTTTGATCATATCTTCTAGACCGTAGCTCTGTTTTAAACAAACTTTATATGAAACTTGACTAGAATTTCGTGTAGATTGTCATGGTGCATGTTAACTTGCTGTTTAACAACTTTAACTTAAGGTTTGTTCAGATCTGAACTAATTTCAAACTATGCATATGAGGACTTACCGGATTTGTCTTAAGTAGTTTCCGGCCTCTTTTAAACCTGCTGTTTCTTGTGTTGTTTCTCTGTGCTTCCTATGTTGCCATGTTTTGCATCCTAAATAGACTTGTCTTGCATCCTACTTGCTTGAGTAAATTTTCTTATTCTTGTGCTGTTTCTCTGTGCTTCCTATGTTGTCATGTTGTGCATCCTAAGTGCATCTGCTGTGCTTCCTAAGTGCATCATACATGCATCCTGTAGTTTGCGCATTGCACCTTGTTTGATTTCGTGCCTCGTGTGTTCTTGTGTTGAGTAGAGCCGGAAGCCGAGACCGAGTACGAGAACGAGGTTACTACCGAGGTTGAGAACGAGGAGCCATCTTACGATCCCATCGACGACTCGACATGCAAGATGACCTGACCCAGATATCATTACTATCCTTGCCTATTGCTAGAAGTCTCGCTCTTTAGCTTATTGCCTCGATGCCCATGTTTGTCTGTCAGCCTCCTATTGTAACCATGAATCTGTTTAACCACCCAACCTATGCAAACCTTTGTTTGGCGACGTAGGCTTCACTCAGCCCCTCTTATAGCATTGCTAGTTGCTGGAGAAGATTTGAAGATTCTTGCTTCATGTTGAAGTTATGTTGGGATATCACACTATATATCTATTAAATGAAATCATCTATATATTGGTAATGGGTGGAAGGCTAACCCTCTTGCTTGGTGATTTGTTCCACTCATGCCACCCTAGGAACCGTATAAACCGGTGTTATGTTCCTTGATTATGCGTTCCTCACACGGTTGGGGTTATGGGACCCCCTCGATAAACCGCTTAGCGCTAAGGCTTTTCCAGCAAGTCCCAACATTGGTACTCCATTTGCCTAATAACTAAAACTTGCATAGGGACTAGCTATCCCTTTTTCTTAATTAACATCCCCCGGGCTAGTGCTCCACATGAGTGTTGGTACGAAATGGGCAACCTGCGGGGCCGCCTTGGGGAAACCCGAGGTATTTGGTATCCACCCGTAGCTTGTCCCATCCGGTCGTGGCCTGAGACTAGATACGCGCGGCTACTATCAGGGTGTCGGCACGCCAGGAGGATTTGCTGGATTAGTCTTACCTTAGTCGGAGTATCTTGAGCATGGTTTTCCGAGAATACTCGGGCCTTCCCACCTTGGCGTTGCGACTCCGCGGATCGTGGGCTTGTAATGGGCCAAGTTGGAACATCCCTGCAGGGTTTTGAACTTTCGAAAGCCTTGCCCGCAGTTATGTGGCAGATGGGAATTTGTTAATATCCGATTGTAGAAAACTTGACACCATGTTCAGAACACACTACCAGCGTGAGTACCGTGACGGTCATTTTCTGAAAGGGGTTCGGGAAGTGAACACGGTGGGGTTAGGTTTGAAGTGCTTAGATAGGATCACTTCGTGATCACTTTATCGCTCGTGGCACTTCTCTTCTCGCTCTTATTTCGTAAGCTAGTGCTAGTGCAGCTGCAACCTCTTATTCTTTCTTCAGTCTTGTTCCACACCCAAGGCTTAGATAGTTCTGCTACCCGGGAACGGGATTGCTGAGTCCTCCGTGGCTCACAGTTTCTACACTACACCAGATGCAGGTACTCAGGTGAACTACTCAGGTGACGGCACAGAGCTGTATTGGGAGTATGATGAAGAACGTAGCCGTTACTACGTGCACCATCCCGATGATCAGTAGTGGTTTCTACTAGGGGCAATCCGAACCTGTGGCTTTATGTATTTTGGTATCTTTCATTTGGATCTTCACCCGTAGTCGGGTTGTGATGTTATTTGGATGATGATTGTTTATGTAATGTATTGTGTGACGTGGCGAGTGTAAGCCAACTATCCCTTTTCCTTTTCATCCCTATTTTTACATGAGATGTGCAAATATACCGAACTTGAGATCATTCCAGAATGGGCTTATACCTTTAAGTCGTGCCTCGACACGTAGGAGGTATAGTCCCATCCTGGGCATTACAGTTAATTAACCTAGGAGGGAGGGTGGGGCTTACATAGAGGAGGGACGACGAGGGAGCAGGGGCGATGAGGAGCGGACAAGGGAGCAGGGGCGGCGAGGGAGCAGGGGCTCCGGTGACGGCGATGGCGCCTCTGGCGGCGATGGGGCAGGGGCGACGAGGGAGCTGGGGCGGCGAGGAGCGGACGAGTTGGCTCCACGGGCGCGCGGCTCCGGTGGAGGCGACGGCGTGCGGCTCCGGCGGCGGCTCTGGCGGCATCAGAGGCACGGCGACGAGGGAGGAGGGGCGGCGAGGGGGAGAGGTTGGAGTGTGGTGAGAAGAATGCGGAATTGGGGGAAGGAGGGACGCCCGCGAAGCGGCAAGTCAAGGTTAGTAGCTTAAGTAGTGCGTTCCAGATAAGTATAGCAGGAGTGGAAAGCAAAAGCGAAGCAGCAACTTTAGCTTAGCTATAGCGCTATAGCTACTTTAGCTAACTTATCTGGAACGCGCTACGGCTACACGCGCTTTAGCAGCAACTTTAGCTATAGTGAAGTAGATATAGTTTCCCGACACGCGCTATAGCTAACTTATCTGGAAAGCAAAAGCGAAGCAGCAACTACTTAGCTATAGTGTGTTTTACAGGAACGCGCTACGGCTACACATAAGTTAGCTATAGCGCGTGTCGGGAAACAGCGCTATAGCTAAAGTAGCTATAGCGCTTTCGTAAAAACGCGCTGCTGCTATTGCTTTCATTTTTTTCTTTTTCTTAAATTTTCCTTTTATTTTTTGGTTTCCTTTATTATTTTATTTTCCTTTTGTTAGTTGCAGCAATGTCGCCTTAAAACGCGCTGCTACTATTTTGTTAGAAGTAGCTTTGTTTGTAGAAGAGCGCTGCTACTATACAAAGACTGGCAGCAACTGTTCTGGTCGTCATAGTAGCAGCGTGTTTTATGGGGGACGCGCTACTGCTATTGTTGTGGTAGTAGCATGCTCTTCAGACACGTGGCGCCCCCTTTTTGTCCCGCGCTACTACTAAGCAACTGCGTATAAGGTTTTCCCTAGTAGTGTTACTTGCTACAGTGTGTTCTTGCCAGCATATTCAATGTGCTGACCTACACAGCTGCAACGTCTCATGTTGCAGAGTTTACCGACGAAGAATAAGGTGCGATTAGGTCGTTGTCATGCACTCAATGTTTGTCGTGGAGTTGGATGGACTCAACTTATCTTCGATGCTTTCGCAAGATTATTATTAGTTTATTATTGTTAGATGGCCTTCATCCATATTATTGTAATAAGACTCCTTATGAGGATTTTCGATGTAATAAAGTGTGATTGAAACTCTGTTATAAATCCTTGAAGTACTATGTGTGTCAGGATACCGATCCAGGGATGACACTGAGCACAGAGACTTCGGTCCATTGGGATAGAGGTCTCTAGAATAAGCCATCCAATCTCCCTCAGTACAACATTGGTGCAAGATATTACACTGTGAATTGACAGCATACGGCAGTGCATCTCAGAAATCAGACCCCCAACAGTTTGGTCAGGAACACGAGCCAGTCTGGACACAAGTGTCTCCCTCAAAAACCAAATGCTAACCTACACATGCTTTCATTGTGGGCATACAACCAAGATCTTGCAAGTCACTCAAACGAGGATCTGACAACTGATGGGCCTCGAACCCCTTGTTGGTTACCCCAAGTGGAAGGTGTAAGATGCAGTATGTAGAAGTGTTCTCCCTTAGCAAAGATGCCAAGGATCGAATCCCCAGAGACTCCTAGGTTCAACAAGTAGGTGTCAACTGCTAACGGCGCAAATTAGCAATCAACGTGGACCTGCACACAGATACAAATAACTTTGCTCCCAACGAGTATAGAGAGGTTGTCAATCCCTCCGGCCTTGTAGTTCACAAAGGGTTAAAAGCAAATGATAGTAGTGATAGATAATGTTTTGCAATAGTAAATAAATAGTGAAAAGTAAATAGCGGATGTGATCAATGATGGTAATATGGACCGGAGACTCATGATGTTCACTAGTGATGTCTCTCTCCCAAAAGACGATAAAACAGCTATGTGAGGTAAACAAATTACAGCTGGGCAATTGACAGGACCACGAACGCAAACCAATGCTGATTACATTGCAGAAAGGTTGAGGTTCAAAGCATGGGCGGTACGCCAAAATAAGTATACCGAAATCCATCAATATCTACTACTAATCATCCACCTTGAGATATCTATCCAGAACATCTCGCTGGTATTAAGTTGCGAGTCCCACCCATAGTGTAAACTCAATGCAACAGACAACTGCATTAAAAGAACTTTGCGTAAAGTAAACAATCCTTGCACCCGCGGGCACAAGCACCGTTGTTTTCCCCCTTGTGGCAACAACACATCCCCTAGACTCATGTTTCTGTCACTCAAGCTAGTCATCGAGGGGCATGAACCCACAATCGAGCATAACGTTCCCTCTTGGAGTCACTACGTATTACTTGGCCAAAGCAATAAATAACAACGGAGAACATGCAAGAATTACTTATGAACATAAATATAAAAGAGGTAGATCAAATATATTACTCAAGATCAATCTGAACATAATCCCATAATCCATCGGATCCCAGCAAACTCAACATAGCAACGGCATAAGGATTGCATATGTGCCTCGATCATGTAGGGCAGCTCACGAGGACTAATTAGTGAAGCACAAGAACGGGAGGAGAACATCACATAGCTACTGGTCATGGACTCATGGTCCAAGGGAGACTACTCACGAGTCATCCGGGAGGCGTCCATGGTGGTGGAGAAGCTCCCGGTGGTGATCCTCCCCTCCGGCAGGGTGCCGGGAAGAGTTCTCCTGGTGCTCCCGATCTTGGAAGCGGCGGCGGCGTCGGAACAGAGATGGGATCGCGAAAAGAGTTCCTGTTCTGAGGGTTTCGGAGGACGCTTTAAATATATGCCAAAGGGGAGCATCGGGGGGCCCAGGCGCCCCCCCGGCACGGCCCAGGGGGGGGGGGGGGCGCCGCCAGGGCGCCTGGAGCCCTGGTGCCCCCCCCGGTTGCCCTTCGGACGCAAGGTTGTCTCCGGAACGCTGATTTTTTATATAATTTTTCTGGATTTTTTCTGGCAGTTCTCGTAACGTGAAAACAGAAACTGGCACTGGGGTGCACTGGATTAGTAAGTTAGTCCAAATATGATCAAAAGTATATGGAAGTGTATGAATATGATAGCAATATCACCCAAAAGTGGCATGGAGCAAGCAGAAATTATAGATACATTTTGGACGTATCAACAACCACATAATGATTGTTAAAAGAAGGAAGCCAGTTATACACCACAGTGTGACAAAGGCCTATGAAGATTGACGACAATGAGCTCTGTACAAGTACCTGCGAACCTGGAATATGATCCTGATGAGCCCTTGTCTACTTTTCTTCAGTGAAGACACCACGCCTGTGACCTGAGCTGTTTTTGGCTATCCAAGGTGGATGCCGACTTTATTTCTCTCTATTCAACCACGGCCACGAGTTCTGAGCTACTTTCCGGCCGTCTCGTGCAGCATTTGAGTTTCTTTTTGTGATAGTGGCCCTATGCTCTGAGCTGCTTTTCAGCCGGCTTAGGGAACTGCCACTTTCTTCTTATCAACATGGTCTCACGCTGTGAGCTGCTTCTCGGCCGTCTTGAGCCGTGGTTAAGTTACTTCAGTAATGTCCCAGATATGAGTTGTAAAGACCGTTCTGGTGGCTACTGATTTATTTGCCAATTTCTTACAAGGGTTCGGATGATCATTTCCCTACGGCCAGAACTTGAGAGGTAATGAACATGTCATTTAAACAATATTACCATGTCAGGAGATGAGGATAAGGGTACGTGTTAGGGATATTACTAGCAGGTATAAACCGGCCAGGAAGATCCAGATTACACTAACATAGTTGTATTATCACAAGCCCAGTAGAATATGTACAAGAGGTTACAACCCATAGAGGTTTAGGGCCCATGTATAAGGCCCACAGTCTGTAAACCGTCGTACCATGTAACTTGGGATGTAAGATAGAAAGAGTAGAGACCGAGGCGAACACGTTTATAAGCCGGCCTCGAGACTCTGTAAACCGGACCGGGTGTCACCTCATATATAAAGGGACGACCCGGTGACGGTTCAGGACAAGAAACAACAGCTCGAGAGACAGGCAAGCGATTCGCTCCCTGTTCATCGACGCACAAGCAATACCACACCAAACTAGACATAGGCTTTTACCTTCATCGAAGGGGCCGAACTAGTATAAAACTCCATGTGTCCCTTGTTCGCTTTAACCTCTTCAAGCTAACCCGCGCGATGGCCTCACACCTAAGTCCTCTAAACCAGACATCTGCCGTGCTAATTCCACGACAGTTGGCGCCCACCGTGGGGCTATTGCACGATGGTTTCGAGTTCTTGAAGGGCAGCTTCGAAGGACTCAAGGGTTACGCAGTTGGCCGGATGACCAGGAGTCGTCGCGGCCGAATCTACATCGACGGTGCAGGCCGGGGCCCGGAGGCTCATTCAATCGAATACGGGTACCGGGTCCCCTTCGGCGACATCCACATCTTCATTGGCAAAATCGACGAACCGGGACCTGGGCCGGACATCTTCCCCAACATCCTCGAGCCGGCTCAGCATGCGAGATTGGCCCGGATTCAGCCCGCCGTGAAGCGTGTTTTCGTTGGAGCAGTACATGGATTCCAAGCCGAGGACGGATCGGATTCTGGTGGCGAGACAGTTGTCTACTTTGACGATGAATCTTCATCCGGAGAGACCGAATCTTTGTATCTGTTGCAGGACGGCCGATCTGAGGGTGTGTCCGATGGCGATAGTATTCCGGACCCCTTTGATCCGCCAAACCGGGTGGCTGTTTTTATGGCCGGATCATAGTCTGCGCAGCAGCCCTCGGTGACCAGGGTGTTCATGGCAGAGGCAGCGGGTGCCGGGGCAGGCAACCAAACCCCATCACCCTCTGACGTCCTATCCACCTTGGTCGGAGATTTGACGGCGCTTGCAACGGCAGAAGTGGCCCCTGCCGACAAGGCACAACATGATGCGGAGATCCTTCAGCTGAAGGGCCGGATTGAACAGGCTAAACGGGATCTGGATGCAGAGAAAGCCAGGATGGATATGAGGCAAGAAGAGCTAGACTCCCAAGCTTTCCGGCTCAGGGTGGATCAGAATTCTGCACAAGAGGTAATGTACAGAAGACAACAAACTCGTCTACCGCCGGTTTACGAGGCGAGGAATCTCTTTGGCACACCAGGAGCGGGAACCAGCAACAGCCCAGGGGTAAACCGGGGAGGAGCCCCGGGAACTGGCGCGGCGGTTCAGCCGCCGGCCGCAGAGCGAAACCGCCAAGTTGTGCCAACGCCGCACGTTCCTACCCCTCCCGGCCATTATTCTAACCCGTTGGACAACATTGTCGCCGCCGCTTCACGACTGGCCGCTTTACCCATTGAGGGGACATCCCCCGTGGCGATGGAAGCACGTCGGGCTAAGGAATTGCTGGACATGGCGCTGACACAGCAGCAGGCGTACTCTTACAGAAGGGAGATGATTCATTCAACCCCCCGCGCGAGCCGGAGTTACACTAGGCACTGGGATGAACCGGCTGTGTCTAGCAGCGAGCGGAGACGTCACCGTCACAGGCAGGATAATCCGGCGGGAGCAGAAGCACACGCCCAAGAGGCGATAAACCGGGCCAGACATACTGCCCGCAAGGACACCCATCAAACGACGCCGATTCACCCAACCACAGCGGAAACGGGAGTCACGACAAGTTCCTTTGGAGTACAGTGTCTCATCCCCACTTTACGAAGCGTGAAATTACCCAAAGACTTCAAAGGCCCGCGCAAGGTACCCAACTACACAGCGGATCTGGCTCCAGAGGCGTAGGTTGAAAGTTATGAGATGGCTATGGAGATGCTTGATGTGGACGAAGCGGCATGCGCCAAGTACTTTAGCATGATGCTTGAGGGTACAGCCTGAACATGGTTAAAGGGCCTACCACCTAACTCCATCGGATAATGGGGTGAGTTGCGTCGCCAGTTTATCAAAAATTTCAAAGACACGTGCAAACAGCCAATGTCGGTGGTAGACTCAGCAACATGTGTTCAAGGAGAGCAGGAACCCACGAGCAGCTGGGTGCGGCGAGTATCAGAGATCCTGCACTCTTCCAATAGCATCAACCCTAGTACGGCGATAGTGACATTAGAAAACAATTGCCGGTTTGAGTCTCTGACGCTGAAGTTAGGATGGCTCAAACGCGATTGCAATGACATGGGCACGCTCATGAGCGCTCTTGTGAAATATGGGGATTCTGATAACACCAAGTACCCAGATGCAGGTGGAGACAAGTCCGGAAAAGCGAACAAGGCTAGTAAACCGGTGCAAGCTAATCCGGTAGGAACAGGGTACAATAGTAAGCGAAAGGCGGAGGGCGGTTCCGATTTTGTGGCCAATACCAACATTCAATGAAACGGGCAGTGCCGCAAAGGTAAACCACCTCCGCGTGGCGAAGGGCAATTCTTCAATCTAGATCAACAGTTAAACGTGCCTTGCCCTAAGCACAGTACGGAGGGAAACCCGTCTAAGCATGCGTGGAAGGACTGCCGGATCATGTTAGAGGCCATGAAACAAGCCAGATATAATCACGGACCTCCCGGCGGCGGCTCAAGTTCCGGTTTTCAGGGTCCAGGTTACCAGGGTAATGGTTCCGGATCAGGATATCACGACGGTAACAATAACTACAACAGCAACGGTCAGCATCAACATAACTAGCAGCATGGTCAGGGTGGTTACAACAACCAAGGCAATCAGCAGCGCCAGCAGCAGTAGCAATCCAGATATCAGAGTAATCCGAAGGAGCTAAGCAGTGGACAGTATCATGTTTTCACCACAAGTTTGTGCAAACGAGATCAAAAGGTTCTGAAGCGGGCAGTACACGCAGTTAAACCGGCGACGCCATGTTTTCTACGTTGGTCGGAACAACCTATTGTGTGGAGCCGAGAGGATCACCCGCCACGGGTTGATAATCCGGGCCAGTTGGCCCTAGTGGTGGCACCACAGGTGGGTGGCTACAAGTTCACAAAGGTACTCAAGGACGGCGGCAACAGTATCAACATCTTATACTATGAGACTTTCCGGCGTATGGGGTTGACAGATAAGAAGTTGAGACAGTCCAACACAGTATTCCATGGAGTGGTGCCAGGTAAATCGGCTTACTCAGTTGGGAAAATTGATCTGGAAGTCACCTTTGGGGATGAGCAGGATTCTAGGTCAGAGACAGTGACCTTTGAGGTCGTAAAGATCAGGAGCCCATATCATGCTCTATTTGGGAGACCGGTTTACGCCAAGTTCATGGCTAGACCGTGCTATGTTTATCTACAGCTCAAGATGCCGGGTCACAAGGGAACCATCACGGTTCACGGAAGTCGCAAGATCGCATTGGAATGCGAGGAAGGAGACGCAGCTTATGCAGAAGCAGTGTGTGCTACGGAGGAGTTGAAATTCTACAAAGACAATGTTGATCCGGCGGATATGTCCCCATTAAAGAAGCCAACCACAGAGCATGATCCGGCGTTGAAGTTTAAATCAGCAGAGGAAACCAAGCAGATTGAGTTTGTGCCAGGAGACTCATCCAAGCAGTTCACTATCAGTGCTAACCTAGACCCCAAATAGGAAAGCGCGCTCATCGAGTTCATCTGTGAGAACCGGGATATCTTTGCATGAAAGCCTTCTGACATGCGAGGTATACCAAGGGAACTCGCTGAGCACAGTCTTAATATTGATCCGAAGTTTAAACCGGTCAAGCAGTATTTGCGCTGCTTCAATGAAGAAAGGCGCAAGGCTATAGGTGAAGAAGTGGCCAGGCTTTTAGCCGCAGGATTCATAGTCGAAGTATTTCATCCGGAGTGGTTGGCTAATCCGGTACTGCTGTTAAAGAAAAATGGAACGTGGAGGATGTGTGTGGATTACACAAACCTAAACAAGGCTTGCCCAACTGATCCTTTTGCTCTCCCCCGCATTGATCAGATTATTGATGCTACGGCAGGATGTGAGCGGCTAAGGTTTTTGGATGCATATTCAGGGTATCATCAAATCAAGATGGCAGTTAAGGACGAGGAGAAGACAACTTTCATAACTCCCTTTGGAGCCTTCTGCTATGTATCCATGCCCTTTGGGCTCAAGAGTGCCCAAGCAACTTATCAGCGTTGCGTGCAGAACTGTTTCAATGGACAGATCGGAAAAAATGTCCATGCTTATGTTGATGACATTGTGGTGAAATCAAGGAAGGAGGAGACACTAATAGAGGATTTAAAAGAAACCTTTGACAACCTCCAGATCTATAAGATGATGCTTAATCCGGAGAAGTGCGTCTTCGGTGTTCCAGCAGGCAAGCTCCTCGGATTCTTAGTGTCAAACAGAGGAATAGAGGCTAATCCGGAGAAGATCAAGGCGACCACATCCTTGACCAAACCGGCTTGTATCAATGATGTCCAGCGCGTAGCAGGCCGGATTACAGCGTTGAGCCAATTCATCAGCCGTTTGGGAGAGAAGGCAATCCCACTTTATCAGATGCTGAAAAAGACAGATCGGTTTGTATGGAGCGATGCTGCAAACGCTGCGTTCGAGGATTTGAAGCGGCAATTAGCAGAGCCGCCAGTTCTGGCTGCCCCTGTGGACAACGAGCCGTTGCTATTGTACGTGGCTGCTAATGCCCGTGCAGTTAGCGTAGCAATTGTGGTAGAGCGCAAGGAAGCAGGCAAGGAATATCCGGTTCAGCGCCCGGTTTACTACATCAGTGAGGTTCTCATTGAATCAAAGCAAAGGTATCCGCACTGGCAAAAGTTGGTGTACGGCGTGTTCATGGCAAACCGGAAGCTGAAACACTATTTCCAGGGCCACCCAATAACGGTCGTCAGCTCAGCTCCATTAGGGGATATAATCCAGAATAGAGAGGCCACTCGCAGAGTAGCAAAGTGGGCCATTGAGCTTAGCCCACACGGACTGAAGTATGTACCCCGTACTGCTATAAAATCCCAAGCACTGGTAGATTTCATCAATGATTGGACAGAATTGCAAGCACCAGAGGAGAAGCCAGATCATACATACTGGACTATTCACTTTGACGGATCAAGGCAATTAGAGGGCTCGGGGGCTGGAGTCGTGTTAACTTCCCCACGAGGTGACAAGTTTTGTTATGTCCTCCGACTAATGTTCCCTTGCACTAACAATGCTGCTGAATATGAATCTCTCCTTCACGGCCTACGGATGGCTAAGGAGATGAACTTGAGCCGGGTCAAGTGCTTTGGTGATTCAGATCTAGTGGCACAACAGGTGTCTGGCAAATGGGACTCTAAAGATCCGCTCATGGCAGCTTACAGGTGAGAAGTTGAAGCGGTTGCAGGATATTTCAAAGGATATCAGGTGGACCACATAGATCGGCGGAAAAACGAAGTGGCCGATGCATTAAGCCGGCTGGGTTCTCAGCGTAAACCAGTTCCACCAAATACCGTCTTGGACGAATTACACAGTCCATCGGTACAGATACCATCGGAGGAGGATTTGGCTATTCCTGATCCGGAAGCACAGCTCGTGGCAGCACTTCATGTTATTCCGGATTGGACACTCCCTTACTTGGCATACCTGAGCCGAGGAGAGTTGCTAGATGATGAGGTTGAGGCTAGGCAGATAATCCGGCGATCCAAGTCTATGGCCATCGTCAACGGAGAACTTCATCACCGCAACGTTTCTGGGGCATTTCAGCGATGTGTATCATCGGAAGAAGGCTATGATATTCTTCGAGAGATACACGAAGGAGATTGTGGTCATCACGCCGGTTCAAAGTCATTGGTAGCCAAGGCCTTTCGTCATGGGTTCTACTGGTTAACGGCTCATGCTGATGCAAAGGATCTAGTCCGAAGATGCGATGCTTGTCAGAAATTTTCGCGGCGTGCTCATGTTCCGGCGCAGGAGCTACGGATGATTCCAATTACTTGGCCGTTTGCAACCTGGGGGCTTGATATGGTTGGGCCCTTTAAACGATCCCAAGATCAGAAAACCCACCTGTTGGTAGCAGTGGACAAGTTTACAAAGTGGATTGAGGCAGAGCTTGTCAGTAAGTGTGATGCGGCAACATCGGTTAAATTCATCAAAAAGGTAATTTTCCGGTTTGGCTTTCCACACAGCATCATTACTGATAATGGCACCAACCTATCTAAAGGAGACATGGAAGAGTTTTGCCAAAGGGAACATATTCGCCTGGATGTATCTTCAGTAGCTCACCCCCAATCCAATGGTCAAGCTGAGAGGGCCAATTAAGAGATCTTGAGAGGCATCAAACCCCGGCTTATGGTTCCTTTGCAAAGAACACCAGGTTGCTGGGTTGAGGAGTTACCTTCTGTCCTCTGGAACATCAACACTACACCTAATAGATCTACAGGTTATACGCCCTTCTTCATGCTATATGGTGCTGAAGCGGTTCTCCCTAGTGACATCCGGCATGACTCACCATGGGTGGCAGCTTATGTTGAAGCGGCTAATGAGCAAGCAAGACAAGACAACTTAGACCGGCTGGATGAGGAACGGGATACAGCAGCAGCACAATCAACAATTTATCAACAAGACCCGCGCCGATATCACAGCCGCCGGGTTAAGACCAGGACGTTCCAGGAGGGGGATCTGGTGCTCTGGCTCATCCAAGACCAGACAGATATGCATAAGTTATCCCCACCTTGGGAAGGGCCCTTTGTGGTCAGTAAGAACCTACACAACGGTTCATACTACGTGGTTGACGTTCGAGAGCATAAAGACTCACGTAAAGCAGAGGAAGAGACGAAGCGGCCGTGGAACATCGCTCTTCTGCGACCTTACTCCACTTGAGCCATTGGCTCCGCTTCATGTATCCTGTACATATTATGATTAATAAATAAACCGGCGCCCCCGGTAAACCGGGGAATTAGCCATTTTCTTCGAATAGAAGTAGCATATGGGAATTCACTCAGGTGATATCCATATAAAGTTTATTTCTCTTGATATATATCATTTTCATCAAGAAAACAAATTGCTTCGATCTGTATATTTTGATATGCAGGACAATTATTTATTAAGGGACCAAAGAGGGTTTGTCGCACAACGCAACTCAAACATAGGTACCCAACCTCCTAAACCGGCGCCCTTGATACGTCAAGTATGGAGCCTGGCAGCTCGTAAAAAGCCTAGGAGCCTGGCAGCTCGTAAAAAGCCTAGGAGCCTGGCAGCTCGTAAAAAGCCTAGGAGCCCGGCAGCTCGTAAAAAGCCTAGGAGCCTGGCAGCTCGTAAAAAGCCTGGAGCCTGGCAGCTCGTAAAAAGCCTAGAGCCTAAAGGCCGCTCATAAAAAGCCTGGAGCCTGGCAGCTCGCAAAAAGCCAAGAGCTTGGCAGCTCATAAAAAGCCTCGAATTTGGAGTCTGGCAGCTCGTAAAAAGCCTCGACTACATGGTCTTGTTTGCCAAAAATGCTTTGTTTCTGTGATTTTACAAATTTTGTTTTTAGCCAAGTCTATTGATCCGGGATTGGCCAACTAAAAAGTTGACCATATATCTGCAAAATTAAAAGTCTGGATCATGAACACCAGCATGAGTTAATAGTCTGGGTCACGAATATCAGCATGAGTTAAAAGTCTGGGTCATGAACACCAGCATGAGTTAAACCGGTGTTCATTATAACCCGGATCAGTCATCAGGCAAAAGCCAAGTAAAAGAGCAAAGAGCCTCATAAGCATCTACGCTTTCAATTATGCCTACCGGATTAAGGACGTCAGGCACACTTAATCAGAGGTATGATGTATCTTTGGTATAAAACAGTTATTCCTTTGGTATATATATATATATATATATATATATATATATATATATATATATATTGGAGCAGGGTAATAGGTCCGGTGGTAAACCGCCAGGACATCTTTTCAGCTTCATTTATGCAGGCACAGATAATATGAACGGATCAACCATGGCAAAATAAAGGATTAAATTGGCAGATGCCAAGTCAAGCTGTGACATCCAAATTGGGACAAAGACAATGTTTCAACTATCCTATTACAAGTCACCTGCAGGCCCGAATAGATTAAAGTTTCGGCAAAAGTGTTCAGCAACTACAAATTAAACCGGACGGTTTACGACTCTTCTTCACGTTGCGAAGGCTGAGGGTCGACTTGTTCCGGATCTTCTTTAGCTTCAGGAAGTGGCTGGAAATCAGGAACGCGCCAATCGATCTTGGAGAGTGCACGGAAATACATTTCCTCATTAATAAGATCTGATGGATCAATATCTGGAGCGAAAGTATGGCAACGAACTGGTGGGATCAGATTTTCGGTATCGTAAACCGGCCGATCTACCCACTCATTTTCTAAGTCATAGGCCGGATGATACCTTTTCAGATCCGCTTCATCAGCAAGCTTACTGGCAAGCGGGCACATGTCCTTAGTCAGAACACGAAGATCTTCGGCAGAAAAATCTGACCCGTCCTCTTTGTTGCTGGGATAGCCGTTCATAGCTTCAGCCGGATCAAAGTCAGGA
The DNA here is from genome assembly GCA_902687465.1 of Secale cereale. Lineage (NCBI taxonomy): Eukaryota > Viridiplantae > Streptophyta > Magnoliopsida > Poales > Poaceae > Secale > Secale cereale. Next base: position 224,949,231 of record LR738711.1, read on the forward strand.
ACCCATGCTTTGGCCCGAGTCAGTGCCATAAGAGAACCAGCCCGTGCAGCAGACTTCTTCACCTCCACCAGACGCACAAGCAGGACAGATAGCTTCTCCAAAGTGCCTTGGATGGTAGTTGGTGCTGGTTTGTTATGGGACATCGGGCTAATAACCCTTTGAGCGCCGGAATAAAGCTGCTCCACCAGGGTATAAGAGGCCACGAGCTTCTTCCGGACATCATCTCCAAGATGAGTTATGCGCCTCCATATAGATGTTTATCAAGTTAAACCGGAGCGGAACAAAGATGGCAAGGATGAAAAACATGTACAGATGAGTACTCACCGAAGATAGCAGAAGTCATGAGTTCTATTTGCTATCTTAAACCGGTTAACTCCTGAGTAACCGGGTTAAGAGCATCTTCGGCATCCTTCGCTCTTTTTTCGAGAACATTCCTTTGCACTTCCCATGTCGATCGCTCCGCTTCAAAGTCTTTTTTCAATTTCTCCATGTTGGTCAAGGTAAGCACAAGTTCTTCCTTGGCTTTGGCGGAGGCAGTTTCATTAACAGCCAAGCTATTCCGGAGTTCAGTTACCTCCGAAGCCCTCCGGGTCAAGTCAGCCTACAAGGAAGTCAAACGGATTAGGAAGACAGATCAATCAAGTCTCAAGCATATAACAAGTTATACACTTGACACTTGGGGGCTAATGTGCAATTGAAGTAACGAAAGAGAATTTCAGACAAGTCCCAAGCGCATAAAACAAGTTATACCCTTGGCACTTGGGGGCTAATGTAAGTTCATTTTCACATACAATGGAAGTCCCGGTTCACCTACAATGAAGCTAAACCGGCACTTGGGGGCTACTATGGCCTGAAGACAGGTTTGCAAGAACACAAAATGGAGACAAGCAAAAGGAAAGGAAATTACCTCGTACTTATCCTTCATCATGTTAACCAACCAGGCTTCATACTCGCGGCTGGTAAAGAGCCGATTCAGATACCCGGAATGAAGTTTCAGGGCACTCAACTGGGCATAGCTGGATAAGTCTGTGCTCCACTTGCCTTTGTCTTGTTGAAGTTTTTCCTCCTTGGAAGTATGCCTGGCCAAGATGACATGCTCGGTGGGAGCAGTGAAGCCTAACCCGGTTATCTCAACATCCGCGGATGAAGTGGCAGTTGGCTGGAGAGGAACAGCAGTAGGCGCCGGGCTGGCAGGAGCCGGGCTAGCCCGAGGAGGACTAACCCGGACAGGGCTAGCCGGTTCAGCATCATTCTCCGTATTATCATCTTCCGGAGCAGCAATGTCGTCACGATCCATAGGAATAGGGTCATCAAACTGAGCTGCAGGGTTATCTTCTGGAAGGATAACCGCTTCCGGATCACCGGCCGGTTCAGCGGTAGTGGTTTCAGCAGCCGCTTTGGTTGCTTTCGCCTTCTTACTAGGCTTCGGCTTTCTGGTAAAAATCAAAGGAACAATGAGAATCATGAAACACGAAGGTAAACCGGATGTTTGAGAAAGGGACTTACCCAGGCACGGTCTTCAGCACGGGGACCTGCGTAGCAGTTGACTCGCCGGAAGAGGACAAAGGAGCCTCCTGATAGTTAGGATCAGACGGTTTAAGCGGTTTACGTATGAGGCCGGCTTTTGGATGAAGGAGAGTTGGAGAAAGTAAAACCTCGGAGCGACGCCTGCGAGCCGGCGTAAGAGGTATTCCAGATGACTCCACCACGTGGCCACTATGCGCGTGGTCCGGCGAGCTTCATGCTGCTGTTTCTTCAAAAGAAAGTTGGGATCCAATTGAGCGTAAGGATGAGAAAAGGGATATTTCCGGGACACCCGGCGGATTTTGGGGGGCAGCGGTTCTGAGTCAGAAGAGAGAGAAATTACCTCAACTCCCGTCGCTTTACTTCCTTCCGCCAGATCCTGTGGAAAGGCACTGTTAACATAAACTTGGATAAAGGGAGGTTAAAGCATATAAGGTTTAATTCGTACCTCCGAATCCGGATCATCCTCCTCAGGATGTGAACCGGAGGCAGCAACAGCCTTCTTCTTCTTAATAGCATAAGTTTTCCGGCGTGGTTGCCTGGCCGGTTTATCTTGAGATTTCCTCTTCCAGAAGAGATCGTTGGCCTGTGCAGAAGATAGGAAATGAATAGAAGACAATTGACATGGCTGGATCAAAACAAACAGGAAAAGATCGGAAAGGACTTACTGCTGGCGGTTTATTGGTTTCGCAGAATGGAGCTAAACCGGTCCGGCTGCACTCCTCCAGGGGGATGTTTAGCATTTTCTTTGCGGACTCAGTAACTTCATCTTCAGGAAGTATTATATCAATGTGGCGCTGAGGATCATCCGGTTTACCAGTGTATTCGCACATCAGGCCTGAGCACCGGCTCAGTGGAAGAATACTCCAGGCGAGCCAGCAGCGAACAAAGTCTACTCCGGTTAAGCCGTTGGCTACAAAGGCCCTGAGCTTGGAAAGTTGAGGGGCAAACTGGGCACGATCCAGGGCGCTGAGGCGCTGCGGCAAGGGGTGATCCATTGCTAGGCAATAGGCACGGTAACCCGGCAGTGGGTTTTCTCCTTCAGGCGAAGTGTCTTTACAATAGAACCACGTTTGGTTCCATTCCTTGGGGTGGCTATGAAGGGCAGCATGAGGGAAGCTCACATCCTTTCTCTTTTGGATACTGACGCCACCCAACTCTTGATGCGGCCCGTCAATAAACTCCGTCCGCCGATTTAGATGAAAAAAGTCTCGGAACAGATCCACTGATGGTTCTTCTTGAAGATATGCCTCTGAGAAGACTTGAAAATTGCAGATATTTGACATAGAATTTGGACCTACGTCCTGAGGATGGAGCTGAAAAGCGGCTAACACATCTCGGAAGAATTTTGAACCGGGAGGGCTGAAACCCCGGGCTAGGTGATCAAAGAAAACAATAACCTCTCCTTCCTTCGGAGTAGGAGGACACTCATCTCCTGGGGCCCGCCAGTGCAGAACCTCCTTAGGACCCAGAATACCGATTGAAGCAGCGTTCGTTAAGTCATCATCAGTGACGCGGGAAGGGACCCAATTGCAAGCGACGAACTGCTTGGCCATTGTTTCGAATGAGGAAGGGTTGAAAAGTACATTGCAAAATCCGGTTTACCAATTGCTAAAGCATAAGCCGGAGCATTCTGTAAAATTATGGGTCTGAATTGCCGGTTTACACAAGGGACTAATGGCGTTACTAATTCGGAAGCATATAAGAGTGAGGCAGCTATCGGTTCATGATGATAGAGAAGGCAGAAGCTAAACCGTCAATTACAAGATACAGGTTTATGTCTAAACCGTCGAAGAAAGCATATGATTGATTAAACCGGTGAGATGAGCTACAGATCTATAATATGAAGAAACAGTTTCCATAGAAAGCTGAGGTAAATATGGATCTAAGGCATAAGAAAAAGATGGAATAAACACAAGTTATATACAGGAAAGGCCGCAGAGGTTCTCTACAGATCAAATCTAGACTGATAAACTGGAAGAACTAAAGACATGAGGACGGAGCAGGTGCACATGGATTCAGGTCGAATCTAAATAAAGTTCGAATCCACAGCAAGGCTGACCTACGGGGATGAACAGCAAAAAGCTTCAAGGTTTCATGGCGGAGCTACGGAAGAAACCCTAGATTGAGATCTACAGGGAAGAAGAAGGAGTACCTGACGAAGTAGAGGGCGGCCGTGAAGTGCTCTGGTAACGTTCAGGGTGATGCAGCGGCCTGGCTCGAGGACGACGATGAGCTCGAAGAGCGGTGGCGGAGCTTCGAGCGATGGAGATGGAGGAAGACGAAGGAAGAAGGGGAAAAGAGGCATGCCCAGCGGTATTTATAAGCCGAAGAGGTGAAAACGGTAAGCACGGGAATCAAGGAGATCAGAGATTGGATAAAGATCGCGCTGTCGCCTCGATTTTCGGTGTGGCATTTAATAAAGGTAACAGACAGAGGCGAGCATTAAAGTGCGGAGATGACGTCACGACGGATTAAGGCGATTCCAGGAGATGACGTCATGGCCGGTTTATGAAGCAGATAAATTACAGGGAGGAGATTTATGCAAGACTTAGAAGACTGACATGAACAAGTTCAAATCAATCTGGGGCCTAATGTCAGGGATATTACTAGCAGGTATAAACCGGCCAGGAAGATCCGGATTACACTGACATAGTTGTATTATCACAAGCCTAGTAGAATATGTACAAGAGGTTACAACCCATAGAGGTTTAGGGCCCATGTATAAGGCCCACGGTCTGTAAACCGTCGTACCATGTAACTTGGGATGTAAGATAGAAAGAGTAGAGACCGAGGCGGACACGTTTATAAGCCAGCCTCGGGACTATGTAAACCGGACCGGGCGTCACCTCTTATATAAAGGGATGACCCGGCGACGGTTCAGGACAAGAAACAACAGCTCGAGAGACAGGCAAGCGATTCGCTCCCTGTTCATCGACGCACAAGCAATACCACGCCAAACTAGACGTAGGCTTTTACCTTCATCGAAGAGGCCGAACTAGTATAAAACTCCTTGTGTCCCTTGTCCGCTTTAACCTCTTCAAGCTAACCCACGCGATGGCCTCACACCTAAGTCCTCTAAACCGTACATCTGCCATGCTAATTCCACGATAGTACGCCTGTCAGAATATTGCACTCGACAAAACCTATGGTCATACGAAGAAGCAATATGACCCTGCTCTTTCAGCAAAGGATCCAAACCAACAAAACGGTAATGAAGGAGCAAGACCAATGATGCAGGTACAAAAAGTGTGTATGTACCACATGGTGTAGATACCCTGGACAGTCTGAGTCAGCATCGATCACCACGAATATTCACCTAAGGGGTCTACTCAATTTTGGTAAGGACCCCATATCTAGACAACCTGCTCCGTCAACAATATGTTCTCAGAATTGTCAGTATCGACTATCCAAGTCCGTCATGTCAGACCAAATGCGAGCTCAGCAGTTTGATTCCAGCGACTATGGTAAAGCATCACCCAGCCTCTCCCCATGGACGTGCCGACAGAATGAATAATCAGAAGAATAGTCATGACCCACAACACTGTTTTGAACCTGATGGACTTACAGTTAGTTGAGAAACCCAATGCAAGGAGTAAAGAGATTGGGTGTTCATCAGGAAAATCCGATCACCACTTCGTGGAAGGTTGTCAGTGCTGGATGACACATCCACCAGAACTCACTCTCGTATTTGTGAGACGAGCATATATCTCAATCACGATAACTTGTCACACTCAGCTAAGTCAGCAGATACAGAAATAATTGGGGCCAGTATAAGCATGAACATGTGAGGTAAAATATGTCAGGATGTGGAGACAGTGAAGCAAACCCCCCAGAGCTGGGCAGTCTCGTCATATGAAATTCAGTGGGGAACAATTAATAAAGGAAAAAAGGATACCCGAGTTGGAAACGGTTTCCTTAAGTCGGTATATTCATACTTGTTCCCTGAGCAACCAAATCTTGAGGATGAGATTTCTTTAAGGGGGGAAGGTTTGTCACAGCCTGGTTTTTGGCCCTTTCTTTTTCTTTTGTTTTCTGAGATTTTTGCTTGAGTTTTCTTTTTCCGTGGCTTTGTGCTATAGAAACTGAAGAAGATGACATATTCTTTCTTTCCAGAGTGGCTTGTCATCCCCATACCCTTCCCTATACCTTGCCATTTTCATCCTAGCCCAACCTCAATATTCTTTTTCTAGGGAATATTCCTTTTTCTATTAAAGGAATAATCTTTTTTGCCCTAGGTTGTGAAACAACCTACCTTTCCATCCCTCCTAAAATTCCCAAATAATTCTCATAAGTTCTATGGCAAAATGTTTCATTTCCCATGTTCCTCATCATGCTCAATTAATTTCTTTCCTATTCTATCCTAAATGGCAGTTTGTGAAGAAAGTGACATTTGCCTTTGCCCAATTGACCCCAAAAATTTTGGACATCTTTTCCTGTCCAAATAATTGCCTCATGCCAAAATTCAACTCCATTTGCCTAGTAAATATTTCTGAGCAATTTTTCAAAGATCCTGTCTGAGGGAATTCATTGTGAAGGAAGTACTAGCTATGTTAATCCAATTGAGTTGAAATTTTGCATGGTCCTTCATATCATCAAATCAAAGCTTTCCACAAGATTTGAGCTCATGCAATACATCCATGTGAGCACAACTTCAAATGTTTGTTTCTGTCCAAATTTTCAGTTAGTGAAGCAAGTATATTTTATATTGCTCCATTATTGCTGAAAATTCTCGAGGGCCTCCTCCTACCCATATAACCTATCTCCACAAGATTTGGGCTCATTTCATCTAGCCATTTTCCCTCTGGATTTTCCTTAAGTTTCTGTCCAGAGAAGTGTTGTATGAAGGAAGTACCATTTTGGCTTGGCCAAATGGCATGAAATTTTTATGGCACTCTCATATGCCCAAACCAACCTTCCATGTTCATTTTCAGCCCAAGTCATCACTCCTAGTGAGTGCTTATTCCTGTTTTTAATTCTGGACCAGATTAAGTAGTTGTAAAGCAACTATATTAATTAGTGGTCGAAATCCCTTCATAATTCACAAGACTCTTGTCCCTTCTACCCTAAACCTCCCTGACATCAAGCTTCCCTCTTAACCTCACTAAATTAATCACAAAAGTGCGGTCAAGTTACATCGAACTTGTGAAGCTTGGCTCTCTCTGCTCACTACGCCTCTACCTGTTCCATCACCTCAGTTTTAATGTATCTTGGAAGGACTTCACTGCTGACATGGTTTAGCATGAAGTAGGAGGCCAGAGCGCGCCTTCTCCGTGGTGATCATGAGGGGATGCCGGCCAAATCGGTGGTCTAGCCACTGTTGGCGTCGGTTGATACGTCTCCAACGTATCTATAGTTTTTGATTGTTCCATGCTATTATATATGATGTTATGGATGTTTAATGGGCTTTATTATACACTTTTATATTATTTTGGGGACTAACCTATTAACCCAAAGGGCCAGTCGAGATTGTTGTTTTTTGCCTATTTCAGGATTTTGTAGAAAAGGAATACCAAACGGAGTCCAAACGGAATGAAACCTTCGGGAGAGATATTTTTGGAACGATATCTTCACGGGAGACTTGAGAACCAAGGTAGAGGGCACACGTGGCATCCACGAGGGTGGAGGGCGCGCCCCCTGCCTCGTGGGCCATGTTGCTCCCCCGATGCCCTCCTTCCTCCTATATATACCCATGTACCTTGAAAACATCGAAGCAACAGAGAAAACCCTAATTCCACCGCCGCAACCTTCTGTTCCCGTGAGATCCCATCTTGGGGCCGGTTCCGGAGCTCCATCGGAGGGGGGATCTTCCACGGAGTGCTTCTACACCATTGCCTCACCATGAGTTGTGAGTAGTTTACCACAGACCTTCAGGTCCATAGTTAGTACCTAGATGGCTTCTTCTCTCTCTTTGGATCTCAATACCAAGTTCTCCTCGGTCTTCGAGGAGATCTATTCGATGTAATCTTTTTGCGGTGTGTTTGCCGAGATCCGATGAATTGTGGGTTTATGATCAAGATTATCTATGAGAAATATTTGGTTCTTTTCTTAATTCTTTTATGTATTATTATAATATCCTTGCAAGTCTCTTCAAACTATCGGTTTGGTTTGGCCTACTACATCTATAGTTCTTGCAATGGGAGAAGTGCTTGGCTTTGGGTTCAATCTTGCGGTGTCGTTTCCCAGTGACAGCAGGGGCATCAAGGCACGTATAGTATTGTTGACATCGAGGATAAAAAGATGGGGTTTATATCATATTGCTTGAGTTTATCCCTCTACATCATGTCATCTTGTTTAAAGCATTACTCTGTTCTTATGAACTTAATACTCTAGATGCATGCTGGATAGCGGTCGATGTGTGGAGTAATAGTAGTAGATGCAGAATCGTTTTGGTCTACTTGCCACGGACGTGATGCCTATATATAATGATCATGCCTAGATATTCTCATAATTATTCGCTTTTCTATCAATTGCTCGATAGTAATTCGTTCACCCACCGTAGAAATCTGCTATCATGAGAGAAGCCACTAGTGAAACCTATGGCCACCGGGTCTATTCTCAACATATCAATCTACAATCTACTTTACTTTGTTGTTTTTACTTTTTGTTCTTATATCCAAAAATACCAAAAATATCAAACTATCATATCTATCAGATCTCACTTTTGTAAGTGACCGTAAAGGGATTGACAACCCCTTATCGTGTTGGCTGCAAAGTTCTTATTTGTTTGTGAAGGTGCGAGGGACTCGCGCGTGGTCTCCTACTAGATTGATACCTTGGTTCTCAAAAACTGAGGGAAATACTTATGCTACTGTGATGTATCACCCTTTCCTCTTCGAGGGAATACAACGCAAGCTCGAGAAGTTGCAAGAAGAATTTATGGCGCCGTTGCCGGGGAGGCTTACGCAAAAGTCATATACCAAGTACCTATCACAAACCCTTATCCTTCACATTACATTTATTTGCCTCTCGTTTTCCTCTCCCCCACTTCACCCTTGCCGTTTTATTTGCCCTTCTTTTTGCCGTGTGTTTATAGTTCGCTTGCTTCTTGTTTGCTTGTCTGTTGGATTGCTTGCTTGTCACTATGGCTCAGAACAATACCAAATTGTGTGAATTCTCCAATACCAACAATAATGATTGTATTAGCACTCCGATTGCTCCTATTACCGATGCTGAATCTTGTGAGATCAATGCTGCTCTGTTTAATCTTGTTAAGAAAGATCAATTTTTCGGCCTTCCTATTGAAGATGTCGCTACCCATCTAAATAACTTTGTTGATTTGTGTGATATGCAAAAGAAGAGGGATACAGATAATGATATTGTTAAATTGAAGTTATTTTCGTTTTCACTGAGAGATTGTGCTAAAACTTGGTTTTCCTCTTTGCCTAGGAATAGTATTGATTCGTGGGATAAGTGCAAAGATGCTTTTATCTCTAAGTATTTTCCTCCTGCTAAGATCATCTCTCTTAGAAACGATATTATGAATTTTAAGCAACTAGATCATGAGCATTTTGCACAAGCTTAGGAGAGAATGAAATTAATGATACGTAATTGCCCTACACATGGTTTGAACTTATGGATGATTATACAAAACTTTTATGCTGGCTTGAATTTTGCTTCTAGAAATATTTTAGATTCGGCTGCAGGAGGCACTTTCATGGAAACTACCTTAGGAGAAGCTGCCAAACTCCTAGATAATATTATGGTTAATTATTCTCAATGGCACACCGAAAGATCTATTAGTAAAAAAGTGCATGCTATTGAAGAGATTAGTGTTTTGAGTGGAAAGATGGATGAACTTATGAAATTATTTGCTGCTAAGAGTGCTTCTTCTCATCCTAATGATATGCCTTTATCCACGTTGATTGAAAATAATAATGAATCTTTGTATGTGAATTTTGTTGGTAGGAATAATTTTGGTAACAATGCTTATAGAGGAAACTTTAAACCTAGGCATTTTCCTAGTAATTCCTCTAATAATTATGGTAATTCCTACAATAACTCTTATGGAAAGATTATGAATTTGAAACTAGTGTTAAGGAATTTATGAATTCGCAAAAGAATTTCAATGCTCTGCTTGAAGAAAAATTGCTTAAGATTGATGAATTAGCTAGAAGCGTGGATAGAATTACTCGTGATGTTGATTCTTCGAAACTTAGATCTATTCCACCTAAGCATGATATCAATGAGTCTCTCAAAGCCATGAGAATTTCCATTGATGAATGCAAAGAAAGAACCGCTAGGATGCGTGCTAAAAAAGAGAGCTTTATAAAAGTGTGTTCTTCTAGTTATCATGAAAATAAAGATGAAGATCTGAAAGTTATTGATGTGTCTCCTATTAGATCCTTGTTTTCTAGTATGAATCTTGATAAAGATGGGACTGGAGATGAGTCTACTTAAATTAAAAGGCGTCCCAATGATTCAGAGTTTTTAGATCTTGATGCTAAAATTGTTAAAAGTGGGATTGAAGAGATTAAAACTTTGCATAGTGATGCACCCACTACTTTGGATTTCAAGGGATTCAATTATGATAATTGCTCTTTGACTGATTGTATTTCCTTGTTGCAATCCGTACTAAATTCTCTGCATGCTTATAGTCAAAATAAAGCTTTTACCAAACACATAGTTGATGCTTTGATGCAATCTTATGAAGAAAAACTTGAATTAGAAGTTTCTATCCCTAGGAAGATTTATGATGAGTGGGAACCTACTATTAAAACTAAAATTAAAGATCATGAATGCTTTGCTTTTGTGTGATTTGGGTGCAAGTGTTTCCACTATCCCAAAAACTTTATGCGATTTGTTAGGGTTCCATGAGCTTGATGATTGTTCTTTAAATTTGCATCTTGCGAATTGTACTATTAAGAAATCTATTGGAAGGATTAATGATGTTCTTATTGTTGCCAATAAGAATTATGTGCCCGTAGATTTTGAAAGGATCGAGATGGACCTAGAGGGGGGGGGGTGAATAGGTACAATTACACATTTTAATTGTTACTTAGCAATTTTAGGAAATAGTGCGGAATAGGAAAGTGAGCCTAACAATTGCAAGTAAGATGCTTATCAAGCTAAGCTAATAACACTAGTAGGTAAGTATGGTAACACAATAAGATATAAGTAAGAACTTAAAGACAAGTAACCACAAGTAGAAAGTTAAGGTTAGGAATAACCGAAACTTCGAGAGACGAGGATGTATGTGACGCCCGAAGACCGACGTCCCAGAAGATTCCAGAAGATTCCAGAAGATTCCAGATGTTCCGGGTTCTCTCTTGTGTTTCAGTTGTGCTTGCTTTATTTATTTTTATTGCATCATGTCATCATGCCATCATGTCATTTTTATTTTGCATCAACCTAAATAAATTGTGTGGACCTTCGGTCCATTTAAATCGAGGGAAGGATGACTTCTCTTTATAACATATAAAAGTCTCTCAATATTATTAGGGAGCTATATTAATAATATTCCATTTGTTTGGAATTAAGCAACACACGTGCATAATTTTCCCCATGCTTTTCCTACTTCGAGTTTCCCCTTCAAAAACCTTGCCAATAATTCTTTTCCGTTGTTTCGAGGTTCCTCCGAAAATTCGAACATTTTTGGACACCTCAATAATCGAGTCTTAGTTCAAACCCATTTGAATTAAATTCAAATATGTTTGAATTATTTTTTCGTTCATGCCTTTTCTATTTTTCTCGGACCATGCTCATTTTATGATGCCCGAGAAAAATACTCCCTTGTGCTAACTATTGCCCAAACCCCCTCCTCATTTTTTTTCTTCTCTTATTTGGTTTCTGCTAAAAAACCAGATAAGGGAAGGAACCAGCCCGCGGCCTCCTTTTGGCCCAGCTGCCAGGCCAGGCTCCTTCCCTCCCCGCGGCCCATCTTCCCTCCAGGCCCAACCCCAGCCTCGCAACCCTAGCGACCGCTCGTCTCAGTCGCTCCCTCCTCGTTTTCCCTCGCGCCGCCAGAGGCCCTCTCCCTCTCGATCTCGCTCCCTCCTCGCTCGCTAGTCCTCCCGCATCGCGCCTCCCCTCGATCCCCCACCCTCGCTCTCCCTCGCAGCGTCACCTGCCCGTGACGTAGGCCTCAGCTCCCCTGCGTCGCGTCCTCGCCATGGCGCCCGCGGGTGGCCGCCAGCGACGGCCCCGCCTTCAAGCCGCGCCGTCCGCGCCAAGGCCTCTCCAGCTCGGTTGCCTCCCTCCGGCCCCGACGCGCCCGTCCCCTGCCGCGCCGCTGCTCCCGCGGGCCGGCCAGAGCCACCGCGCCTCTGCGTCCTTCCCTCTGGCCAGGATCTGCCGCGGCCTCGAGCAGTCCTCTCCAGCACGCGCGCCCGCGTCCCGTCCTCGCCGCGCGAAGGCCTCGTCCAGCCAGCGCCAAGAGGCCCTTGCAGCGCCTCTGCTCCATCTCCCTCCGCCTCGCCTCCGTGGCTGCCCCGCCTCTGTCTCCTCCTCGTCGCCCTGGCCTCCTCAGGCCTCACCTCCGACCTCGCCAGGATGCTGCCGACCGCCCCAAGCCTCGACGACCGCCTCCTCTGCTGGAGCACGGCGCCGCCCCGAGCTCCTCCAGCATGCTGGTCGCCCCGTCGGCCAAGCACCGCAGCTCCAAGGCCAAGGCGTCGCCCCGAGCAACCTCCGCTGCCGTTTCCGCCGGTCATGCCGCTGCCATGGCCTTGTCGTCCCGTGCTGCCCCTTTTGTGTTGCTCCTGTGTTTTTTGTTGTGTTGCCTTGTACTGTTAAACTTGTCAGGGGACCCGTGTACGCCTACATGACAAGACGGCAAGACCACAACGACCCGAACATCTACATAATACAAGTTCATCTACGGATACGGGAACGTCTACATCAACGAGTACCACTACCGACACCGTGTACCTCTACGTCGCAAGAACCGAGACCGGCAAGTCCGTAGACCCCAAGTACCTCTACCGCGTCTCCGGAATCGTCAAGACACCAAGTACCACGACGACCGAACGGCTACAAGATGACCATCAAGTTCATCTACATACGTGAACGACTACCGTCGCCGAAGACCGCGAGTACAACTACTTCCACTACCGTCGCCAACGTGAACGACTACCATTGCCCCGGAAACGAGGGATTCACCAAGTACCTCTCCGAACGGAACAACTACTTCCCACTACGGAATGAGTACCCCTACCGATGACCGTGAACGACTACTTCCTCTACTTCCGCTACTTCCCCTACGATCTCGAACCGCCCCGAGAACGATTGTTCCGAAGGTATAACCCCGAGACGTGACCCGTGGATGCATGCATGTGTTGTATGAAATGTGTCCCTTGTGTGCTCCGTGCCCGTTGTGCCCGAATCATCTTTTGTCATGCTCCTCGGTTGCCTCGTCGCCGACTCGTGGGAACCCGGCAACGGGATCACCCCATCTTCTTGCATGTCTCGCTCACGTCTCCGCCATCTTTCCTTTTGCACCGGACTCTCATCGAGTTACCGGAACCGATATGTTGTGTGGCATCATTTTCGGATCGTTGCCGTGGCACCCTTTCTTTCCACCACGGTGACATATTCTCCTTAAATACTTCATATCTCTCTTGTCAACCTTTAAGTAATAAATTGCATAAACTTGATCATGTCATCCGCATCATTTTTAACAATAGTAAAATGTTTAATTGTTGTTTGCTTATAATTACTAAACATGCATGGGGTTTTTCCGGATATGTTGTTGTTATTTCCGGCCCCATTTAAAATGTCTAGATAGTGTAGTTTCTTTATGCTTCACCTCTTGCCATGTTAACAAACATTTAATCTTCTCTTGTAAATAAACGAGAGTCAATTAAATAATAAAATGTGGTGTTTCGTCAATATGCAACTCGTTGCATATTGAGCTCCACTTAACTTGTAGTGTTGTTTGTGCACTTTGCCATGCCATGCATAATTAAACCGGACATGCATCATACTTGGATGTGCATCGTATGCCATGTCTATGCTTGTGTGTTTACCGTGTTGTTTCCTTCTTTCCGGTTGCTTCTCTTGTTAGCTTCGGTTTCGTTCCGGAGTTGTGAGGATTCGCTTGACTGTTGCTCCGTCTACTTCATGGATCCGTTCTTCTCCCTTGTGGAATCCCAGGCAAGATGATCATACCCTTGGATACCTTTACTACCATTGCCATGCTTAGTTGTCTCGATGCTATCATTACATGTCGCGCTACCCACCTTTTATGTCAGCCTCTCCTTGTTGCCATGAAACCTCTAACATTTGAAACCTTCCTAGCAAAACCACTGTTTGGCTATGTTACCCGCTTGCTCAGGCCCTCTTATAGCGTTGTTAGTTGCAGGTGAAGATGAAGATCGTTCCAGGAGGGAACTTGTTGTTGTTATATCACAATATCTATAATTATTATTAACACACCTATATACTGGGCATGGGTGGAAGGCTTGGCCTTTTGCTCGGTGTTTTGTTCCACTCATGCCACCTTAGGCGCCGATAAACCGGCATTATGTTCCTTGATTTTGCGTTCCTTACACGATGGGTGGATGGGGACCCCTTGACAGTTCGACTTTGAATAAAACTCCTCCAGCAAGGCCCAACATTGGTTTTAATTTGCTCATAATAACAACTTAATTAATTAATTAAATTGCATAGGGAGTTAGCGCTACCCGAGGATTCTTTCTACATAGCAGGGGGGGCCAGTGCTGATGGTGTTGGTCCCAAACGAGCAGACTGCGGGGCCGCCTCGGGGAAACCCGAGGTATCTGGTATAACCTGTAGGATGTCTCATCCGGTTGTGGCCTGAGACGAGATACGCGCGGCTACTATCAGGGTGTCGGCACGCCGGGAGGTCTTGCTGGACTTGTTTTACCATTGTCGAAATGTCTTGTGCTACCGGGATGCCAAGCCTGATCGGTTTTCCCTAAGATAAGGAGTGATGATAGTATATTTATCACTTCAGCTAATCGTGAGAGCTTGTGATGGGCTAAGTTGGAACACCCCTGCAGGGTTATGATCTTTCGAAAGCCGTGCCCGCGGTTATGTGGCAGATTGGAATTTGTTAATGTCCGGTTGTAGAAAACTTGATAGAGGATCCGAAGTAAAACACACAACTGTGTGAGTAACCGTGACTGTCTCTATTCACTTTGAGAAGAGAACACGGTGGGGTTATGTTTGACTCGTATGTAGTTCAGGATCCTTAGCGATCACTACTTTTGCGACCGTTTGCGTAGATGCTCATCTTATTCTGGTACTCGTAAGTTAGCCACCATATTATGCTTAGCCGCTGCTGCAACCTCACCACTTTACCTCTTCCTACCCATAAAGCTTTGCTAGTCTTGATACCCATGGTTATGGGATTGCTGAGTCCTCGAGGCTCACAGATACTACAACACCAGATGCAGGTTCAGCCGAGTTTGAAGCAGGAGCTGGTTCAAGTTCTTCACTGGGAGCCCGATGAAGAGAGTAGCCGTATGTTTGTGACGTTTTGACGATCAGTAGTGCTTTCTACTAGGATTCGATCCTGACCTGTGGCTTTATGTTGTTTTGGTATCTTGTCTTTTGGATCTTACCCTTAGATGGGCTGTGATGTTTTGAATGATGTTCTGCTTATGTAATGTATTGTGTGAAGTGGCGAGTGTAAGCCAACTATCTTCTTTTGCAATTTAATCCCTCTTTTACATGAGTCGTGCAAAGATACCAAACTTGAGATCATTCTAGGATGGGCTTATACCTTTAAGTCGTGCCTCGAAACGTAGGAGGTATAGTCCCATCCTGGGCATTACAAGTTGGTATCAGAGCCTTCTCCGACCTAGAAGCCCCCACTGATTGATCGAATCGTTGACGGTTGAGTCCAGGCACACACTTAAAATGTTTTGAGTCCTATATATATATATATATCAGAGAGTAGGATTTCTTTGCTCCTCATCTCTTTTCGCTCTGGTGAGGACTCCTGACGATTACTCTTGCCTCTTCTACTTTCAAAAATTGCACCAATTTTTTTTTAGGATCTCGCGAGTATTGTTTGGATTGTTTCTATGTCTTTGTGACGAGAACATTGTTCTCGATGCCTCCTGTCATTAGGGGTTGTGGCAGTGTCCCGGGGAGTTGAGCTCCGAGGTGTTGTCGTCACAAATCCATCGCGGCAATACTAGAATACTTAAGACGGCCGACATCGAAAACTCTCCTATGCGGTTAGTGGCAAGATAACCCCGACATCACCCAGTACCGGGGAGGTAGTTCGGGAGTATTGCCATAGCTTGTATAGTAGATGCGTTTCGAAGGTCCGAGGTAAACGGTTTCCGGAAAAGACCGGTTATGTGTTGAAGGATGGATACAGCTGGATGTAGGTTTAGAGTTGATTGCGCGGTGCTTCCCCTGTATCCCCAACACCTGATTGCATAACTGGAAACTTTCGGAAATTAATAGGTGGGTTCATCTAGTAGTTCTAGGCATTCTTCCAACGAGTGCATGATATGAAGTTCGGGGTTCTACATTGAGTGATGTGGTTTTATGGGCTTGTTCCGATCGGGAGTTGCATCTTAAAGGGTCCTTGGCTATGCTGATCCGGGGATTGCAAAACCCTTTTGTAACACGTTCCATGAGCTTTCAGCACGAATTTGTCGAATGAAGCTTCTATCTTGTATTTGTTCTATCTGTTCTTTGTTCCTTTTATTTACTTTTATTTATCCAAGTGGCTTCTCGTCAAGCTGATGTACCTACGGAATTCATGCGTTCAATTCTCTGTTCGGATAGATATGTTGCAACATAATCTTCTTCATAAACACATCTATCTTTTGTTTTGTTTTGATTCTGGTATTCGAGTTGCTTCGATGTCAAATGTTGATTCCATACCTTTCTTAATCGGTGTTCTCATATTTCTATGGGAGTGCTAATCCTTCTTAACCATCGAGATCTTCATGTTAATCCTTTTCAACCGGTGTGCCTTCTCTTCAAGTTACTCCATACGGATGTCGTTGAGAAATCTGACGATTTGTCTGTTTCATTCATTCCAAGTTGTCCTTGTTTTCCTCACCCTCCCACCCTTCTTCTTCTTGGAGCCAGAAATTCTCAAATGAAGTATCCATTTTATTCATGTGATATTTCTTCATTTTTTCCTTCAATGTTCTTATCCGGTGATTTATCGTGAAGTTGCTCAAGAGCTTCAAGTTCATCATTCTTTTGTTCTCAAATTCTGCCGATGGATGTAATTCAAGATTTCGGTGTTGATCTTATCATTTTCCTCATTTCATAATGCTTTCTTATTCCGGTGCACCAATTAATCATTCTCCTCTTGTTATTCATATCCGGAGTGCTGAAGATTCATAATTCCATTCTTAATCCGTTCAAATTATTTTTTGAGGATTGTCATCCTATTCAAGCCATTTAATTCAACCGGTGCAATATCTCTTCAGCAATCTTTTTCAACGGTGATTTCTTTGAGTGGGCCCTAACCCACACGTCTTTTCCCAGGATCTTACCTGACTCTTCTAATTATTTTCCGGAGTTATTTTCAAATTCCTTTCAAGTGTGACGTAAGAATGATTTCCATCAGCCACATGCCTTCTCCAAGCTCGCTTTCAAATTCTTTTATTTCGTTGGTTCAACCTTTTTAATTCTTCATTCCGGAGTGCTCAACAATTCTTATGGCATTTCTCGTCTTCATTCTCAACATTTGGAGACCGGAGAACTGTTTCTCTTAAATCTTGGCCCGTCTTCTTGAAGATTCGTCGTTCTAGCTTCATACCATCCTCATAAGTGTTCCGTTTGTGAGGAATTCTTTTTACCATCCGAAGCATTTCATGAATTTTTTTCTTTGTGATCCTCCGAAGGCCATCATTTCAGAATATTTCTTCGTTCTCAGTTTTCAACTTCGTCATCCAACTATTCTTCATTGATGCCTCTTCGTTCGTCTCCATATTCTTACGGTGGCTCATTCAAGATTACTCTTCCGTTGTTATCGTTTTAATTCAATTGTTCTTTTCACAATCCTACCGGTGGTTCGTTGAAGATTTACCCAAGTTTGTGCTAGATCTCTCTTTAATTCTTTCCAACGAGAATAAGTAGTATGCCAAATCCTTTGGTTGTCATCAATTTAAATTGGTAAAGGAGATGCATAACATAATTCTTATTCTTTTCCTTCAAGGTGATTTAATCCCTTCCTTCGGAGCTTGTTCATCATATCTTATTCTCGGTTCTAAGTTGTTCATCTTGTTTTCCGGAGCTCCATGTTATTTCAATTATATCATTTCAAGCTCCATCTAATTCATCGCGGGCCTTGAATCTTTTTCTTTTCATCTTTCGCTTCTCATGCTTTCATTACCGGAGTTCTTCATGGTGGTTCATCATGTTTTAATTCATCCTCGAAGTTTTCATCATGATTCTTGTTGGAGCTCAAGCATTCTTCATCATGCTTCCAATTGCAATCCTTTCTACCTTATCTTTTCAGATGGTGTTATGTCATTCTTGACAATTCCTTCATGTTTCATGATTCACGAGTTATCAAGAATGAGATATTTAAAACCATCATTTTCTTTGTTCAGGAGATCTTTTCAACCCTCATTTTTATATCTTGGAGTTATCTTGGTTTGTATTCACCTAAAAGCTTTCCTTGAGAATTGTTGCTATTATGGTGCTTATAAATGACCCAAGTTCTTCTTTTATCATTCCGGTGAGATAAGTTTTCATCTCCTTGTGATCTCAATCCAATCAATCGTTTTCGTTAGTGGCTGGTTGTCACCTCATAATTTTGAGATGTTTTCCATAAGCCCACAACGAGCTTATTCTTTTCGTTGTTGATTTTCCATCAACCCAATTCAACCCTTCTTCGTAAGGATGTTTTTCATATTCAATTTTGTCGGAGAAGTTGTCTTTTTCTTCTCCGTTCAATTCTTTCATTCAGTTATACTCTATTCTTTCATTCCGGAGGCTTTGTGATATTGCTCTCTTTAACCATCATCTCGTTTTTATCGAGAATCATGTTCTTTCCCTTTTATCATTTAACCGGAGTGTTATGTCCTCTTTTCAAGTTCTCTCATCTTATCAACTTTTGCCTCTCTTTTTCAACCGGAGTGCTGTCTGAATCTTTTTACCCCTTGTGCCATTCTTTCAATTGTTTCGGAGGCAATATGTTGTTGTTTTTATCAAGTATCTTCCCAGCTTGGCTAGTTCTTGTTAATTCCTTCCATTTTCAGACGGAGTGCTGTCCAAATTCTATCATTCTTATTCTTTGGCTATACCGTTGCAGTTTCATATTCTTGGTCCGTGAACTCTTGTATCATGTCTTTCAACCTACAAGGTTCTCATAATGTTCCTTGTTCCTCTTTTCTAACGGAGTTTTCATCTTCGTTCATCTCCATTGTACTCTTATTCAACTTGTTCAACCTCTCAAGGTTCTTTGGTTTCACTCGTCTGTCAAAGAAGCAACTTTGTTTTACCCCTTCTTCTTCCGTTTTTACCCGGTGCTATCTCTAGGATCTCGGGTCGAGATCCTCTGTTAGTGTGGGAGAGTTGTGACGCCCGAAGACCGACGTCCCAGAAGATTCCAGAAGATTCCAGAAGATTCCAGATGTTCCGGGTTCTCTCTTGTGTTTTAGTTGTGCTTGCTTTATTTATTTTTATTGCATCATGTCATCATGCCATCATGTCATTTTTATTTTGCATCAACCTAAATAAATTGTGTGGACCTTCGGTCCATTTAAATCGAGGGAAGGATGACTTCTCTTTATAACATATAAAAGTCTCTCAATATTATTAGGGAGCTATATTAATAATATTCCATTTGTTTGGAATTAAGCAACACACGTGCATAATTTTCCCCATGCTTTTCCTACTTCGAGTTTCTCCTTCAAAAACCTTGCCAATAATTCTTTTGCGTTGTTTCGAGGTTCCTCCGAAAATTCGAACATTTTTGGACACCTCAATAATCGAGTCTTAGTTCAAACCCATTTGAATTAAATTCAAATATGTTTGAATTATTTTTTCGTTCATGCCTTTTCTATTTTTCTCGGACCATGCTCATTTTATGATGCCCGAGAAAAATACTCCCTTGTGCTAACTATTGCCCAAACCCCCTCCTCATTTTTTTTCTTCTCTTATTTGGTTTCTGCTAAAAAACCAGATAAGGGAAGGAACCAGCCCGCGGCCTCCTTTTGGCCCAGCTGCCAGGCCAAGCTCCTTCCCTCCCCGCGGCCCATCTTCCCTCCAGGCCCAACCCCAGCCTCGCAACCCTAGCGACCGCTCGTCTCAGTCGCTCCCTCCTCGTTTTCCCTCGCGCCGCCAGAGGCCCGCTCCCTCTCGATCTCGCTCCCTCCTCGCTCGCTAGTCCTCCCGCATCGCACCTCCCCTCGATCCCCCACCCTCGCTCTCCCTCGCAGCGTCACCTGCCCGTGACGTAGGCCTCAGCTCCCCTGCGTCGCGTCCTCGCCATGGCGCCCGCGGGTGGCCGCCAGCGACGGCCTCGCCTTCAAGCCGCGCCGTCCGCGCCAAGGCCTCTCCAGCTCGGTTGCCTCCCTCCGGCCCCGACGCGCCCGTCCCCTGCCGCGCCGCTGCTCCCGCGGGCCGGCCAGAGCCACCGCGCCTCTGCGTACTTCCCTCTGGCCAGGATCCGCCGCGGCCTCGAGCAGTCCTCTCCAGCACGCGCGCCCGTGTCCCGTCCTCGCCACGCGATGGCCTCGTCCAGCCAGCGCCAAGAGGCCCTTGCAGCGCCTCTGCTCCATCTCCCTCCGCCTCGCCTCCGTGGCTGCCCCGCCTCTGTCTCCTCCTCGTCGCCCTGGCCTCCTCAGGACTCACCTCCGACCTTGCCAGGACGCTGCCGACCGCCCCAAGCCTCGACGACCGCCTCCTCTGCTGGAGCACGGCGCCGCCCCGAGCTCCTCCAGCACGCTGGTCGCCCCGTCGGCCAAGCACCGCAGCTCCAAGGCCAAGGCGTCGCCCCGAGCAACCTCCGCTGCCGTTTCCGCCGGTCATGCCGCTGTCATGGCCTTGTCGTCCCGTGCTGCCCCTTTTGTGTTGCTCCTGTGTTTTTTGTTGTGTTGCCTTGTACTGTTAAACTTGTCAGGGGACCCGTGTACGCCTACATGACAAGATGGCAAGACCGCAACGACCCGAACATCTACATAATACAAGTTCATCTACGGATACGGGAACGTCTACATCAACGAGTACCACTACCGACACCGTGTACCTCTACGTCGCAAGAACCGAGACCGGCAAGTCCGTAGACCCCAAGTACCTCTACCGCGTCTCCGGAATCGTCAAGACACCAAGTACCACGACGACCGAACGGTTACAAGATGACCATCAAGTTCATCTACATACGTGAACGACTACCGTCGCCGAAGACCGCGAGTACAACTACTTCCACTACCGTCGCCAATGTGAACGACTACCGTTGCCCCGGAAACGAGGGATTCGCCAAGTACCTCTCCGAACGGAACAACTACTTCCCACTACGGAACGAGTACCCCTACCGATGACCGTGAACGACTACTTCCTCTACTTCTCCTACTTCCCCTACGATCTCGAACCGCCCCGAGAACAATTGTTCCGAAGGTATAACCCCGAGACGTGACCCGTGGATGCATGCATGTGTTGTATGAAATGTGTTCCTTGTGTGCTCCGTGCCCGTTGTGCCCGAATCGTCTTTTGTGATGCTCCTCGGTTGCCTCGTCGCCGACTCGTGGGAACCCGGCAACGGGATCACCCCATCTTCTTGCATGTCTCGCTCACATCTCCGCCATCTTTCCTTTTGCACCGGACTCTCATCGAGTTACCGGAATCGATATGTTGCGTGGCATCATTTTCGGATCGTTGCCGTGGCACCCTTTCTTTCCACCACGGTGACATATTCTCCTTAAATACTTCATATCTCTCTTGTCAACCTTTAAGTAATAAATTGCATAAACTTGATCATGTCATCAGCATCATTTTTAACAACACTAAAATGTTTAATTGTTGTTTGCTTATAATTACTAAACATGCATGGGGTTTTTCCGGATATGTTGTTGTTATTTCCGGCCCCATTTAAAATGTCTAGATAGTGTAGTTTCTTTATGCTTCACCTCTTGCCATGTTAACAAACATTTAATCTTCTCTTGTAAATAAACGAGAGTCAATTAAATAATAAAATGTGGTGTTTCGTCAATATGCAACTCGTTGCATATTGAGCTCCACTTAACTTGTAGTTTTGTTTGTGCACTTTGCCATGCCATGCATAATTAAACCTGACATCCATCATACTTGGATGTGCATCGTATGCCATGTCTATGCTTGTGTGTTTACCGTGTTGTTTCCTTCTTTCCGGTTGCTTCTCTTGTTAGCTTCGGTTTCGTCCCGGAGTTGTGAGGATTCGCTCGACTGTTGCTCCGTCTACTTCATGGATCCGTTCTTCTCCCTTGTGGAATCCCAGGCAAGATGATCATACCCTTGGATACCTTTACTACCATTGCCATGCTTAGTTGTCTCGATGCTATCGTTACATGTCGCGCTACCCATCTTTTATGTCAGCCTCTCCTTGTTGCCATGAAACCTCTAACATTTGAAACCTTCCTAGCAAAACCACTGTTTGGCTATGTTACCCGCTTGCTCAGCCCCTCTTATAGCGTTGTTAGTTGCAGGTGAAGATGAAGATCGTTCCAGGAGGGAACTTGTTGTTGTTATATCACAATATCTATAATTATTATTAACACACCTATATACTGGGCATGGGTGGAAGGCTTGGCCTTTTGCTCGGTGTTTTGTTCCACTCATGCCACCTTAGGCGCCGATAAACCGGCATTATGTTCCTTGATTTTGCGTTCCTTACACGATGGGTGGATGGGGACCCCTTGACAGTTCGACTTTGAATAAAACTCCTCCAGCAAGGCCCAACATTGGTTTTAATTTGCTCATAATAACAACTTAATTAATTAATTAAATTGCATAGGGAGTTAGCGCTACCCGAGGATTCTTTCTACATAGCAGGGGGGCCAGTGCTGATGGTGTTGGCCCAAACGAGCAGACTGCGGGGCCGCCTCGGGGAAACCCGAGGTATCTGGTATAACCTGTAGAATGTCTCATCCGGTTGTGGCCTGAGACGAGATACGCGCGGCTACTATCAGGGTGTCGGCACGCCGGGAGGTCTTGCTGGACTTGTTTTACCATTGTCGAAATGTCTTGTGCTACCGGGATCCGAGCCTGATCGGTTTTCCCTAAGATAAGGAGTGATGATAGTATATTTATCACTTCAGCTAATCGTGAGAGCTTGTGATGGGCTAAGTTGGAACACCCCTGCAGGGTTATGATCTTTCGAAAGCCGTGCCCGCGGTTATGTGGCAGATTGGAAATTGTTAATGTCCGGTTGTAGAAAACTTGATAGAGGATCCGAAGTAAAACACACAACTGTGTGAGTAACCGTGACTGTCTCTTTTCACTTTGAGAAGAGAACACGGTGGGGTTATGTTTGACTCGTATGTAGTTCAGGATCCTTAGCGATCACTACTTTTGCGACCGTTTGCGTAGATGCTCATCTTATTCTGGTACTCGTAAGTTAGCCACCATATTATGCTTAGCCGCTGCTGCAACCTCACCACTTTACCTCTTCCTACCCACAAAGCTTTGCTAGTCTTGATACCCATGGTTATGGGATTGCTGAGTCCTCGAGGCTCACAGATACTACAACACCAGATGCAGGTTCAGCCGAGTTTGAAGCAGGAGCTGGTTCAAGTTCTTCACTGGGAGCCCGATGAAGAGAGTAGCCGTATGTTTGTGACGTTTTGACGATCAGTAGTGCTTTCTACTAGGATTCGATCCTGACCTGTGGCTTTATGTTGTTTTGGTATCTTGTCTTTTGGATCTTACCCTTAGATGGGCTGTGATGTTTTGAATGATGTTCTGCTTATGTAATGTATTGTGTGAAGTGGTGAGTGTAAGCCAACTATCTTCTTTTGCAATTTAATCCCTCTTTTACATGAGTCGTGCAAATATACCAAACTTGAGATCATTCTAGGATGGGCTTATACCTTTAAGTCGTGCCTCGACACGTAGGAGGTATAGTCCCATCCTGGGCATTACAATGTATGCCGATGTTCACTACGTTTGGAGGGAAGCTACGTCACCGTTTAGAGAGGTGGGAGTTACCACGAAGGCACACTAACGCCACGAAGGCTCACCCTATTATCTCTTTGAGATATCACCACGAAGGTGATTCCCAACCAGTAGTGGTAGGTCTTTAGGTGACCTCCAAACCCTCACAAACTTTCCGGGGGGTAATCACAATGTTTGATTCATCTCTGAAGAACTCCTACCGCCTAGGAGTCTCCAACCTCCAATAGTAACAAGAACGATGGGAAAAGCTCAAGACTTGCTCAAGTCACAAATTCCTTTGGTGCAAAGAAGAGGAGGGGGTGGATCTATCACTTGATTGTACAACTTCTCACGAATGCCTTCAAATCCTTTTGGGATCTAAGATTTGGTGTATCAAGGTGAGAGAGAGTGTGAATGTGTTCTTGAGTAAGCTCTAAGTGAATGGTCAGCCCTCTCTTGTGGAAGAAAAAGACTGTATATAGTCATAGTAGAGAGCAGACCGTTGTGAAGAAAAACGTACTGCAAGAGTCGGACGTCCGGTCATTACCGGACGTCCGGTGGCACTGGTAGCATCGGACGTCCGACAAAGGCCGGACGTCCGGAGCCTGACGGTTCACCAGACGGGGCCACGTAGCATACTGTGTGCACAGTTGTCGGACGTCCGGTGACCGGACGTCTGTAGGGTTTTGGACATCCGCTATTTTCTTTCTGTGAAGGAGTGCCGGACATCCGGAGTGTGCCGGACGTCCGTTAGGCGCTGAGGGACCGGTCGTCCGGAGGAGACCGGAAACCCGCTATTTAGCTTCTGTTGAGGAACACCGGACGTCCGGAGCGTGTCGGATGTCCGTTAGGCGCTGAGGGACCGGACGTCCGGTTGGCTGTGAAGGTCCGGACATCCGTAGAGTGTCGGACATCCGGTGATAACTGAACACAAAGGTTTAGTTGCTCATACCTCTAGGTGCACAGAATATTATAATTGATATGGATAGAGTAGAGATGATGTGGGAGGATACTTTGTACGTTTTGAGCAAGCCTTTCACAATATCCACCGATCCCCTCTTAATAGTGCGGGATCCCTATACTCACAACCAAACTGAAAATCAAGCTAGAAGCTATTATCTTGTATATCCGTTCTTGAGTGATGTAGATTTGTGTGTATTCATGATCCACACACGTATTGAAACATAATCCTGAGATATACTTGATAAACATGATTAGTCCCATATATGCATGTTGTCATTAATCATCAAAATATAATTAAAGGCAAGATTGCACTTTCAATCTCCTCCTTTTTGGTAGTTGATGACAACATGCATGCACTTCTCAAAAACTATAGTAAAGACTTTCAAATATCGAAATGATGTTGTGGAGCTCCCCCTAAATAGGTGCATGAACAATAATAAACAATAAGAGAGGAGCTCCCCCTCAATATGATATCATGACAATCTCATTCACAAGATCTCATAACAAACTCATACACAAGATATCATAAACCAATCTCATACCCATGATATAGCACAATATTTCCATAGATAGATAGGTGCATCACATAATAGATAAAGGTTCAACTCATAGCACATCATAATAGGTTCACATCATAGGTTCGATACAAATCTCACATCATTACATAAATAGATAATTTCCTAGAGAAGTGCCTACTCCCCCTTTGGCAGCTACTACCCAAAAGGTGTCAGATCATCATAAAGCATCATCATCATCATCATCATGAGTACCACTGCCACCAGCCTCGTCAAGGAATTCAGACCACTCTGGACCCGAGGGAAAGCCAAAGTCAGAAGGCGGATCATCTGGAAGACGTTCATCATCACTCACATTGAATACTCCGGAGTCTCTCAGACGAGCCTTCAAAGCATTCTTGGAAGTAACCATGCGAGTGACTACATCGTGATTCTGGGAACACTGAAAGGTAATAGCCTTCATCATGGCAGAGTGAGCTTTCCCAAGAAAGGGGCAATGCGTCCAAGAGATGAAGAACCGGAAGGAGCAGTGGGAGGAACATAAGCAGCAGCTCGACGAGGATGAGTAGAGGAAGAAGAGGGCCTGACCCAGTCATCCACCATGTGGGATGGAATAACCCACTGCTCATGTAAATGAGTGCGGACAATGGGAAAGGGCGCTACACTCTCAATAAACGCCTGAAGATAGGGGGCATGAGGAAAGGCCCGCTTGAATTGATAAGAAGCGAGACGGATCTCATGCCACAGAAAATGAGGAACATTTATCTTCCCTTTGGGTGTCGTATAAAGACGATGCATGAGGTCGATGCAATAGCTATTGCACGACCCTTTGTCTCCCATCTTAGGGTAGACGGTGCGAATGACACACTGAAAGATGATGTAAAAGGGGGAGCGCCAGATTGACACTTGGTTTAGATCCTTCTCTTTCTCCTCCTTAGTCATCTCAGTTATGGGTTTGAGGAGATCCATGCAAACATTTATGCCTTTGGGCTTATGGCGGGGATCATCCTTGTGTATTTTGAACCCACTATCAGGAAAACCCAGAGCAGCGACAAATTGGGAGTATGAGGCTGTAAGCACTGTGTTGGAGGTCATCCAAGTGACGGTGTTGTTGGG
This sequence comes from Secale cereale, assembly GCA_902687465.1. Classification (NCBI taxonomy): domain Eukaryota; kingdom Viridiplantae; phylum Streptophyta; class Magnoliopsida; order Poales; family Poaceae; genus Secale; species Secale cereale. The sequence continues at coordinate 224,975,366 of LR738711.1, forward strand.
GTGAAAGTGACATGTGGCATAAAACTGACGGATGGCAGCATTGTTAAAATCATGCTGAAAGGAAAAAGGAGCAGCAAGACCCGATGTCTCAATGAGTTCAATGGCTCCCGGATACTTCGCCGGATGAGAACGAATATGCTCAAGATTGATGCACAAATGTAAAGACAGACCCTTAGGTAAAATGACAGTGGTGAATATATCTGCCAGGACATTGGTGCGAAACCGATCATCCGTGGAGTCGCTAACAACCGTAAATTGGGCTACATCACGACGAAGTGCAAGATATGATGCGATGGGAATGATATTGAACCGCTTGAATTTTCGACCGAGAGAGAGGAGGCTCAAGGGAGATGTGACGAGCATCACCTTGTGGCTGAACTGGTGGAGGAGGAGGCTTAAACGTGGGTCGCCGAGTCCCGGGCTTGGGTGCAGCTGTGTGAGCAGATCCAAATTCATCCCTCTAAATAGCTTCGAGTTCATCCTCAAAGTCGGATTCCTCCGATGAGGAGTCGCTTGTGGGGCTGCAAGGCTGGGCAGCGCGCTTCTTAGGGCGAGTGCGTTCTTGGGAGTCATCGGAGCCTCCACGGCGAGATGGGCGAGCGACCCCACCTGTGGCCTCCTTGTGTGCAGAGTGTTTGACCTTCGGCATCCCAACCTAGAAGAAGAAGAAACACCCAAAATCAACACCCTACTCTCATAGATCGAGGGCAAGCCCGAGGGATGAGAGGAGGAGAAGAAGAAGGGGCTACCTTGGAGTGGACGAACGAGAAGGAGAGGTGCCGTAGAGAGGTGCGACGGAGGGGAGGGAGCGACAACGAGGGAGCAATGGCGAGGGGCGACGGCGAGGGGACCAGGAGCAGCCCGATCAATTGACGGCGAGGGGCCCCCGGCGGCGGCGGCTAGGTGATGGGGACGGCGGGGTGGAGAAGATTTAGGGTAAAACTGCGTCCCACGCGCCCGCCTTATATATATGGGCCAGGGATATTCCGGACATCCGGTGGTTTCCGGACGTCCAGTCCTTTAACAATTAGCGGAAATCCGATCGTACCGGACGTCCGACATGAAGTTTACAGAAGGGGTTTTACGGACGTCCGGAGCGTACCGGACGTCCGGAAGCACTCGGAACACCGGACGTCCGGAAAGTACCGGACGACCGGAGGACCTCAGGATTTCGGGCTTAGGGCATTTTGTAGTGAGATGATGACACTTACATGAATCTCCGACTCTATGCGACAACTTGCTTGGTTACTATTTTTACTCTACGAGCGGTGGCTGATGCCACCATGTTTGAGCATATGTGATATGATACCTCAAGAATGTTGACTTGGGTGCATAGTCACTACTCCATCATATTAAAGCACCATATGACATGGTAAGCTTTGAGAGTGTTTGTGTAATGCCCAGTATGAGATTATACCTCCTACGTGTCGAGGCACGACTTAAAGGTATAATCTCATACTAGAATGATCTCAAGTAAGGTATCTTTGCATGACTCATATAAAAGGGGGATGAAATTGCAAAAGAGTAGTTGGCTTACACTCGCCACGTCACACAATACATTACATAAGCAATCATCATCCGAATAACATCACAGTCCGACTACGGACGAAGATCCAAATGAAAGATACCAAAATAAATTAAGCCACAAGGTCCGAATCGCCCCTAGTAGAAGCCACTACTGATCATCGGGATAGTACACGTAGTATCGCCCACGTTCTTCATCGAACTCCCAGTACAGCTCTGTGCCGTCTCTTGTGTAGTTCACCATAGTACCTGCATCTAGTGTTGTGTAGAATCTGTGAGCCACGGAGGACTCAGCAATCCCGTTCCCGGGTAGAAAAACTATCTAAGCCTTGGGTGTGGAACAAGGCTGAAGAACAAAGGTTGCAGGTGCACTAGCACTAGCTTACGTGTTTAGAGCGAGAAGAGAAGTGCCACGAGCGTCAAAGTGATCACGAAGTGATCCTATCTAAAAACGTCAAACATAACCCCACCGTGTTCACTTCCCGAACCCCTTCGGGAAATGACCATCACGGTTACTCACGCTGGTAGTGTATTCCGAACATGGTGTCAAGTTTTCTACAACCGGATATTAACAAATTCCCATCTTCCACATAACCGCGGGCACGGCTTTCGAAAGATCAAACCCTGCAGGGGTGTCCCAACTTAGCCCATCACAAGCTCACCATCTGCGGAGTCGCAACTCCAAGGTGGGAAGACCTGAGTATTCTCGGAATCCCGTGCTCAAGATATTCCGACTAAGGTAAAACTAATCCAGCAAATCCTCCCGGCGTGCCGACACCCTGATAGTAGCCGCGCGTATCTCGTCTCAGGCCACGATCGGATGGGCGATTCTACAGGTTTTTACCAGCCCTTGAGTTTCCTCGAGGTGGCCCCGCAGAACCCCCAGTTTGGACCAACACTCATGTGGAGCACTGGCCCGGGTTGTTGATTAAGAAAAGGGTTTATAACTCCCTATGCAAGTTTTAGTATTTAGGCAAATGTAGAACCAATGTTAGGACTTGCTGGAAAAGCTTTAGCGCTAAGCGGGTTATCAAGGGGGGCCCATAAACCCCAACCGTGTTAGGGACGCATAATCAAGGAACATAACACCGGTTTATACGGTTCCTAGGGCGGCATGAGTGGAACAAAACACCAAGCAAGAGGCTTAGCCTTCCACCCATTGCCAAGTATATAGATGATTTAGTTAACAGATTATATAGTGTGATATCCCAACAATAACTTCAACATGAAGCAAGAATCTTCAAATCTTCTCCTGCAACTAGCAATGCTATAAGAGCGGCTAAGCGAAGCTTACGTAGCCAAACAACGGTTTGCTAGGTTGGGTGGTTAGAGAGATTCATGGCTACAATAGGAGGCTGACAAACAAACATGGGCATCGAGGCAATAAGCTAAAGAGCGAGACATCTAGCAATAGGCAAGGATAGTAATGATATCTGGGTCAGGTCAACTTGCCTCTCGAGTCGTCGATGGGATCGTAAGACGGCTCCTCGTACTCAACCTCGGTAGGAACCTCATTCTCGGTCTCGGCTCCCGGCTCTACTCAACACAAGAACACAACATGGCACAACATCAAACAAGGTGCAATGCACAATCAACATGATGCAAGTATGATGCATTTCATGGCAGGGATGAAGCACACAAGAACAACACAAAACAACAAGTTTAAATGAGGCCGGAATCAACATATAGCAAATCCGTTAAGTCCTCATATGCATATTTTGAGATTGGTCCAGATCTGAACAAACCTTAAGTTAAAGTTGTTAAACAGCTAGTTAACATGCACCATGATGATCTACACGAAATTCTAGTCAAGTTTCACATAAAGTTTGTTTAATTCGGAGCTACGGTCTAGAAGATATGAGCAAAACAAGATAAGCAAGGCACCGGTGCAAGATGCACCCAAACATCAAGCAAACACACTCCAAACATGTAAACAACATGATATTATGATTGTACATGCAAAATAACACAAGTTTCAGATAGGGCACGCTCAAAACGGAGCAACGGTTCAACACGTACACACGAAACAAGATACAATGCAAAGTTGAAGTTAACAGCCAGATAGCAACTTTGGAGCAAAAGATATATATGCTACAATACCCAATCATGATGAAAATAAGCATGGACATGAAGTAGACATGATACTAAACAAGCATGAACTTAGAACACACCCAAAAACCTACTAGAACACAATTAACCAAGCATGGCAAGTTGCAATAAAATTATCCAAACTTAGCCAAAATCTGGGAAGGCAAAAACATCACCACGATGCTGCCTTCGGAGGCACAAAACAACATGCCTATCATCAACACTAAGTATATACAGAATATGGTCATAAAGTAGACATATCCTACAACAAACAATTCCATTGGAGCAACTCCATAGGAGGCATGGATCAATAGCAACAAGCTACGCCAAATTGATCATGCTGTTAAAAACCTGACAGATATAATTTATAGCAACTTGAGAGCAAGAAATAAATAAGCTACAGCAAGCCATATGTGCAAGTGAGAGCATGGATGGATAGACAAAAACATGGACAACAAGGAATGATCATAGGCCACTCCAAAACAAGCATGGATTTGACTAGGGCATCAAGCAAACATAGCAACAAAATATCAAGTAACAGCAGTTTATAACAAGTAGCACTCTTGTCACGAAGATTAGGACATCTAGATGATCTCAAACAAGCATGCCACAATGGAACAAAATGTAGAGCATCTCACCATGATCATTTTGATATATCATATGCACAATTCGGACAAGCACACTAAAAGTTACAGCCATGCAAATTATGCAACATATTATGACAGAAAAAAGACTTAGCAGTTTTTCAGGCAAGGAAAAAAAACAGGCGAGCGAGGAATACTATATGCCGCCTAGGGCGAGGGTTAAACGGGCCTCACCGAAGCGGGCTCGGCCCGAGGTGGAGGAGGAGGCCGGCCAGGCGGCTGGGCCTGGAGGGTCTGGGCCCCGGGGAGGAGGAGGAGGCCCACGCGGTGGGGAAGATGGGCCGGCCCGGAGGGCGGGGCCCGGCGGTCGACACGGTCGCCCTCACCCGAGCAAGCACGAGGCCGCGGCGGCGGCTCGACTCTGCTCCGGCGAGGAGGATCCACGGCGAGGACCTCAGGCGGCGGGGACGGGGTGGATCCACCCGGATCCGGCGGCGGAGGGCCGGATCCGACCAGGGCGAGGCCGGCGGCGAGCTTTTCCTGCGGCGGCGGGGCGCACGGCGGCGGGGACGTGTCCGGGCGCGTCCGGACGTGTCCGGCGGCGCAGAGGGACGGAAAATAGGGGTTTACCCGAAAATGGAGGGGGCAGGACGTTTTTATAGGCATAGTGTCGGGGATATACCCCGCAGCGTAACCCGGCCAGAACTATAACCCGACCGGACTTGGCGGTTTACTTGAGACAGTTTACACTTGGCTATTCACTGGTAACCCGGCGAACGGATCATGGATGACAAGGCCCAAGGCCCAGAAGGCCGGTTCATGTTATGGTGGGCCGGTTTATGAGGAAAGCACAAGGAATATTCTCCTACAAAGGAAGCAAGACTAGGACACCACTTGTAATAGAGTAATCCTAATCCTACTAGGACTAGTCATGTAACCCGCCCCTTCAACATATATAAGGAGGGGCAGGGCTCCCCAAAGAGGGACAAGCTCTCACAAGTTAGAGGCGCCATATTCTTTAGGGCTAGACACAACTAAAGGAGAGCCGGTTTACCGGCGACTCCATGAGGGTGATAATGAGATCTAGCCTCAAACAGCATGTAGGGCTATTACCGGATGATGTTTCCCGGGGCCCGAAGCTGTCTAAATCCTTGTCTTGCGTTGCGTCTCTCGATTCTGCTCAACCTCTCTCAAGCTACTACATAGATGCGCGGCCTCACGACTAAGTCCTTACCCTAGGACATCTGCCGTGACAATTCCACGACAGTTGGCGCCCACCGTGGGGCCTGCGCACCATGGTGTTGAGTTCTTGGAGGGATTTCTTCCGGGATCAAGAAGTTTGCAATTTTCCGGTTCAACAAAGCCGGCGTGGAAAGTTCACATCAACAATGAATTCATCAGTTAAGATTGATGAAGTGTTCTACGGCAACGGATATGAGATTGAGATTGTTTTAGGGTTACAAGTTGTGCGGCCGCCTCATGCGCCATGGTAATCCGCCGAGTCTGTGACGAAGTCTTCTGCAGAAGGCGATTTATCTGCCGCGTTCTTACTCCAGAGTCGACTGAAAATTCAGACGATCCGTAGCCACAGTGCTTTATCTGTTTTACCCGGTGGGAATCCCGAAGGGCTGCGGCCGTCCTTGCTGTTCCAACGCCTTGCAACGGCTGCTCCGTACGTAACAAGAGAATCAATCCAAAGGCCATCAATCGAAGCTGCTGCTATTGTTTACTCCAGGTGAAGATCAAAGACAGGCCAATTACTCCCGTCAAGATCAATAGATTAGTACTATTTTTATACTACTATTCGCCAAGAAGCCAGGCCACCGTTTGGATCCACACACACGCAGTCAAAGGAAAAATCGGAAATCGTCCACGACTTGGAGGAAGACACGGACAGTCAGACCACAACGACCAAGAATCAAAGACGAAGACAGGGATGGGTGGTTGGACTCGGGCTCTGCATCCTTGCTATCCCGTGCCCGTCGCTGCAGCCGTGCCTCACCGGCGCGCCTCCGCTGTCGAGCCGCCTCCGCCGGTCGCCGCCGCCGGTCGTCCATGTCCCCGCTGCGGTCCGCTGACCCGCCTTAGCTGCTCCAAACCAATGGCTTCAGCCGCGCCTCAAGCTGCCACTGCAGTATGCTGCTTCAAATCACTGCCACGACTAGAACTCCTCAGCCACCACGGGTCACGCCTCACCATCGGGGCTCGTCTCGTCCACCGCGCCGAGTCTCCGTGCAACGGGGCTCCTCGAGCCGCCGTTTCCATGGTCGACCTCCGAACTTCTGCGCCGTCAGGCCGCCCCTCCGGCTTGGCGAATCGTCGCTGCTTATGCTTCAGTACCTAACACTGCAAGTCTACGGTACTACGGGTCTCCGTCGCCAAGTTGCCAACTCGCCATCATCAAAGCAACCATGACCCAGAGATGGACCGAGATGTGGACACGGATTCGACTTCACGCCGAGTCTGCCTCGCTTCGCAGCTCGGCCTCAGCTGCCTCCGCCAGCCCGCCATGCCTCGAGCTGGCCCCGAGTCGTTGCTCCCGCTCACCTGCCTGTGCAGCCGTGGGTAACCTTGTTGTCGGAGCCGTTTCAAGACTCCGGGCCTCCCCGACCGCGCGAGAACGGAGAAGCGCCGCCGCCTTCTCCTCACACCGCCCTGCGTCATGGCGGCCCTGCCTCGTCGAACCGCCGGGCTACCTCTGTCGGCCGCTTTCACCTCGCTTGAATGCGCCTTGCTTGCTTCGGACCTAGCTCGCCTCTACTACTGTCGCCTCCGCGATTCACGGAGAGCCGCCGCACCAAGCTCCCGCGCGCCGTCGCGTCACGCCTCTGCTGAACCTCCACGGTCAAGCGGCCATGTTCGCCTCTGCTGCCTCCGTCGAGCGAGACAAGTATTTTGGTCTGTGGTGGCCTTGTATGGATCCTGGTGCTTCTGGCATGCTGCCTATACAAATTCTTGGTTGCTGGGTCATGTTGCGTCTTGAGCAACCTCAAGGTCTCGTGTGACAAGCCAGATCATTGTCGCCTCCGCTGCCACGGCCGAGTCGCTTCACCACTGCTTGCACGTTGATCCGCCGGGGTTATGTTGAGTTGCCGGTCTGCCTGTGCCGCCTCTATCGTGTTGAACAGGTCATCCGTCATCCGAATAAGTCAGGTGATTTCTATCTAAATTTTTTTATTTAGCACATATTATTTTTGTTAAAGAACAGTTGATTTTTGCCTTGGTCTGCAATATTGTCTATGCAGCGCGATTGTTCACCGCGAGAGCGATGACCATGCCATGATGAATATATTTGCCAATCGCTGCTTTACGGCCTAATTTACATCAGCATGGCACGACTCGCCCGTCCGTGCCGCTTTACAACGCCACGGGCGATTCGCCCGTCCGCCCTCGCGACCGGTTCACGCGTCCTGCACCGGTTTACAACACGGAGGACAACTTGCTCATCTCTGCCGGCCTACAATACCACGGCCGACTCATCTGTGTTGCCTCTAATACTGCAGTCGTTTTACTGTCCGCCCTGCGGTCCGGTCTATTCAACATACCGGGTTGGCTAACAGACACCGATGAGGATCATAAGGTCTAAATACATCAGGTGATATCCATCGAAATCTATTTTCTTGGTATATATTGTTTTCATCAAGAAAACAGTTACTTTGATCCGTATATTTTGATATGCAGGACAGTTATTTGTTAAAGGGACCAAAGAGAGTTTGTTGCACAGCATAACTCAAACATAGGTACCCGGCGAGCACAGCTCAAAAAAGAGTATCACATGGGGGCTTCGAAAGAAACCTTCCATGGCCTCTTAAACCGGCGCCCTTGATAGAATCAAGGAATCAGCTGTGTTCTTTACACAAAGGAGTATCACATGGGAGTTTCCAAAGAAGCTTTCCATGGCCTCCTAAACCGACGCCCTTGACAAATCAAGGAATCAGCCATCTCATCTATACGAACAAGAATCACATGGGGGCTTCCGCAGTCAAGGAAGTTTTCCCATGGTCTCTTGAGCCGGCGGCGGTATGAAGCCCATCATAAGAGCACTGCTCTGGTTGCTTCCGCAATTTCCACATGATGATGAGGGGTAAAAGAGAGTTTTGGTGCCTAACCCAGCTCAAACATATGCCCCGATGAGCAAACGGCTCACACACTACCTAGGGGCTCACATCGAGTTGAATACCCTTGTAGTGAACATGGCTTGGAAGCCCGGTGCATGCACCTAAAACCCCGGATTAACCTGCCTGCATCAAGTAAATCACGCCGTCCAGGTAAACCTGGTATGACCCGTCGAACCTGCCACAAGTCAATCCTTTGGGACCCTGAACTTGGTCACGTTAAATTGACGATCATCGAGTTGATTACCTAAAGACAAAATCTTTACGAGATTTTGAAACATTGGGTAGCTTGTCATCGATGATTTGGTTAAGGATTTCAGAGCATCTTGACAGGCTTTGCTAAAATGGTTAATGACAGTAGCCTGGCAGCTCATAAAAAGCCTCGAATTTGGAGCCTGGCAGCTCATAAAAAGCCTCGACTACATGGTCTTATTTGCCCAAAAACCTTATTTTTATTTTTTATGATTTCACAAATCTTCATCTTCAAGGTCATTGGTTTTTTAACCAAGTCCATTGATTCAAGACCGGACAACTACAAGGTTGTCACTACATCTGTATTTACAGAGCTATAGCCTGGGTCATGAACACCAGTACTAATTTACAGTTAAACTGGAGCTCATTGTAACCCGATTCGGTTTCATAATGAACCGGCAAATAAACAAGGGAGTCATCAACACTTGTGCCTTGGATCATTATCTTTGACTACCGGATTAAGGTTAATCGTGACACACTTAATCACAGGTATGATACATACTTTATATTTTGTACACAGTTCAAGTTATAAACTTAGATCATGTGTTTGGGCACTATGACCCGTCCGGCGATGAACCGCCAGGACAGTTTGAACATTTTTATGCAGAAACAGATAATGACCGGTGCTTATTAAACCGGCCTGGCTTTTTGACTATAACTCGCCAGTATATGATGGTAAATAATGGCCGGTGTTTATTAACACGGTCTGGTTGTGATCAAATATCACTGGAACCGGTTTTCAAACCGGGTTATATTATTCAAATCTTCAAATAGCCAACATGGCTAGATTTTTATTATGGTTATCAATAACCAGTATTATGATTAAGGTTTTCAAAGTCGCTTTAGCGCAATGGCTATCATATTATCAATGGAAATGATCTATTCTACAATTGAAGGAATAATCCCGAGTTGTTGCAGGCTTACAACCCGGCACTTGGGGGCTACATTATTGAAATTGAGATTACATTAAATGTGCAAGTCTCATGTCGCTGCAAGCATGCACCATGACACTTGGGGGCTAATGCAAAGTCATTTTTTGCTCACCTTATTGAAGACCCGACTCATCACATTGTAATGAGCCGGCCCTTGGGGGCTACCAATTGCTCCTGTCAACAATTCAAGGTACACAAGTATTAATCCATTATATTGAAGTATCCATTGCTCAATTGGTAAAGCACAAAGCTCTTAACCTTGTGGACGTGGGTTCAAGCCCCATGATGGGAGTTATATTATATAATGTTATTTTCAATGAAGTATATACAAAGTCCCTGCTCATTATTACATAATGACCCGGCACTTGGGGGCTACACTGGTTGAAGTTTCTAAGTATCAGGAAATTATAAGTCCCAGGTTTGCTGCAAGCATGACAACCTGGCACTTGGGGGCTACATATGTGGAATATTCAGTTTTTACTAGTGATTGGGATGAACAATCCGGATTTCTTCAAGGTTGCAACATTTATATTCAAACAAGTCTTAAGCTATCACTATGTTCTCCTCTTAAGACTTGGGGCTACAGATAATATGCATATAAAGGAGGAACATCTTCAAATTCTCAGTTTTTGGCAAATCAAGAAGATTAATTGTGTGACCCGGCGTTGGAAACAATCATAACCCGGCGTCTATAAAACAGTCATGACCCGAGATCATCAGTTTTCTATAACCCGGCAATTTTGGCAATCATAAACCAGCAAGTTCTACATTTTCAAACCGGCTGTATATCGGTTGAATATTTCAAAGGCCAATATTTTTGTCAAGTCAGAGCATTGTAGGCCGATTCAAATGGATTCTTTATTTACAAAATATCTTCTGCAAGCAAATTGATTATGAAGCTGGTCTATTGACCCGGAGTTTTCAGAAGAAGTGCCTGGATTTTTTGCATTGGTAATGTTTGAACATATCTGCTAAGGAGATTTGCTATGAGATCATGGATACATATCAAGGAGGAAATGACAAGGATTTAAGGATGATCAGGTGCCGGTTCAGGAGAATATTTTAACCCGGAGCACAACCTATCAAATTTGTTCTCGTGTTTAGGTATGCAGGAAGGATCAAGTTTAACATGGATAAATCCAAATTAAACTTGGGGCTAATGTCGGGGATATACCCCGCAGCGTAACCCGGCGGAACTATAACCCGGCCGGACTTGGCGGTTTACTTGAGACAGTTTACACTTGGCTATTCACTGGTAACCCGGCGAACGGATCACGGATGACAAGGCCCAAGGCCCAGAAGGCCGGTTCATATTATGGTGGGACGGTTTATGAGGAAAGCACAAGGAATATTCTCCTACAAAGGAAGCAAGACTAGGACTCCACTTGTAATAGAGTAATCCTAATCCTACTAGGACTAGTCATGTAACCCGCCCCTTTAACATATATAAGTAGGGGCACGGCTCCCCAAAGAGGGACAAGCTCTCACAAGTTAGAGGCGCCAGTTCTTTAGGGCTAGACACAACTAAAGGAGAGCCGGTTTACCAGCGACTCCATGAGGGTGATAATGAGATCTAGCCTCAAACAGCATGTAGGGCTATTACCGGATGATGTTTCCCGGGGCCCGAAGCTGTCTAAATCCTTGTCTTGCGTTGCGTCTCTCGATTCCGCTCAACCCCTCTCAAGCTACAACATAGATGCACGGCCTCACAACTAAATCCTTACCCTAGGACATCTGCCGTGACAATTCCACGACACATAGGGAGTTAGGTGATTCCAAATGGTGAGCGGTTTTCGGCCACGCGATCACGATTCGATGACCGAGATGATGGGAGTGGTTGTGCTGGGTTAGTGGGCTGTTGTGGAGGGGGTCTTGGGCCTTAAATAAGAGGTTCTTTTAGCCCACTAGATTAACCGTTGGAGTACCAAACGAACTCCAAACGCGATGAAACTTGACATGCGGCCTACACGTACCAAAACAACATCGCACGACAAGTCTCACCTCATTCCAGGAACGTTACACGGCCTCACACGAAAGAAGGACTCGGGGTGCCACGGCCACGTGTGAAAGTGTCGGAACTCGAAACGGACAACGGGAAGAGGCGTGTGGAACCGGGTGCAAGTGACAACATGAATGCAATGCAATGCACATGACAACATTGATACGTCCAAAATGCATCACTATTTTATATCGTAATTCATCCTTATTCATTGATATATTTCACATTACGATGATGTTCTTATGTTGTTTTGGCCTATTTTACACAGTTTGCAACTTTCCGGTGTCGAAGCAGCAGACGCAGGATTCAGGGGTAAAAAGTGGACGCTAAGTTGCTGAAGAAGAATACCTCCAAATTACCTGAAAATCGACAGAGGGAATTTTCCAGACGGATCACGAAGGCACGCGAAAGAGCAACCAGAGGGGGGCCACAGGACGCCCAGGCGGCCACCTGGCGCGGGCCCCTCCCTGGCCGCGCCGGGGGGGCGCCTGGAGCCCCTGGCCCACTTCCGGCTGCCCCCTTTTGCCTATATACTCCTCGTCCTCCAAAAAACCTAAAAGGAGGAGTTTTTATGGAGTTCCGCCGCCGCTCTGTGGCGGAAACCTACAGAGAAGAAAAAGCCATCTCCGGCGGGCAGATTCCGCCGGGGAGATCACCTCTCGGAAGGGGAGATCGTCGCCATCGTCATCACCATCGTCACGGGCATCATCAAGATCATCATCAACATCATCCCCAACATCAGCACCATCTCCATCTTCATCCAATCTCATCTCACCGTTGCAACTTGTGTTGTAATCCGTACTATCTATCCTCTTTACTCTATCGGTGTTGATTACTACTTTGTGGTGAATGCTATTGAGTTTTTTTTGGAGAAATATCATTATGTCCAGATTGTTTATCATCCATTTATCTCCACTGATCATGATCTCTTTTATGTCTTGTGAGTAGTTACCTTAGTTCTTGAGGACATGGGAAAAGTCATGTTGTTAGAAGTCATATGATGTTGAAGCAATATGTGTTGTTTGATACTTAAGTTGTGTTCTTATTTTGCTAGTGGTGTTGTGTGAGTCGAACACTCAACACTTCGCCTTATTAAGGACCTAGGGGAATACATTGTGTACAAAGAATGCTTACGGTGGGTTGCCGGAGTGACAGAAACCTGAACCCCAGTTCGCACGCTTTTGCACAAGGGAACAATGGATCATCGATCGTATTGCTATGGTTAGGCTTTTGCCTTAAATACTATCTTGTATTTGCGGATGCTTGCAAGGTGTTTAATCATAAGAGTGCACTCATCTTAGTCTAGAGAGTGTACTAGCATAGATCCACCCACTCAACACTTATCAACACATAACATAGTACCGATACGGAATATGGCGAAAGCACATGACTACCTCTCCCGTGTGTCCTCAAGAACACTTTAGCCTTTATAAGTTCAGTTGCTAGGCCTCTCCTTTGCTCAGAAAGGATTGGGCCACTTGTTACTCTCCGGTGCCTTTTACTTTGCTCGCTTTTACTTTCCTGTTGCTCATATCAAGAAAACCCCTAAAAGTTATCTTTCAGTGCTTGCAGTTATCCCTTGCTCAGAATCACTTATCAATACCTTCTGCTCCTCGTTGGGTTCGACACTCTTACTTATCGAAAACGATGCAATAGACCCCTTATGGTTGTGGGTCATCAAGTACCGTTTTCTGGCGCCGTTGCCGGGGAGTGTAGCGCTATTGGTAAGTGAAGCTGGTAAGGAAGTTTTTAAATTTCTATTTTTATTTTGCTGTTGCTGCTCTTTGTCCTTATGGACAACCTTGCTATTGGATCGTTGCTTGCGGGAAGACGCCCCACACCTGTGGTGGTTGCTCCTCCCCCTACTGAAATTGTGCCCTATAAAATACCAGCTGGTATTATCGATTATGTTTTGGCTAATCGTTATGCAGGAGACAGACATCCCGGTGAACACGTGCTATATCTGTCACAACTATGTTCATTATTTAAGCTTGCAGGTGTATCAATGGATTTTGTCATGAGGAAATTGTTCTCCGTATCGCTTATAGATAAAGCTTCAGATTGGTATAAGCTTCTCGATAACTCACATTTGCTTGATTGGCAAGAGCTTATGTCTCTCTTTTATACCAAGTTTTATCCTCTTCATGAAATTCATCGAGACAGGAATTATATCTATAACTTTAGGTCTCGTGACGGAGAAAGCATAGCTCAAGCTTGGGCGAGATTGAAGTCCCTAATGCTCAAATGTCCTATTCATGAGCTCCCCAAGGAAATTATACTTACAAATTTTTATGCCAGGCTTTCTCGTCAGGATAAGGAGATGCTGGATGCCTCCTCTAGTGGAGTATTTCAGACAAAGAGTGTTGAAGAAAGGTGGGATCTCATTGAAAGGATCCAGAGGAATACCGAAGATTGGGAAATCGATAAAGGTATTGAACCCGCTATAAATTATGAGCATGATTATATTGAGAGCTATGTGAAAACTGATTACTTCAATACCTTTTGCTCTAAGATTGGTCTTGATTCCCATCTAATGATTGATTTCTGTAAGGATTTTGCCTCTCACATTGATTCTTTTAAAAAGAAGAGAGATCAGCATCATGAACCTTTCAAAGAGTTACCTGTTGATATTCATGTTGCTGACCCTATTTTGCCTGCAGTTATATATGAAAAGCCTCCTTTTCCCGCAAGAATAAGGGAGCACTCTCTTGTGACAGGCATAATAAATAAAAGTGAGAGAAGAATTGATGAGCCTGAGGACCAGATCAAGGTCGATCCTCAAGTTGCGTTGGTTAAAGACCTTGTTACTAATGATGTTTTGGATTCCAATATAAATTTTTGTGTTGTTTCCACTAACCTTGTCACAACCAAGAATAAAGGCCCAATTTCAGGTACTTCAGTAATATCTGTTAAAATAGGAGATCATAATTATTATGGGCTATGCGATTTGGGGTCGAGCGCTAGTGCTATCCCCTATTCACTTTATGAAGAGATCATCGGTGAGATTTCACCATGTGAACTTGAAGGAGTTGATGTTACCATTCATCTTGCAAACAGAGCAACTATCTCTCCTACCGGAAGTGTGAGAGATGTTGAAGTCCTATGTGGAAAGGTAAAATACCCTACCGACTTTCTAGTACTTGGTTCAGAGAGGGACAATTTTTGTCCTATTATTTTTGGTAGACCTTTTCTTAGAACTTGTGGAGCTATAATAGATTGCAAGAAAGGTAAAGTTTCTGTTGAATTCAACGGTGAGCCATATGAATTTAACTTTTCTAAGTTCTCTAAGCAGCCTCGTAGTATCCAATTACCTAGTGATGATAAAATTATTGAAAATATTGCTTCTATTGCTATCCCCCCTAATGATCCCTTGCAGCAATACATGGAGGACCACGAGAATGATTTACATATGCAGGAAAGAAATGAACTAGATGAAATATTCTTGAGACAACCTGCTATCCTGAAGCACAACCTTCCGGTTGAACCTTTGGGAATTTTATCAAAACCAAAAGAAGACCCGGTGTTCGATCTTAAACCTCTTCCCGATACGCTCAAGTATGCTTATTTAGATGAAAAGAAAGTATATCCTGTTATTATCAACTCTAACCTTTCAGGATATGAATAAGAGCGACTATTGGAAGTACTTCATAAACACCGAGGTGCAATTGGCTATACCCTTGATGACCTTAAGGGGATTAGTCCATCTATCTGTCAACATACTATCAACCTTGAGCCCGATGCTAAACCAGTTGTTGATCATCAACGATGGTTGAACCCGAAGATGATGGATGTTGTAAGAACTGAGATTCTCAAGCTTCTAGCCGCAGGTATTATCTACCCTATAGCTGATAGTAAGTGGGTAAGCCCGGTACATTGTGTTCCTAAGAAAGGAGGTACAACTGTGGTTCCTAATGATAAGAATGAACTAATACCTCAGAGAATTATTATTGGATATAGAATGTGTATTGATTACAGGAAGCTGAACAAGGCAACCAGGAAGGATCACTACCCGTTGCCGTTCATCGACCAAATGCTTGAAAGGTTATCCAAAAATACCCACTTTTGTTACCTCGATGGTTATTCTGGCTTCTCTCAAATTCATGTTAACACTGCTGATCAAGAGAAGACCACTTTTACTTGTCCCTTTGGTACTTATGCTTACAAGCGTATGCCTTTTGGTTTATGTAATGCCCCTGCTACTTTTCAAAGGTGTATGTCTGCTATCTTTCATGGTTTCTGTGAGGAGATTGTGGAAGTCTTCATGGACGATTTCTCCGTCTATGGAACTTCCTTTGACCATTGTCTCCACAACCTTAATAAAGTTTTGCAGAGATGTGAGGAGACAAATCTGGTACTCAACTGGGAGAAGTGCCACTTCATGGTTAACGAAGGAATTGTTCTTGGTCACAAGATTTCCGAAAGGGGAATTGAGGTGGACAAGGCCAAGATCGAAGCAATTGAGAGGATGCCCTATCCAAGGGACATCAAAGGTATTCGCAGTTTTCTCGGCCATGCTGGTTTCTATAGAAGATTTATTAAAAACTTTTCTAAGACTTCGAGACCCCTCACTAATCTTCTCCAGAAGGACGTTCCTTTTGTATTTGATGAAGATTGTAAGGAGGCTTTTGAAGTTCTTAAGAAAGCTTTAATAACCGCTCCTATAGTACAACCACCTGACTGGAATTTACCTTTTGAGATTATGTGTGATGCTAGTGATTTTGCTGTTGGAGCTGTTTTAGGGCCAAGAGTTGATAAGAAATTGAATGTTATACATTATGCTAGTAAAACACTTGATAGTGCTCAAAAGAATTATGCTACTACTGAGAAAGAATTCTTAGCTGTAGTATTTGCTTGTGATAAGTTTAGACAGTATATTGTTGATTCTAAAGTTATTATTCATACTGACCATGCTGCCATTAAGTACCTTATGACAAAGAAGGATGCCAAACCAAGGCTTATCAGATGGGTACTCCTTCTTCAAGAATTTGATTTGCAGATTGTTGATAGGAAAGGAGAAGATAATCCGGTGGCGGACAATCTTTCAAGGATGGAAGATATACCGCATGATCCCATCCCGGTCAACGACAGTTTTCCAGACGAGCAACTTGCCGTTGTAAAAGTACAATCTCTTTCCGATCCGTGGTTTGCAGATTATGCTAATTTTATCGTTGCGAAGTATTTGCCTCCAGGTTTAACATTACAGCAAAGGAAGAAGTTCTTTCATGATTTGAGGAACTACTTTTGGGATGACCCACATCTTTTCAAAGAAGGTCCAGACGGGATCGTGAGAAGATGCATACCGGAACATGAGCAGAAGGACATTCTCAGATAGTGTCATGATAGTCCCTATGGAGGACATCATGCCGGTGAGAGGACCGCACATAAGGTTCTTCAATCAGGTTTTTATTGGCCTACTCTCTTTAAGGATGCTAGAAATTATGTTTTAGCCTGTGATAAATGTCAGAGAGTTGGTAACATTAGTAGAAGGAATGAGATGCCTATGAATTACTCACTAGTGATTGAACCCTTTGATTGCTGGGGTTTTGATTTTATGGGTCCTTTTCCTTCTTCACACAAGTACACTCACATTTTAGTAGCTGTTGATTATGTGACCAAGTGGGTTGAAGCAATCCCCACTGAAAGTGCTGATCACAAGACATCTTTGAAAATGCTCAAAGATGTGATTTTCCCTAGGTTTGGTGTACCTAGATATCTCATGACTGATGGAGGATCACACTTCACGCAT
Organism: Secale cereale; assembly: GCA_902687465.1. NCBI lineage: Eukaryota > Viridiplantae > Streptophyta > Magnoliopsida > Poales > Poaceae > Secale > Secale cereale. Next base: position 224,992,606 of record LR738711.1, read on the forward strand.
GGAGCTTTTAGAAAAGCTTTAGCCAAGTACGATGTCAATCATAGAATTGCTTCACCGTACCATCCTCAAACTAGTGGGCAAGTTGAGCTCACCAATAGAGAGATTAAGTTGATCTTACAGAAGACAGTAAACAGAAATAGAAAGGACTGGTCAAACAAGTTAGGAGATGCTTTGTGGGCGTATAGAACTGCTTACAAAAACCCCATGGGCATGTCCCCCTATAAGATGGTGTATGGCAAGGCTTGCCATTTGCCATTAGAATTAGAGCACAAAGCTTTCTGGGCTGTTAGAGAGCTTAATGCTGACCCAAAGTTAGCTTGTGAGAAGCGTCTCATGAACTTGACTTCTCTAGATGAGTGGAGAAGTGAAGCTTACGAGAGCGCTAAAATGTTCAAGGAAAAGGTAAAGAAGTGGCATGATAGGAAGATTCTGAAATGTGAATTTAATGTTGGTGATAAAGTTTTGTTGTTTAGATCCCGTTTCAGGTTTTCTCCAGGGAAACTACTTTCCAGGTGGGAAGGGCCATTTCATATTGAAGAAGTCTATCGGTCTGGTGCAATCAAGATTAACAATTTTGAAGGCACCAAACCCCAAGTTGTGAATGGGCAAAGACTTAAACATTACATAGCAGGAGACCCTGTCAATGTTGATGTGAATATGATATACACAACAACTCACGAAGAACATGTTGCAGCCCTATTTCAGACACCAGCAGAAGCAGAATAAGAAAAGGTATGTATTACGGTAAGGAAACATCGCGAACCGCCATAAAAGTTCCATATTATGAGTTTTTGCAAAATTAGTAAAATTCTAAGCCTAAGTGGAGCCGGAGACAAGCTCCAGGGGGCCCAGGCGCCCCCCTAGCGCGCCCTACCTCCTGGCCGCGCCGGGAGGCCGCCTGGACACCCAGGAGTCCGTCTCCGACCCCGCTTTAGCCTGTAACCTTCCTTTCTGTGCATAAATTTTTGCTATATATTTGCCCGGATTGTTTCGGCAACGTATCTCGCGATTTCGTGTGTTTTCTTTTCGATCTGTTTCTGCCAGGGTAAAAAGTTATTGTTAGAGATGTCTTCTTGTGGCTCGAGCGGAGAGGACTTCTTGGGATGGCGTCTACGTCAAGTCCAGAAGGATCTTAATCAAGGGAAGCACGTTGATTGGGCTACCGAAGAAGAGATTGCCGCAAGACAAGCGGAGATGGAGTGCTCCTTGAGGGAGGAAGTCAAGACTATCACTTCCCAACAACAAGGAGGCCCAAGCAATCCCATCATGGTGGGATCTGTCCAACCTCATTATGATCTTTCTCTTAACCTTTCAGGGCCCTCTATTTCATTTGAAGATCAACGTACGCTCTCCACCATCTCCGAGGCTTATCGCATCACCAATCAGCTGTGTGAAGATTTCCGTGTACTAAAGGTACAAGTGGAGATCTTGGAGAAGGAAAACCAAACCCTTCGCCATGTCATAAGAGACTTGAAGAATCAACGCCAACAAGAATGAGGAGTGAAATCCCCTTGGGTAATGGCATTCCCTTGGCTTGTTCCAAGCTTGGGGGAGTGCCCGGTATCTTTATATTTACCCTTTGTCTTTTAGAGTCAAGTAGAGTCGTATCATGTTTAGGAAGGTTATTATATGAAATAGGTGTGTGCATTGAGGTCTATCACTCCTTCTATGGAGAGATTGTATCCGTGAGTGTGGAGTCGTCTATGATGGAATATTAATGAGAAGTCTATTGGTTCCTTTGCTGCACTCGGTATTCTCTTCACGCAATCGACCTTATATGATGATTCTTATGGGGAGTGTTGATCTTATATCAGGTATGGCTTTGAAAACTTTATTTAATCTTGGCAAACATAGCTTTGGTCATAACAATAAGCATGATTTTCTTAAAGTAGTGACATAGCAAAACCTTTATGTTATTATGCTTGAAGTGTTATGCTGACAAGGAAGACAACTTGATGTGTTATGCTTATTTTAATGTTTATGCTTTATATTGCTTTGCATCTTAGTCATCATCAATTGTCCGTTCTCTCAAAGCCTTTGCTAGCCTAAACTCTGTACTAAGCGGAATTCTGCTTGTGCATCCATACCCTTAAACCAATACCTTCCATATGAGTCCACCATACCTTCCTATTCGTGGTATTCCACTACCACCTCCTAAAGTATAGAATTTATGTGTTGTCCTTAAATATTCAAAATCTTCTATTTTGTGCCCCTGTTTTAGCTCATGAGGAAGTAATAGTTAATTCATGATCTTTTTTAAGTTGGACAAGTTTCACCCCGGGATTGCATGTCTAATCTGCAAACCCCTAATATGAGAAGGAACTGGCATGAGTGCGCCCGGCTCATGAAAGATAATACAACAAACAACCCCTCCTTCATGCTTTGTTCATGAGAAATCAGAAAACTTTGGCAGCGATAAACAAAGGAGATTAAGGGGATGTGATCGTCCCCGTGCGGGAGCCGTTCCTCGAAACTTGTCCAGCTCGAGAAGTAATTGAGTTATCTATTAGCATTCGTTGACAAATCATGCACCTCTCAAAACTTGTTTTCATTCTGTTTGATTTAAGGATAGCACATGAGTTTTCCCTACTTCCCTAGAGCAGGGGCTATCTCTTAGTTTTAGGTTGAGTCAGTTATTTCCACTTCCTTCTATTCTTAAAGAGAGCAGACATTTGATGTTGACGAGGATTCATTCATATAAAGTTGCATTAAGATTTGTCATATCATATCCTTGTTGACATTATCATTTGATAAGTAAGTTGTTTGTCAAGCCCAGCTAAAGCAAACATCTTCCTTTTTGTTAACACTTTCACTTCTTGCCTAATAACATGTTCTTTCAAAAAGCTTCAATTAATCTCATCAAAACATAAAGAGAAAGAGCAAAAGTAAAAGCTATTAGTTGTTCTTTGACCAAAGGACATGTTTGCCATGATTTGATGAGTTTCCTTAGCCCTACTTTCGATTATAAGTGTTACCACTCTTTTATAAGGGCCTTATGAGTTGAAGATTGCTGTTGAGGATATTTGAGTTTGGTGAAGAAACTGTGATGCTTCTTGTCCGTATTCTATTTATCGACACTTCACTCTCTAAACTTGTGGACAGGTTTACCGAGCTCAGTATTCGCTTGGGGATAAGCGAGGTCTAAGCTTGGCGGTGTTGATACGTCCAAAATGCATCACTATTTTATATCGTAATTCATCCTTATTCATTGATATATTTCACATTACGATGATGTTCTTATGTTGTTTTGGCCTATTTTACACAGTTTGCAACTTTCCGGTGCCGAAGCAGCAGACGCAGGATTCAGCGGTAAAAAGTGGACGCTAAGTTGCTGAAGAAGAATACCTCCAAATTACCTGAAAATCGACGGAGGGCATTTTCCAGATGAATCACGAAGGCACGCGAAAGAGCAACCAGAGGGGGGCCACAGGGCGCCCAGGCGGCCACCTGGCGCGGGCCCCTCCCTGGCCGCGCCGGGGGGGCGCCTGGAGCCCCTGGCCCACTTCCGGCTGCCCCCTTTTGCCTATATACTCCTCGTCCTCCAAAAACCCTAAAAGGAGGAGTTTTTACGGAGTTCCGCCGCCGCTCCGTGGCGGAAACCTACAGAGAAGAAAAAGCCATCTCCGGCGGGCAGATTCCGCCGGGGAGATCACCTCTCGGAAGGGGAGATCGTCGCCATCGTCATCACCATCGTCACGGGCATAATCGAGATCATCATCAACATCATCACCAATATCAGCACCATCTCCATCTTCATCCAATCTCATCTCACCGTTGCAACTTGTGTTGTAATCCGTACTATCTATCCTCTTTACTCTATCGGTGTTGATTGCTACTTTGTGGTGAATGCTATTGAGTTTTGTTGGAGAAATATCATTATGTCCAGATTGTTTATCATCCATTTATCTCCACTGATCATGATCTCTTTTATGTCTTGTGAGTAGTTACCTTAGTTCTTGAGGACATGGGAAAAGTCTTGTTGTTAGTAGTCATATGATGTTGAAGTAATATGTGTTGTTTGATACTTAAGTTGTGTTCTTATTTTGCTAGTGGTGTTGTGTGAGTCGAACACTCAACACTTCGCCTTATTAAGGACCTAGGGGAATACATTGTGTACAAAGAATGCTTACGGTGGGTTGCCGAAGTGACAGAAACCTGAACCCCAGTTCGCACGCTTTTGCACAAGGGAACAATGGATCATCGATCGTATTGCTATGGTTAGGCTTTTGCCTTAAATACTATCTTGTATTTGCGGATGCTTGCAAAGTGTTTAATCATAAGAGTGCACTCATCTTAGTCTAGAGAGTGTACTAGCATAGATCCACCCACTCAACACTTATCAACACATAACATAGTACCGATACGGAATATGGCGAAAGCACATGACTACCTCTCCCGTGTGTCCTCAAGAACACTTTAGCCTTTATAAGTTCAGTTGCTAGGCCTCTCCTTTGCCCAGAAAGGATTGGGCCACTTGTTACTCTCCGGTGCCTTTTACTTTGCTCGCTTTTACTTTCCTGTTGCTCATATCAAGAAAACCCCTAAAAGTTATCTTTCAGTGCTTGCAGTTATCCCTTGCTCAGAATCACTTATCAATACCTTCTGCTCCTCGTTGGGTTCGACACTCTTACTTATCAAAAACGCTGCAATAGATCCCTTACGGTTGTGGGTCATCAAACATGACATGGATGAAATGCACACACACACACGACAAAACGAATAAACCCGAAATGAAAGAAGAGCCCAAAATGGAGTTGATGAAGTCAAAGTTTCATATATTGCCATAATTGGAAAGTGTTACATCTGGGGCATTACAAACTCTCCTCTACTACGAAAAGATCTCGTCCCGAGATCTAGGACTGGAAGAAGGAAGGGTGCTCTGAACGAAGGTGATCTTCTCGTTCCCACGTAGCTTCTCGGTCGGTATGGTGTGACCACTTAACTTTCAAGAACTTGATTGACTTGTTGCAGGTCTTGCGCTCAGTTTCTTCAAGAATAGCGACAGGGTGCTGACGGTAAGACAACTCTTGTTGAATATCAATCTCCTCGAACGGAATGGTGCGTTCAGGTGTCTTGAAGCACTTGCGAAGTTGAGACACGTGAAACACATCATGAACATTTGCGAAGTTGGAGGGGAGCTCAAGTTGATAGGCTAGATCGCCTCTTTTTCCAAGAATCTTGAAAGGGCCCACGTATCTAGGAGCAAGCTTTCCTTTGATACAAATTCCTTGGGTTCCTTTCATAGGAGAAACACGGAGATAGACATGATCCCCAATGTCGAAGGCCAAATCATGATGCTTGTCGTCATAGTAGCTCTTTTGACGCGACTGAGCGGCCTTGAGATTCTCACGTATGACTTTGCACATTTCTTCAGCTTCTGAGATCAAGTCATTGCCAAGAAGTTGACATTCACCGGTCTCGGACCAGTTGAGAGGGGTACGGCACTTTCTGCCATAGAGGATTTCAAAAGGAGCTTTGCCGGCACTTGCTTGGAAACTGTTGTTGTAAGAGAACTCGGCAAACGGGAAACAATCTTCCCACTTCATGCCAAAAGAGATGACACAAGCTCTGAGCATGTCTTCGAGGATCTGGTTCACTCTTTCGACTTGACCACTAGTCTGAGGGTGAAACGCAGTGCTGAAACGGATCTTAGTGCCCATGGCTGACTGAAAGGAGTCCCAGAACTTGGATGTGAACAAACTTCCACGGTCTGAGGAGATAACTTGAGGAATGCCATGTAGCGACACAATTCAGAAGTGTACAACTCTGCCAGCTGAGCTGCATTGATGGATTCTTTGACGGGAAGGAAGTGAGCTACTTTGGTTAGCTTGTCAATCACAACAAAGATAGCATCATTCCCCTTCTTGGACTTGGGAAACCCAGTGACGAAATCCATTTCAATGTGGTCAAATTTCCACTCGGGAATAGGAAGAGGTTGGAGGAGACCGGCTGGACGTTGATGCTCTGCCTTCACTCTTCTGCAGACATCACATTCATTCACGAATTGGGCAATCTCCCTTTTCATGCGAGTCCACCTGTAAGATTGCTTGAGGTATTGGTACATCTTGGAACTTTCGGGATGAATCGAGAGGAGGGAGTAATATGCTTCGTTCATTATGAGCTTCCTGAGATCACCCTTGGGAACCACAATTCTGTCCTCAAAGAACAAGGTGTCTTTCTCATCAATGCGATAGCACTTGTATTTGGGAGTACCCTTAGCAATACCATGTTTCACTTTCTGCATCATAGCATCACTGAGTTGGGCCTCACGGATCTGATCTTCCAAGGTAGGAGCAACTTGAAGATTTGCAAGAAAGCCTTGCGGAACAACTTGGAGGTTGAGCTTCCTGAAAGACTCACAAAGCTCAGGCTGAAACGGCTTGAGAAGGAGACTGTTGCAATATTCCTTTCTGCTCAAGGCATCTGCAATGACATTGGCCTTGCCAGGTGTGTATTCGATGCTTGGATCATACTCTTGGATCATCTCAACCCAACAAGTCTGGCGAAGGTTCAGGTTAGGCTGTGTGAAGATGTACTTCAAGCTCTTGTGATCGGTGAAGATGTCCACTTTTCTGCCCAACAGAAGGTGTCTCCATGTGATCAAGGCATGTACGACTGCTGCTAGCTCGAGATCATGTGTGGGGTAGTTCTTCTCATTTGGCTTCAATTGAAGATAAGTGTATGCCACAATCTTCTTGTCTTGCATGAGAAACCACCAAGTCCTTGTAGAGAAGCATCGCATAATACTTCATTGGGCTTGGACTCATCCGGAGGAGTAAGAACCGGAGCAGAGATGAGCTTTTCTTTGAGTGTTCTGAATGCCACATCACAATCCGGAGTCCAGTTGTACTTGACATTCTTCTGCAGCAAGTTGGAGAGAGGCTTGGCAATCTTGGAGAAGTTCTCAACGAACCTTCTGCAATAGCTAGCAAGACCAAGGAAGCTTCGGAGTTGCTTGACGTTCTGCGGGGGTTCCCAGTTGACAATGGCTTCAACTTTCTCGGGGTTGACGGAAATACCCTCAGCAGAGATGATATGGCCAAGATATAAGACCTTATCCAGCCAGAATTCGCATTTAGAGAACTTCTCATAGAACTTGTGTTCACGGAGCCTGTCCAGAACCAAACGGAGGTGCTTGGCATGGTCTTCTTCATTCTTGGAGAATACCAAGATGCCATCCAGATAGACGAGAACAAATTCATTGGTGTAGGGGTTGAATATGTAGTGCATCATTCTCGAGAAGGTGGGTGGAGCATTTGCGAGGCCAAAAGACATGACTGTGTATTCATAGGAGCCGTAGCTCATTCTGAATGCGGTCTTGTGGATATCTTCTTCACGGATACGGATCCGGTGATAACCCATCCGAAGATCGAGCTTTGAGAACACCTTTGCTCCTTTGAGCTGCTCGAACAATTCATTGATGTTGGGGAGCAGATACTTGTTCTTTATTGTCTTCTTGTTCAATGGCCGGTAATCGACGCAAAGGCGCTCCGTGCCATCCTTCTTCTTGACAAAAAGAACAACACAGCCCCAAGGAGAAGTGCTAGGCCTGATTAGACCCATACGCTCTTGCTCATCGAGTTGTTTCTTCAGCTCCTTCAACTCATCAGGGGAAAGCTTGTACGAACGCCGACATACTGGCTCGGTACCGGGCTCGAGTTCAATGACGAATTCAACTTGACGATGCAGAGGCATGCCTGGAAGTTCTTCAGGGAAAACATCTTCATATTCATTGACCACCGGAATTTGAGAGATGGCATTAATCTCGCCCTTGTCATTGAGAGAGAATAGCCTGATTGTGTTATCTCGAGAGGCGAAGATAATCACGTCTTTGTCAGGATGAGTAAGCTTGACTTCCTTATTTGCACAATCAATATTTGCATCATGCTTGGAGAGCCAAACCATCCCAAGAATAAGATCAATGTCGGAGTTGCCGAGAATAACCGGAGAAACCAGAAAGCGGTAATCACCCATATAAATAGATATATCCGGAGCATACAAGCTAGAATGCATCCATTTTGCCGGAGAAGAAATTGTTAATTGCCTTGGTAAAGCCACTGTGTTCACATTATGCTTGGATGCAAATGGACATGACATGAAAGAATGTGATGCACCAAAATCAAACAAAACTTTAGCAGGCTTGAGATTGACTGAAAGGTTACCAAGTATCACATCTGAAGAATTCTCTGCTTGAGCTGCATTCATCAGATTCACTCTTGCTGCCTTGGGGTTGTGCTTGACAATAGCAGTGCTGACAGGTGGAGGAGGCGGAAGGCGCCTTGGGTTGGGACACTTGTTAGCATAATGACCCTTCTGAGTGCACTTGTTGCAAACCACTTCTGAGAGAGGACGGTGATAAGGAGCACTTGACTTCGAAGCTTGAAAGTGATTCTTGGACTGATTGCTTGGGTTGGGTGGGTGGGAGAAACCACGGCCACCAGAATGCTTGTTGTCGTTGGAAGGTCGTATCACTGGAGGAGGTGGAAGCCAAAACTTCCGCTGCTTTGCAACCACTTGGGAAGAAGAGGAGGAGTTGACATCATCTCTGATTTGCTTTTTGGAAGCTTCAACCTTGAGCTGGGTTGCCTCTTGCTTAAGTGCCATGTTATAGAATTGATCAAATTCATCCGGCTCGAACAAGGTGAGAGCTAGCTGGAGTTCATCCTTCAGACCACCACGAAACTGATAAATCTTGCTCTTGGCATCTCGGATGTCTTGCTTGGCATAGCGGGCAAGGTTTTGAAACTTGAGATTGTATTGATAAACAGACATGGTGCCTTGCTTCAGGTTGCGGAATTGCTCACGCATACCTTCGATGACACTAGTTGGAATGTGGTGAGAGCGGAAATCCTTGCGGAAGTCAGTCCACGAGATTTCACGTCCTTCTCTGGAATCTTTGTATTGCTGCCACCAATCAGCGGCTTGGTCCTTGAGTTGGAAGGCGGCAAACTTGACATAATCCTCAGGTCTCACGTTACTGCATTCAAAGTGCTTCTTGATGTCTGTTATCCAGTCTTCAGCATCTAGCGGATCCACACAGTAACTGAATGCCTTTGGTTGGTTTGCCAGGAATTGGTTGAGAGTTGCAAAGTGAGGTTGGTTGAAGAAATTTCCTTGGCCTTGGTTCCCATGACCACCTTGATTTGCTTGATTTGCTTGAAAGTTCTGCATCATTTGCATAAGCATCTGGGTGTTCTGGTTCGTCGCTTGCATAATTGCTCTCTAGGCCTCAGACGGAGGAGGAGGGAAAGGAGGACGATCAGGAACCTCTTTACCCTCTGGGTTAGCATTGGGAACCCTTTTAGGAGCCATCCTGAATGAGTTGACAACTATTAGCCATTGATTGAGAAAATATATAAGCTGAATCAACGGCTAGAAATTGCAACATAAGTCTTCACAAGAACATTTGAACAAGATGAACGAATGTAATCCACAGTTTAATGGTAACAACAATCTTCTTGAGAAGCCACTTGGGAGAATAAAAGGTAAATAAAAAAACAAGGAGCAGATAGAACAAATACAAGATAGAAGCTTCGTTCGACATATTCGTGCTGAAAGCTTATGGAACGTGTTACAAAAGGGTTTTGCAATCCCCGGATCAGCATAGCTAAGGACCCTTTAAGATGCAACTCCCGATCGGAACAACGCCCATAAAACTACTTCACTCAATGTAGAACCCCGAACTCCATATCATGCATTCGTTGGAAGAATGCCTACGAACTACCAGATGAACCCACCTATTAATTTCCGAAAGTTTCCAGTTATGCAATCAGGTGTTGGGGATACAGGGGAAGCATCGCGCACTCAACTCTAATCCTACATCCAGCTGTATCCATCCTTCAACACATAACCAGTTATTTCCGGAAACCGTTTACCTCGGACCTTTGAAACGCATCTACTATACGCTATGGAAATACTCCTGAACTACCTCCCCAGTACTGGGTGATGTCGGGGTTATCTTGCCACTAACCGCATAGGAGAGTTTTCGTTGTCGGCCGTCTTAAGTATTCCAGAACTGCTGCGATATATTTATGACGACAACACCTCAGAGATCAACTCCCCGGGACACTGCCACAACCCCTAAATGACAGGAGGCATCAAGAACAATGTTCTCGACACAAAGACATCGGAACAATCCAAACAATACCCGCGTGATCCTAAATTTTTTTTGTGAAATTTTGAGAGTAGAAGAGACAAGTAATCGTCAGGAGTCCTCACCAGAGTGAAAAGAGATGAGGAGCAAAAGAAATCCTACTCTCCGATGTATATATATATATATAGGACTCAAAACAGTTTCAAGTGTGTGCCTAGACTCAACTGTCAACGATTCGATCAATCAGTGGGGGCTTCTAGGTCGGAGAAGGCTCTGATACCAACTTGTAATGCCCAGTATGAGATTATACCTCCTACGTGTCGAGGCACGACTTAAAGGTATAAGCTCATACTAGAATGATCTCAAGTAAGGTATCTTTGCACGACTCATGTAAAAGGGGGTTGAAATTGCAAAAGAGTAGTTGGCTTACTCTCGCCACGTCACACAATACATTACATAAGCAATCATCATCCAAATAACATCACAGTCCGACTACGGACGAAGACCAAATGAAAGATACCAAAATAAATTAAGCCACAAGGTCCGAATCGCCCCTAGTAGAAGCCACTACTGATCATCGGGATAGTACACGTAGTATTGGCCACGTTCTTCATTGAACTCCCAGTACATCTCTGTGCCGTCTCCTGTGTAGTTCACCATAGTACCTGCATCTGGTGTTGTGTAGAATCTGTGAGCCACGGAGGACTCAGCAATCCTGTTCCCGGGTAGCAACACTATCTAAGCCTTGGGTGTGGAACAAGGCTGACGAACAAAGGTTGCAGGTGCACTAGCACTAGCTTACGTGCTTAGAGCGAGAAGAGAAGTGCCACGAGCGTGAAAGTGATCACGAAGTGATCCTATCTAAACACGTGAAACATAACCCCACCGTGTTCACTTCCCGAACCCCTTCGGGAAATGACCATCACGGTTACTCATGCAGGTAGTGTATTTCGAACATGGTGTCAAGTTTTCTACAACCGGATATTAACAAATTCCCATCTGCCACATAATCGCGGGCACGGCTATCGAAAGATCAAACCCTGCAGGGGTGTCCCAACTTAGCCCATCACAAGCTCACGATCTGCAGAGTTGCAACTCCAAGGTGCGAAGACCCGAGTATTCTTGAAATCCTGTGCTCAAGATATTCCGACTAAGGTAAAACTAATCCAGCAAATCCTCCCGGCGTGCCGACACCCTGATAGTAGCCGCACGTATCTCGTCTCAGGCCACGACCGGATGGGCGATTCTACAGGTTTTTACCACCCCTTGAGTTTCCTCGAGGTGGCCCCGCAGAACCCCCAGTTTGGACCAACACTCATGTGGAGCACTGGCCCGGGTTGTTGATTAAGAAAAGGGTTTATAACTCCCTATGCAAGTTTTAGTTGTTAGGAAAATGTAGAACCAATGTTGGGACTTGCTGGAAAAGCTTTAGCGCTAAGCGGGTTATCAAGGGGGGCCCATAAACCCCAACCGTGTTAGGGACGCATAATCAAGGAACATAACACCGGTTTATACGGTTCCTAAGGCGGCATGAGTGGAACAAAACACCAAGCAAGAGGCTTAGCCTTCCACCCATTGCCAAGTATATAGATGATTTAGTTAACAGATTATATAGTGTGATATCCCAACAATAACTTCAACATGAAGCAAGAATCTTCAAATCTTCTCCTGCAACTAGCAATGCTATAAGAGGGGCTGAGCGAAGCTTACATAGCCAAACAACGGTTTGCTAGGTTGGGTGGTTAGAGAGATTCATGGCTACAATAGGAGGCTGACAAACAAACATGGGCATCGAGGCAATAAGCTAAAGAGCGAGACGTCTAGCAATAGGCAAGGAAAGTAATGATATCTGGGTCAGGTCATCTTGCATGTCGAGTCGTCGATGGGATCGTAAGATGGCTCCTCGTACTCAACCTCGGTAGGAACCTCGTTCTCGGTCTCGGCTCCCGGCTCTACTCACATAAGAACACAACATGGCACAACATCAAACAAGGTGCCATATGTTCAAGTGAGGGCATGGATGGATAGACAAAAACATGGACAACAAGGAATGATCATTGGCCACTCCAAAGCAAGCATGGATTTGACTAGGGCATCAAGCAAACATAGCAACAAAATATCAAGTAACAACAGTTTATAACAAGTAGCACTCTTGTCACGAAGATTAGGACATCTAGATGATCTCATACAAGCATGCCACAATGGAACAAAATGTAGAGCATCTCACCACGATCATTTTGATATATCATATGCACAATTCGGACAAGCACACTAAAAGTTACAGCCATGCAAAGTATGCAACATATTATGACAGAAAAAGACTTAGCAGTTTTTCAGGCAAGGGAAAAAAACAGGCGAGCGAGGAATACTATATGCCGCCTAGGGAAAGGGTTAAACGGGCCTCACCAAAGCGGGCTCGGCCCGAGGTGGAGGAGGAGGCCGGCCAGGTGGCTAGGCCTGGAGGGTCTGGGCCCCGGGGAGGAGGAGGAGGCCCACGCGATGGGGAAGATGGGCCGGCCCGGAGGGCGGGGCCCGGCGGTCGACGTGGTTGCCCTCACCCGAGCGAGCACGAGGCCGCGGTGGCGGCTCGACTCTGCTCCGGCGAGGAGGCTCCGCGGTGAGGACCTTAGGCGGCGGGGACGGGGTGGATCCGCCCGGATCCGGCGGCGGAGGGCCGGATCCGTCGGGGGCGAGGCCGGCGGTGAGCTTTTCCTGCGGCGGCAGGGCGCACGGCGGCGGGGACGTGTCCGGCCGCGTCCGGACATGTCCGGCGGCGCGGAGGGACGGAAAATAGGGTTTTACCCGAAAAATGGAGGGGGAAGGACGTTTTTATAGGCATAGGGAGCTAGGAGACTCCAAATGGGGAGCGGTTTTCGGCCACGCGATCACGATTCGACGACCGAGATGATGGGAGTGGTTGTGTTGGGTTAATGGGCTGTTGTGGAGGGGTCTTGGGCCTTAAAGAAGAGGTTCTTTTAGCCCACTAGGTTAACCGTTGGAGTACCAAACGAACTCCAAACGCGATGAAACTTGACAGGCGGCCTACACGTACCAAAACAACATCGCATGACAAGTCTCACCTCATTCCGGGAACGTTACACGGCCTCACACGAAAGAAGGACTCGGGGTGCCACGGCCACGTGTGAAAGTGTCGGAACTCGAAACGGACAACGGGAAGAGGCGTGTGGAACCGGGTGCAAGTGACAACACGAATGCAATGCAATGCACATGACAACATGAGATGGATGAAATGCACACACGCACACAACAAAACGAATAAACCCGAAATGAAAGAAGAGCCCAGAATGGAGTTGATGAAGTCAAAGTTTCATATATTGCCATAATTGGAAAGTGTTACATCTGGGGCATTACAGTTTGTTCTTTTTATGCATTATATAGGATTGAGAGTACTCATGAGTTGAGTGTCTCCCCCTAAATATAAGCCTACATCAAGATGAGATATTAAGTTTATGCATGAATGGGTACTAGATTTCACATAATATTGTCAAGCTCCAAGATACCAAGTTCATGTAATGCCCAGGATGGGACTATATCTCCTACGTGTCGAGGCACGACTTAAAGATATAAGCCCATCCTAGAATGATCTCAAGTTTGGTATCTTTGCACGACTCATGTAAAAGAGGGATTAAATTGCAAAAGAAGATAGTTGGCTTACACTCGCCACTTCACACAATACATTACATAAGCAAAAACATCATTCAAAACATCACAACCCGACTACGGGCGAAGATCCAAAAGAAAGATACCAAAACAACATAAAGCCACAGGTCAGGATCGAATCCTAGTAGAAACCACTACTGATCGTCGGAAAGTCACAAGCAAACGGTCAAACTCTTCATCGAGCTTCCAGTGAAGTACTGAACCAGCTCCTGCTTCAAACTCGGCTGAACCTGCATCTGGTGTGGTGAAGTAACTGTGAGCCACAGAGGACTCAGCAATCCCGTTCCCGGGTAACACGACTATTTAAGCCTTGGGTGTGGATAAGGCTGAAGAAAGAATAAGAGGTGAAGGAAAAACAAGAGTCTGCAGCAGCAACTAGCACTAACTTACGTAAAAGAGAGCGAGAAGAGAAAGTGCCTCGGTCGAGAAATGATCACGAAGTGATCCTAGCTAAAGCTCAACAAACATAACCCCACCGTGTTCAACTCCCGAATCCCTATTCGGAAATTGACAGTCACGGTACACACGTTGGTAGTGTATTGAAACATTGTGTCAAGTTATCTACAACCGGATATTAACAAGCTCCCATCTGCCACATAACCGCGGGCACGGCTTTCGAAAGTTCAAACCCTGCAGGGGTGTTCCAACTTGACCCATTACAAGCCCACGATCCGCGGAGTCGCAACTCCATAGTTGGGAAGACCCGAGTATTCTCGGAATCCCGTGCTCAAGTTAAACCGAACTAAGGTAAGGCTAATCCAGCAAATCCTCCCGGCGTGCCTACACCCTAATAGTAGCCGCGCGTATCTAGTCTCAGGCCACGACCGGATGAGCACAGCGTACAGTGGCCGAAATACCCAAGTTGCCAAGGGGGGCCCCGCACACGACTCTAGTTTGGACCAACACTCAAATCGAGCACTGGCCCAGGGGGGTTGAATTAAAATAAAAGGGATAGCTAGTCCCATATGCAAGTTTTATTAGTTATTAGGCAAATAGTACCAATGTTGGGACTTGCTGGAAAAGACTTAGCACTTAGCGGTTTATCAAGGGGGTCCCATACACCCCAACCGTGTTAGGAACGCATAATCAAGGAACATAACACCGGTTTATACGGTTCCTAACGGCATGAGTGGAACAAATCACCAAGCAAAAGGCTTAGCCTTCCACCCTTGCCAATATATAGATGATTTCATTTTAAGCATTTATATAGTGTGATATAACCCAACCAAACTTCAACATGAAGCAAGCATCTTCAATCTTCACCTGCAACTAGCAATGCTATAAGAAGGGCTGAGCGAAGCGTACTTAGCCAAGCAACGGTTTGCATAGGTAGGTTGGTTAAACATGCAATGGTTACAAGTAGGAGGCTGACAAGAAGATCATGGGCATCGAGGCAAAACTATAGAGCGGAACTACTAGCAATAGGCAAAGATAGTAATGTTATCGGGGTTCGGTCATCTTGCCTGGGATTCCACAAGGGAGAAGAACAAGTCCACGATGTAGACGAAGCAACACAGACGAGAGAATCCTCACAACTCCGGAACAAAACCGAAGCTAACAAGAGAAGCAACCGGAAAGAAACAAACAACACGGTAAACACACAATCATAAGCATGTCATACGATGCACAAGCAAGCATGATGCATGTCCGGTTTAAAATGCATGGCATGGCAAAGTGCACAAACAAAACTACAAGTTAAGTGGAGCTCAATATGCAACGAGTTGCATATTGACGAAACACCACAATTAATTATTTAATTGACTCTCGGTTATTTACAAGACAAGATTAAATGTTTTTAGCATGGCAAGAGGTGAAGCATAATAAAACTACACTATTAAGACATTTTAAATGAGGCCGGAAATAACAACAACATATCCGGAAAATCCCCATGAGCATGTTTAATAATTATAAGCAACAACAATTAAACATTATAAAGTTGTTAACATGATGCGGATGACATGATCAAGTTTATGCAATTTATTAAAAGGTTGACAAGAAGATGATAAGAAACATTTGTCACCGTGGTGGAAGGAAAAGGGTGCCACGGCAACATATCCGAAAATGATGCCACGACAACATATCGGTTCCGGTATCTCGTTGAGAGTCCGGAGCAAAAGGAAAGAAGGCGTGAGCGAGTCAAACGAGATGAAAGGTGGGGCGATCCCGTTACCGGGTTCCCACGAGTCGGTGACGAGGCAACCGAGGAACATGACAAAAGAGACGAAACGGACACGGTGCACACACGGGAAACATTTCATACAACACAACAAGCATTCCACGGGTCATCCACGGGGTCGTCTCGTTATACCTTTGAAGCGTGCGTTTCGGGGCGGTTCGAAACGTAGAGGAAGAAGGCGTAGTAGTGGAAGTAGTGGTTCACGAGTCGTGGTACACGGGGCGACGGTAGTGGTACATGCCGTAGAGGGAAGTAGTTGTTCTCGTTCATCGGAGAGGAAGTAGTGGTTCACGTCATCGTGTCGTGGTACTTGGCGAATTCCTCGTTTCCGGGCGACGGTAGTGGTACACGGCGACGGTAGTCGTTCGGGTCGTCGAGCATAGTGGTACTTGTCGCATCCGGAAACACGGGTCTTCGAGGGTCGACGGTAGTGGTACTTGATCCGAGTAGTCGTTCGGGGTCACGATGACGATAGTCGTACGCGGATCGTAGACGAACTTGATGCTTCCCCGGTCTTCGGACTCCACTTGGCAAAAGAAACGGTCCCTGGACAAATCTCAACAGCACAAGGCAACAACGCAAAAAAAAAGAACACAGGCACGGTCTCGGGACGACGAGGCCAGGCAGCAGCACGGCGAGGCAGGGGCCGCGGGATCCGGTGGCCGGACGTGGGGCTCGGGGCGCTGGAGGAGCCGCAGGAGGGAGGACGTCGGGGCCCTGGCTCGAGGAGGGAGCCGGAGGCGCGGGCCTCTGGTTGCTGGCGAAGGAGGAGCAGAGCTCCTGGCCGGCGGGCGCTGCACCGGGGCTCGGCGCAGGGCAGAGGGAGGCGCGCTCGTTCAAGGGCGGAGGCGCACGGCCTGGAGGGTTCACGATGGGGCGGAGACGAGGCGAAGTGGCCGGCTGCGACGGGGCGCTTGGGGCGCTCGGGGCCAGGCGCTAGCGCGGAGGAAGGGAGACCGCGTCGGCCTTGGAGATGGAGGGGGGTGCGGGCTCGGTGGCGATGGAGGAAGGGCACGGGGCCGATGGGGTTGGTGCGGTACTGGAGGCCGAGGCGAGGAAAGAGCGAGGCGCACGGGGACAGCGCGAGGAGAAAACGGGAGGACGAGGGGGAGATGCGGGCGAGGGGAAGAGAAGGGAGATCGAGAGGGAAGGGAGATGCCTGGCGGCGGATGGGGAAAGAAGGAACGAAGGGATTCGGTCGCTGCTAGGGTTCGGAGCCTAGCGGCTGGGCCAAATGGGCCAGAAGTGGCTGAGACAGGAGGCGGCTGGGCCTGGGGGATAGATGGGCTGGAGGCTGAGCCCTCTTCCTTTTATTTCTATTCGGAGTCAAGCAAGAAGAAGAAAAGAAAGAGAAGAAGGAGGGGGTTTGGGCAAAACTAGCACAATGTTAATTTTCTCAGGCTCGTAAAAATGAGCACGACCGGAGAAAAATACAAAAGGCCAGATCGGAGAATAATTCAAACATATTTGAATTTAATTCAAATAGGTTTGAACTAAGACGTGATTATTGAAGTGTCCAAAAATGTTCAAATTTTTGGAGGAACCTCGAAACAACGGAAAAGAATTAATGGCAAGGTTTTTGACGGTGTAACTTGAAGTGAAATAGACATGGGGAAATATTGCAAGTGTGTTGCGGGTAATTCCAAACAATGGAATATTTATTATATAGCTCCCTAAAATATTGGGATGATATGTTTTAAAGAGAAGACATTCTTCCCTCGATTTAAATGGACCGAAGGTCCACACGATTTATTTAGTTGCAAAAATTAATGAGATGATGGCATGACGACATGATGCAATGCAAAAAAATAAATAACACAAGCTCAAAAGAAACACACGGGCAACCCGGAACATCTGGAATCTTCTGGAATCTTCTGGGATCTTCTGGGACGTCGGTCTCGGGCGTCACAGTTCACGCCTAAGTAGACAAAACCTAGCTTCATCCAATGGCTTCGTGAAGATGTCTGCAAGTTGCATATCTGTTCCAATGTGGGCAAGATCAATGTCACCCTTTTCCACATGATCTCTCAAGAAATGATACCTAATGTCAATGTGCTTGGTGCGAAGATGATCTTTGGGATTCTCAGCAATGTTGATGGCACTTTCAATATCACATAGAAGAGGCACATGTCGATAGGTGATACCGTAATCATTCAAAGTTTGCCTCATCCATAGTAATTGAGTTCCACAACTGGCAGCTGCAATGTATTCTGCTTCACAGCTAGAGAGGGCGATACAATTTTGTTTCTTGGTGGACCAACTGACCAACGAGCGTCCAAGAAATTGGCAGGCACCAGAGGTAGACTTGCGGTCCACTTTGTCACCAGCCCAATCAGCATCGGTGTACCCAATGAGATCAAACTTAGCATCCTTGGTGTACCATAGACCCAACTTTGGGGTGTGAACAAGGTATCTGAGAATATGCTTAACCGCCTTATGATGGCTTTCCCTAGGGGAAGCTTGAAATCTAGCACACATGTATACACTAAACATGATGTCTGGTCTAGATGCACAAAGATAAAGCAATGAACCAATCATAGAGCGATAAATAGAAGGGTCAAAAGGAATACCGTTTGTGTCTTCAGTGAGGACAATTTTGGTTGGCATGGGTGTCATACATGGACTAGCATCAGACATGCCAAACTTTGCTAGGATGTCCTTGAGGTATTTTGCTTGAGACAAGAAAATTCCTTCTTGAAATTGTTGAATTTGAAATCCGAGGAAGAATTTCAAATCCGCATTGAGTGACATTTCAAAATTCTTGGTCATTGAAGCCGCAAACTTCTTGCACAAATGAATGTTAGGAGAACCAAAGATTATATCATCTACATATATTTGGCATAAGATCAAGTCACCCTTTTGTCTCTTAGTAAAAAGAGTGGGATCGATCACCCCTCTCACAAAACCATCATCGAGTAAAAACTTCTTAAGATGACCATACCAAGCACGGGGTGCTTGTTTGAGGCCATACAAAGCCTTATGAAGTTTATACCCATAGTTTTTGTGATCGGGATCAGCGAACCCAGGTGGTTGTGATACATATACTTCTTCTTGTAGAGGAACATTAAGGAAAGCACTCTTCACATCCATTTGATGTAATGTAAAACCATTGAAAGCGGCATAAGCAAGTAAGATGCGAATGGATTCGAGACGGGCAACGGGGGTAAAGGTCTCACCAAAGTCCAAACCTTCAACTTGTGAGTACCCTTGTGCCACTAACCTTACCTTGTTTCGGACGATGACACCATTCTCATCTTGCTTGTTCTTGAAAATCCATTTTGTTCCAATGACATTGTGTTCTGTAGTTGGTCTCTCCACCAGAGACCATACTTGGTTGCGTTCAAAACTGTTCAACTCTTCTTGCATAGCAACGAGCCAATCGTTGTCCATTAGTGCGTCTTGTACCTTGACAGGCTCAATACTAGACACAAATGAGAAGTGAGCACAAAAATTTGTCAAATGTTTACGTGTGACTCTACCTTCGGATATGCCGGTGAGAATTTTGTCAACATCAACACGATCGGCCACCCGAGGCATGATGGAGGTGAGAGTTTCACGAGGTTCAACTTCATGTCCATCATCCACGTCCTCAACATATGGATCATTGATGTGTGGTGGAAGATCTTCTTCTTCATGTTGCATTTGTTGAGGTTCATCATCCATGATTACACTTTATTGCTCTTGTTCTTGTTGAAGATCTGGTTCTTGACGATGATCATGGTGAAGGACTTGATCTTCCTATGGTACTTGAGTTGTGGGCTTGGTTGAGGATTTTGATCTTGTGGTGGTGTGGGTGTTGTAATGGTTGGATATATAGGGAGTCGTGCGTCGTCTTCCATATCATCATGAGGTTTTTGTTCCATTGGAAGAAGAGCACCAACACCCATGTTCAAGATATCTTGAGAGGAATCTTCATCACCTACATCACTTAGATCAACTTGCTCTCCATGAGAGCCATTAAATTCATCAAACACCACGTCACAAGTTTCTACAACACATCCATTGGATTTGTCGTAGACCCTATAGGCGTGGGAGTTTGATCCATAACCAACAAATATACCCTCAATAGTTTTGGATTGAAATTTTCCTAACCGTTCTTTCTTGTTGAGTAAGAAGCACTTACATCCGAACACACGGAAGTACTTGACATTTGGTTTGTTTCCGGTTAGGAGCTCATATGGGGTCTTTTCCATTGTGCGGAGGAAAAGACGGTTTGAGGCATGACATGCAGTTTTGACGGCCTCGGCCCAAAAGCTATATGGTGACTTGTACTCATCCAACATAGACCTTGCCATCTCCATAAGAGTACGGTTCTTCCTTTCGGCTACACCATTTTGTTGAGGAGCGTAGGGGGGCGGAGTATTGATGCTCAATCCCCTCGTCACTGAGAAACTCTTCCAAGGTGTAGTTCTTGAACTCGGAGCCATTGTCACTTCTTATTACCAAGATTTATTTGTCAAACTTGCGTTGAGCTTGTTTGGCAAAATCAATGAAGGTGAACTTCGTCTCGTCTTTGGACTTGAGGAAGAACACCCATGTATATATCTTGAGTAATCATCAACAATGACAAGACCATACTTTTTCCCACCAAGACTATCCCATGAAGGAGGCCCAAAGAGATCCACATGAAGGAGCTCCAATGGCCTTGACGTAGATACAATATTCTTGGGTGGGTGCTTTGATTGATGTTGCTTCCGGGCTATGCATGCACTACACACACGATCTTTCTCAAAAGAAATATTAGTTAATCCAAGGATGTGATTCCCCTTTAAGAGGTCTTGAAGATTTCTCATGCCGACATGGGCTAGCCAGCGATGCCATATCCATCCCTTGCCGGCTTTGGCCATTAGACAAGTTGCATGGAAGGTACTCTCTTTCGAGAAATCAACCGTGTAAAGGTTGACATCCAACTTTCCAACAAAGGCCAATTCAAGAGTATCTCTCTTAAAGACTTTCACATCCGTTAGTCCAAATAGTGTATCATAACCAACAGAAGCCAATTGACGAGCGGAAAGTAAATGATATTTAATAGATTGGACAAGCATGACATTTGCAAGTGACATGTCATTTGTGATAGCTACCTTACCCAATCCAAGTACCTGTCCTTTTGTTCCTCCACCAAACACGATGCTCATAAATGGTTGAATGGCTTCCATGAAACCGTAGAGCAATTTGCAGTCTCCGGTCTTATGATTACTGCATCCACTATCGATCACCCATTTGACTCCACCGGAGAAGGCAACCTACACACAATTCACGACTTGGTTAGAGGCACCCATTTTGCAATGGGACCTCTCACATTAGTCACAAGGGTCTTAGGAACCCAAATAGCATAGAAACGAAATGCATTATGAGGGCCAACAAATTTAGCATAAACCTCTCCATCCTTTGTTTTACGAAGCACATAGGATGGATGCATGAAACCCTTAGGTTTGATGGGAGTGGGTAGGTCCCTAGTGGCCTTCCCACTCACAACCTTGTTGACTTGACTCTTCCCTTTCTTCCTCTGCCCTTCACGTACAAATGTCTCCTTGAGAGTAGTGGTGCACTTTTGAGTGGAGGTTTTCGTCTTGCTTGTGCTTGGGTCATACCCAAGTCCTTCCTTTGCGAAAACTTCATTGTGACGGCTCAATACTTCATTAAGGTTCTTTTGTCCTTGAGCACACGTCATGAGTCCTTTCTCAAGCTGTGCTTTTAGAAATCGATTTTCCTCACAAATAGATGCTAGATCACAACTTGCATTAGTAGTACAGGCATCAACATTTATAACAGGAGAGGAGTAAGCCTTGGCTAGAGTTTCAAGATAAGTAAGTTTGAGTGTCTCAAAGCTCTTTGTAAGAAGGGTGAGCTCATCTTCCTTAGTCTTAAGAGACACAGATAAAAGCTCACAATCCTTAGAGAGAGTAGCATGAGAACTCACAAGTTTGCTCTTATCATTCATCAACTCCTTGAAAGAGCTTTCAACCTTTTCCAAGGAAACAAGTTTCTTGGCATGTTCATCAAGGTTTGTACCAATTTTTATGCATAGTTCATCATTTTTTGCTTCCTCATATAGGACTTTCCGCTCAAGGATTTCACATTTTTCCTTTTCCTCAGTGACGAGGGTTTCGAGTTCCTTAATGGTGATGGTGTGCTTACTCACCATCTCCATAAGCATACGAAATATAGTGAGTTTCTTTCCTTTGAGGGAACACATAATTTTTTTTATTTTAGCATACATAGGATCATTCTCATCATTATCCTCATGATTATCCTCTGTATCAAGGTATTCATCATTAGGAGTAGGTGGAGAGAAAAGAGGAGGATCCGAACGAGAGGTTACCTTAACTTTGTCTGAAGAGGTTTGTTGCTCATGGTCCTCAACGATGGCGTTGGCCATCAAACACTTGTGTGCGTTGCCCTTGTAGTCTTTCATGTAGTTGTAGGTGACAACCTCACCACTTTTCTTGACTAGCCTCAAGGTGTTTTGAGGATCTTGAGCAACACCGGCAACACCTCCAACATCATAGGGATCGGAATCTTCTTGGGCAATCATGGCCCTTCCATCTCTCTTCTTAAGCTTGGAGTTCACAGGGTTTGTCAATTTCTTCTTTACAAAGTTCTTGGGAAATTTGGGCTTATCTTCTCTCTTCTCATATGGGTACTCATTGGAGAAGTGATTCGTCTCGTCACAGTTGTAGCAACTTCGGACCTTCTTCTTTTGAAATCTTCCTTTGAATTTTCCCGCGCTGAACTTCTTCACAGAGAGAGCAATGTCTTCATATGAGGGTCCCTCTTCAGAGTCACTTTCATCACCTTCTTCATCATCTTCTTCCTCACTTTCTTCTTCTTCACATACTTGTTTAGCCTTCAAGGCTAAGTTGGTCACGGAAGATGAATTTCCATGCATAGCAAGATGTCTTGTAGCATTTGCCTTGGGTTCTTCAAATAGTTGAAAGGTGGATATGATGTCATCTGGAGTCATTTCCTTGAATCCATGGTGTTGCTTTATGTCCCACACCATTTGATGATGACACGGAGCAAGAGCATGTAGCAACTTGTCCACAAGGAACCGCTTCGTCAAGTTGAATCCATCTTGTGTCTTGTCACAGTCATAGGACTCTATGTCAGAGGTAAGCGTCATCAGACGCTCATTGAGCTGGTTGGGGGTTTCACCTTTCTCCATACAAAAGTTTTGCAATTGACCTTTGGCAATCTCATATTGTGCAAGCCGGAGGGAGGAGGTGCCGGTTTTGGATCTCACAATGCTATCCCACAAGTCCTTGGCACTGGTGATGTGTATGAAAGGTCTCCTTTACTTTTCACTCATTCCTTTCCTTAACAACATGATTGCAGTGTCGTTGAGATGCCTGTTATATATTTCTCTTGGAGTGAGGTTCTTTGGATCAACAGGGTTGTAGCCATCCTCCAAGATGTCCAACATCTCATCATTTGCATACCTAAGATGATCCTGCATAGAAACTCTCCACATAGAAAAATCAGCCTTTTTATCAAGCACGGGAGGTTCACCCCAAATTTGGTTTTTCATCTTTAGGTTTCGCATATAACCATGGAACACCAGAGTGACCACTATTAGGAGGTTGTTGGTCAAGAGAAGGAATAGGTGCAGTTTGCCTCGAACCCACACCACCCGGACTAGGGGGTAGCGTGGAATCCGTGGTTAGTGCGGCTAACCTTATTTTGACCAAGGCCTCAACAGAAGCATCATGCTCCTCCTTTTGCTTAGCAAGGGCATCCTCAGAGGTGAAGGTCTTGACTCCCGAAGAAGTCGAGACCTGGTCTTTCAGATCAACAACAAGGGGAGTCCCATCGGGGTTCATCTCGCTCTAGGGCGGTTAAGCCACAAGAATAGAGCACGAGGCTCTGATACCAATTGAAAGGATCGAGATGGACCTAGAGGGGGGGTGAATAGGTACAATTACAAATTTTAATTGTTACTTAGCAATTTTAGGCAATAGTGCGAAATAGGAAAGTGAGCCTAACAATTACAAGTAAGATGATTATCAAGCTAAGCTAATAACACTAGTAGGTAAGTATGGTAACACAATAAGATATAAGTAAGAACTTAAAGACAAGTAACCACAAGTAGAAAGTTAAGGTTAGGAATAACCGAAACTTCGAGAGACGAGGATGTATGCCGATGTTCACTTCCTTGGAGGGAAGCTACGTCACCGTTTAGAGAGGTGGGAGTTACCACGAAGGCACACCAACGCCACGAAGGCTCACCCTATTCTCTCTTTGAGATATCACCACGAAGGCGATTCCCAACCACTAGTGGTAGGTCTTTAGGTGACCTCCAAACCCTCACAAACTTTCCGGGTGGTAATCACAATGTTTGATTCCTCTCCGAAGAACTCCTACCGCCTACGAGTCTCCAACCTCCAAGAGTAACAAGAATGATGGGAAAAGCTCAAGACTTGCTCAAGTCACAAATTCCTTTGGTGCAAAGAACAGGAGGGAGTGGATCTATCACTTGATTGGACAACTTCTCACGAATGCCTTCAAATCCTTTTGGGATCTAAGATTTGGTGTATCAAGGTGAGAGAGAGTGTGAATGTGTTCTTGAGTAAGCTCTAAGTGAATGGTCAGCCCTCTCTTGTGGAAGAAGAAGACTATATATGGTCATAGTAGAGAGCAGACCGTTGTGAAGAAAAACATACTGCAAGTGTCGGACGTCCGGTCATTACCGCACGTCCGGTGGCACAGGTAGCACCAGACGTCCGACGAAGGCCGGACGTCCGGAGCCTAACGGTTCACCAGACGGGGCCACGTAGCATACTGTGTGCACAGTTGTCGGACGTCCGGAGTGTGTCGGACGTCCGGTGACCAGACGTCCGGAGGTTTCGGACATCCGCTATTTTCTTTCTGTGAAGGAGTGCCAGACATCCGGAGTGTGCCGGACGTCCGTTAGGCGCTGAGGGACCGGTCGTCCGGAGGAGACCGGAAAACCACTATTTAGCTTTTGTTGAGGAATACCGGACGTCCGGAGCGTGTCGGACGTCCATTAGGCGCTGAGGGACTGGACGTCCGGAACGTACCGGTCGTCCGGTAGGCTGTGAAGGTCCGGACGTCCGTAGAGTGTCGGACGTCCGGTGATAACTGAACACAAAGGTTTAATTGCTCATACCTCTAGGTGCACAGAATATTATAATTGATATGGATAGAGTAGAGATGATGTGGGAGGATACTTTGTATGTTTTGAGCAAGCCTTTCACAATATCCACCTATCCCCTCTTAATAGTGCGGGATCCCTATACTCAGAACCAAACTGAAAATCAAGCTAGAAGCTATTATCTTGTATATCCGTTCTTGAGTGATGTAGATTTGTCTGTATTCATGATCCACACACGTATTGAAACATAATCCTGAGACATACTTGATAAACATGATTAGTCCCATTTATGCATGTTGTCATCAATCATCAAAATATAATTAAAGGCAAGATTGCACTTTCAGATTTCATCGTTCTTGATATAGATTGCAATCCTTCACGTCCTATTATTCTCGGTAGACCTTTCCTTAGAACGATTGGTGCAATTATTGATATAAGGAAGGAAATATTAGATTCCAATTTCCCTTAAGGAAAGGCATGGAACACTTTCCTAGAAAGAAAATAAAATTAACATATGAATCTATTATGAGAGCCACTTATGGATTGCCTTCCAAAGATGGCAATACCCAGATCTATCCTTGTATCATGCCTAGCTAGGGGCGTTAAATGATAGCGCTTGTTGGGAGGCAACCCAATTTTATTTTATTTGTTTTTGCTTCTGTTTAGGAATAAATATTGCATCTAGCTTCTGTTTAGATGTGGTTTTGTGTTTTAATTAGTGTTTGTGCTAAGTAGAACCTTTGGGAAGACTTGTGTGAAGTTTATATGATCTTGCTGTAAAAAATAGAAACGTTAGCGCTCACTAGAATAGTCACCAGATTTTACTGGAGAGTGCTATTTAGTTGATTCTTTTTGCAGATGATTAATAGACAAATTCTTCATGTTTAACAATTTATTTCAATTTTTTTGGAGTTACAGAAGTATGCGAAAGTTACGGATTACTACAGATTGTTATGTTTTTGACAAATTCTGTTTTTCGTGTGTTGTTTGCTTATTTTGATAAATCTACGAGTAGTATTGGAGGATATGTGTGACGCCCGAAGACCGACGTCCCAGAAGATTCCAGAAGATTCCCGAAGATTCCAGATGTTCCGGGTTTCCCGTGTGTTCTTTTGTGCTTGTGTTATTTATTTATTTTGCATTGCATCATGTCATCATGCCATCATGTCATTAATTTTTGCATCTCAACTAAATAAATCGTGTGGACCTTCGGTCCATTTAAATCGAGGGAAGGATGTCTTCTCTTCAAAACATATCCTCCAAATATTATGGAGCTATTATAATAATATTCCATTCTTTGGAATTACCCGCAACACACGTGCATTATTTCCCCATGCCTTTTTCTTCTCAATCCCTTGCCAAGACCTCATCCTCCTTTTTTTCATGTCTTTTGGAAGTGCTTGGTTGGCCTAAAGATTTATGCAAGTTTGAGTTATTTCCGAACTCGCATAAATTTGTAGTCTCTAAAAATTGCCAAAGCATTTTATTAAAATAGCCCACAATTCCAGGGTTGTAGGGATATTTTTATCTCAGCCAACACCATCTCCAAACTCTCTGGGCATTTCTATTTTCTTGTTCTATTTCTTTAAATGGGAAAAGAGATGCAGAGAGAGCAGCCAGGCCATTAGGCCCATCTCCTTCCTCCCTCCTTGGCCCAAGGCCATTCTGGCCTAGGCGCCTCAGCTTTTGGCCCGCGGCCCATCTTCCCTCCAAACCCTAGCTCGACGCAGCTCATCCGCTCGTCACCTCCCCTTTTCCTCGAACGCCGCCGCAGCCCTCTCCCATCGCCCGAACCCCTCGTTCCCCGCTCTGCCTCGATCCCCATCGCCCCGAGCTGCTCCCTCCGTTCTCCTCGTCCCTCCAGCGTTCGTTCTCCTCCAGGCCAAGGCCCTCGCCTCCAGCAGCCCGCCTGGCCCCGAGCCCAGCGCGTCGGCCCCTCCTCCTCTGGTGCGAGAGGTCGCCCCGTGCGCCTTCAGCACCGCAGCCGGCCTCGTCCGCGTCCCTCCGCGCGAGAAGCCCCCAAGGCCGCAGCCTCGTCGGTCCTCTCCAGCCGCCATGGACGGGGCTGGTGCCGCATCTTCTTCGCGTCGGCGTCCCGTCCAGCGCCTCCTCAAGCTCTGCCCGACGTCTCCAGCGAGGCCAACGCCCCGCCGCATCTTCTTCGGCCAGGAGATGTGCCTCTCCAGCCAGGCCTCTGCCTCTTCGCCGACCGCAGCCTTTTTTTTTCCTTTTGTTGTTTTGTTGCTATTATTGTTATCTCAAGTAACCATGGACGCAAGTATCACGACGTGACGACGTGTACATCTACAACGAGTCACGATGGCAGCCCGAACAAGTACCACTACTTCCACTACCGTCGCCGGAAGCGCCAAGTACCACGACTACTCGGAGACCCCAAGTACCCCTACCGTCGCCCGTGTACCCCTACGGAACGTCTTCGACCAAGTACCCAAACGTCGCAAGTACCACGACACGTAACGTGAACGTCTACCGTCGCCGAAGAACCGGGAACAACTACTTCCTCTTCGGCCGTGTACCACTACTTCCTCTTCCGAACGAGAACGGCTACTTCCTCTCCGAACGTGAACGCCTTCTTCCTCTACGTCTCGAACCGCCCCGAAACGCACGCTTCGAAGGTATACCGAGACGACCCCGTGGATGACCCGTGGAATGCTTGCTTGTGTTGTATGAAATGTCTCCCGTGTGTGCTTCGTGCCCGTTTCGTCCGTTTGTCATGTTCCTCGGTTGCCTCGTCGCCGACTCGTGGGAACCCGGTGACGGGATCGCCCCACCTTTCATCTTGTTCGACTTGCTCACGTCGATTCTTTCTTTTACTCCGGACTGTCAACGAGTTACCGGAACCGATATGATGCCATTGCATCATCTTCGGAATCGTTGCCGTGGTACCCTTTTCTTTCCACCACGGTGACAATACTTCTTATCTTCTTCATGTCAACCTTTAAATAAATTGCATAAACTTGATCATGGCATCCGCATCATGTTAACAACACTAAAATGTTTAATTGTTGTTTGCTTATAATTATTAAACATGCTCATGGGGATTTTCCGGACTTGTTGTTGTTATTTTCCGGCCTCATTTAAAATGTCTAAATAGGTAGTTTCTTTATGCTTCACCTCCTGCCATGTTAAAAACATTTAATCTTGTCTTGTAATAAACAAGAGTCAACTAAATAATTAAATGTGGTGTTTCATCAATATGCAACTCGTTGCATATTGATCTCCACTTAACTTGTAGTATTTGTTTGTGCACTTTGCCATGCCATGCATTTTAAACCGGACATGCATCTTGCTTGCTTGTGCATCGTATGACATGTTTATGCTTGTGTGTATACCGTGTTGTTTCTTCTTTCCGGTTGCTTCTCTTGTTAGCTTCGGTTTCGTTCCGGAGTTGTGAGGATCCGCTCGACTTTGTTGCTCCGTCTACTTCGTGGATCCCGTTCTTCTCCCTTGTGGAATTCCAGGCAAGATGACCGAACCCCGATAACATTACTATCTTTGCCTATTGCTAGTAGTTCCGCTCTATAGTTTTGCCTCGATGCCCATGTTTTCCTGTCAGCCTCCTATTGTAACCATGAACCTGTTTAACCACCCTT
Source organism: Secale cereale (assembly GCA_902687465.1). NCBI lineage: Eukaryota > Viridiplantae > Streptophyta > Magnoliopsida > Poales > Poaceae > Secale > Secale cereale. The sequence goes on from LR738711.1 coordinate 225,021,282, forward strand.
CCTATGCAAACCGTTGAATGGCTAAGTACGCTTCGCTCAGCCCTTCTTATAGCATTGCTAGTTGCAGGTGAAGATCGAAGATGCTTGCTTCATGTTGAAGTTTGGTTGGGTTATATCACACTATATAATTGCTAAAATGAAATCATCTATATATTGGCAAGGGTGGAAGGCTAAGCCTTTTGCTTGGTGTTTTGTTCCACTCATGCCGTTAGGAACCGTATAAACTGATGTTATGTTCCTTGATTATGCGTTCCTAACATGGTTGGGGTGTATGGGACCCCCTTGATAAACCGCTAAGTGCTAAGTCTTTTCCAGCAAGTCCCAACATTGGTACTATTTGCCTAATAACAAACTAATAAAAACTTGCATGTGGACTAGCTATCCCTTTTATTTTAATTCAACAACCCCGGGCCAGTGCTCCACATGAGTGTTGGTCCGAAACGGGGGTCCTGCAGGGCCACCTCGAGGAAACTCAAGGTCTGGTAAAAACCTGTAGCATCACCCATCCGGTCGTGTCCTGAGACTAGATACACGCGGCTACCTATCAGGGTGTCGACACGCCGGGAGGATTTGCTGGATTAGCCTTACCTTAGTTCGGTTTAACTTGAGCACGGGATTCCGAGAATACTCGGGTCTTCCCACCTATGGAGTTGCGACTCCGCGGATCGTGGGCTTGTAATGGGTCAAGTTGGAACACCCCTGCAGGGTTTGAACTTTCGAAAGCCATGCCCGCGGTTATGTGGCAGATGGGAGCTTGTTAATATCCGGTTGTAGATAACTTGACACAATGTTCTAATACACTACCAGCGTGTGTACCGTGACTGTCAATTTCCGAATAGGGATTCGGGAGTTGAACACGGTGGGGTTATGTTTGACCGGCTTTAGTTAGGATCACTTCGTGATCATCTCTCGACCGAGGCTTTCTCTTCTCGCTCTCTATCACGTAAGCTAGTTGCTAGTTGCTGCTGCAGACACTACTCTTTTCTTCAGCCTTATCCTCTCCCAAGGCTTAAATAGTCTTGTTACCCGGGAACGGGATTGCTGAGTCCTCTGTGGCTCACAGTTACTTCACCACACCAGATGCAGGTTCAGCCGAGTTTGATGCAGGAGATGGATCAGTTCTTCACGGGGAGCTCGTTGAAGAGTTTGGCCGTATGTTTGTGACGTTTCGACGATCAGTAGTGGTTTCTACTAGGATTCGATCCTGACCTGTGGCTTTATGTTGTTTTGGTATCTTTCTTTTGGATCTTCACCCGTAGTCGGGTTGTGATGTTTTGAATGATGTATTGCTTATGTATTGTATTGTGTGAAGTGGCGAGTGTAAGCCAACTATCTCCTTTTGCAATTTAATCCCTCTTTTACATGAGTTGTGCAAAGATACCAAACTTGAGATCATTCTAGGATGGGCTTATACCTTTAAGTCGTGCCTCGACACGTAGGAGGTATAGTCCCATCCTGGGCATTACAAGTTGGTATTCAGAGCCTTCTCCGACCTAGAAGCCCCCACTGATTGATCGAATCGTTGACGGTTGAGTCTAGGCACACACTTGAAAATATTTTGAGTCCTATATTTATATCGGAGAGTAGGATTTCTTTGCTTCTCATCCCCTTTCTCTCTGGTGAGGACTCCTGACGATTACTCTTATCTCTTCTACTCTCAAAAATTGCACCAAATTTTTTTAGGATCTCGCGAGTATTGTTTGGATTGTTTCGATGTCTTTGTGACGAGAACATTGTTCTCGATGCCTCCTGTCATTAGGGGTTGTGGCAGTGTCCCGGGGAGTTGAGCTCCGAGGTGTTGTCGTCACAAATCCATCGCGGCAGTACTAGAATACTTAAGACGGCCGGCATCGAAAATCTCTCCTATACGGCCAGTGGCAAGATAACCCCGACATCACCCAGTACTGGGGAGGTAGTTCGAGAGTATTGCCATAGCTTGTTATAGTGGATGCTTTTCGAAGGTCCGAGGTAAACAGTTTCCGAGAAAGACTGGTTATGTGTTGAAGGTTGGATACACCTGGATGTAGGTTTAGAGTTGATTGCGCGGTGCTTCCCGTGTATCCCCAACACCTGATTGCATAACTGGAAACTTTCGGAAATCTATAGGTGGGTTCATCTAGTAGTTCTAGGCATTCTTCCAACGGATGCACGATATGAAGTTCGGGGTTCTACATTGAGTGAAGTGGTTTTATGGACTTGTTCTGATCGGGAGTTGCATCTTAAAGGGTCCTTGGCTATGCTGATCTGGGGATGGCAAAACCCTTTTGTAACACGTTCCATGAGCTTTCAGCACGAATATGTCGAACGAAGCTTCTATCTTGTATTTGTTCCATCTGTTCCTTGTTCCTTTTTATTTATCTTTTGTTCTCCAAGTGGCTTCTCGACTAGTTGATATACCTGCGGAATTCATTCGTTCAATTCTCTGTTCGGATGATGTTGTGAAGATCATGTTGCATATCTATCCTTTGTTCTTGTTTTGATTCTGGTATTCGAGTTGCTTCGATGTCAAATGTTGATTCCATACCTTTCCTAATCGGTATTCTCATATTTCTATGGGAGTGCTACTTCTTCTTGACCATCAAGTTATTCATGTTAATCCTTTTCAACTGGTGTGCCTTCTCTTCAAGTTATTCCTTACGGACACCGTTGAGAAATCTGACGTTTTGTCTGTTTCATTCATTACAAGTTGTCTTTGTTTTTCCCCACCCTCCCACCCTTTTTCTTTGTGGAGCTAGAATTCGTAATCAAGTATCCTTTTATTCATGTGATGTTTCTTCATTCTTTTCCTTCAATGTTCTTATCCGGTGATTTATCGTGAAGATGCTCAAGAGCTTCAAGTTCATCATTCTTTTGTTCTCGAATTCTTCCGGTGGATGTAATTCAAGATTTCGGTGTTGATCTTATCCTTTTTCCTCACTTCATATTGTTTTCTTATTCCGGTGCACCAATTAATCATTCCCCTCTTCCTATTCATATCCGGAGTGCTGAAGATTCATAATTCCATTCTTAATCCGTTCAAATTATTTTGGAGGATTATCTTCTTATTCAAGCCATTTAATTCAACCGGTGCAATATCTCTTAAGCAATCTTTTTCAACGGTGATTTCTTTGAGTGGGCCCTAACCCACAGGTCTTTTCCAGGATCTTACCTGACTCATCTAATTTTTTCTGGAGTTATACTTAAATTCTTTTCAAAGTGTGACGTAAGAACGATCCTCATCAGTCACATGCATTCTCCAAGATCGCTTTCAAATTCTTTTTCTTCATTGTTTCAACCTTTTTAATTCTTCATTCCGGAGTGCTCAACAATTCTTCATGGCATTTCTCGTCTCTATTCTCAACATTTGGAGACCGGAGAAGAGTTTCTCTTAAATCTTGGCCCGTTCTCTCGAGATTCTTCATGAATTCTTTTCTTTGTGATCCTCCGAAGGCCATCATTTCAGAATATTTCTTCGTTCTCAGTTTTCAACTTCGTCCTCCAAATATTCTTCATTGATGTCTCTTCGTTCGTCTCCCTATTCTTACGGTTGCTCGTTCAAGTTTACTCTTCCGTTGTTATCGTTTCAATTCACTTGTTCTTTTCATAATCCTACCGGTGGTTCGTTGAATAATTATCCGAGTTTGTGCAAGATCTCTCTTTTAATTCTTTGCAACGAGAATAAGTAGTATGCCAAATCCTTGGTTGTCATCAATTTAAATTGGTGAAGGAGATGCATGACATAATTCTTATTCTTATTCCTTCAAGGTGATTAATCCCTTCCTTCAGAGCTTGTTCATCATATCTTATCCTCGGTTCTAAGTTGTTCATCTTGTTTTCCGGAGCTCCAAGTTATTTCAATTATACCATTTCAAACCTCCATCTAATTCATCGCAGGCCTTGAATCTTATTCTTTTCATCTTTCACTTCTCATGCTTTCATTACCGGAGTTTCATGGTGGTTCATCAAGACTTAATTCATCCTCAGTTTTCATCAAGATTCTTGTTGGAGCTCAAGCATTCTTCATCATGCTTTCCAATTGCAATCCTTTCTGCCTTATCTTTTCAGATGGTGTTATGTCATTCTTGACAATTCCTTCACGTTTCATGATTCACGAGTTATCAAGAATGAAATAATTAAACCCATCATTTTCTTTGTTCAGGAGGTCTTTCCAACCCTTCAATTACTTGTTGGAGTTATCTTGGGTTGTATTTCACCTAAAGCTTTCCCTAAGGATTGTTGCAATTATGGTGCTTATAAATGACCCAAGTTCTTCATTTTTCATTCCGGTGAATAAGTTTATCGTCTCCTTGTTGATCTCAATCAAATCAATTGTTTTCGTTAGTGGCTGGTTATCACCTCTTAATTTGGAGATGTTTTCCATAAGCCCACATCAAGCTTATCCTTCTCGTTGTTGAATTTCCAACAACTCTATCCAACCCTTCTTTGTAAGGAGGATTTCCTAATTCAATTTTGAGAGAAGTTGTCATTTTCTTCTCCGTTCTTTCTTCCCAACGATCTTGCATCTATTCTTTCGTTCCGGAGGTTTTGTGATGTTGCTCTCTCCAAACCATCATATCGTTTTATCGAGATCATATTCTCCCTTGCTTGTCTATTTAACCGGAGTGTTGTATTCTTCATTCTAGTTCTCTCATCTTATCAAGTTTGCCTCTCTTTTCAACCGGAGTGCTGTCTGAAATCTTTCTTAACCTTGTGCCATTCTTTTAATTGTTTCGGAGGCAATATGTTGTTCATTTCATCAAGTATCATTCCATCTCCTCAAGTTCTTGTTAATTCCTTCCATTTTCAGTCGGAGTGCTGTCCAAATTCTGTCATTCTTATTCCTTGGCTATGCCATTGCGGTTTCTTATTCTTTTGGTCCGTGAGCTCTTGTTTCATATCTTTCAACCTGCAAGGTTCTTGTTATACTCCTTGTTACTCATTTTACCGGAGTGCTCTTAACTTCGTTAATCTCCGTTGTATTCTTCTTTCAATTTGTTCAACCTCTCAAGGTTCTTTGGTTTCACTCGTCTGTCAAAGAAGCAACTTCGTTTTACCTCTTCCTCTTCCGTTTTTTTTTACCCAGTGATATCTCTAGGATCTCGGGTCGAGATCCTCTGTTAGTGTGGGAGAGTTGTGACGCCCGAAGACCGACGTCCCAGAAGATTCCAGAAGATTCCCGAAGATTCCAGATGTTCCGGGTTTCCCGTGTGTTCTTTTGTGCTTGTGTTATTTATTTATTTTGCATTGCATCATGTCATCATGCCATCATGTCATTAATTTTTGCATCTCAACTAAATAAATCGTGTGGACCTTCGGTCCATTTAAATCGAGGGAAGGATGTCTTCTCTTCAAAACATATCCTCCAAATATTATGGAGCTATTATAATAATATTCCATTCTTTGGAATTACCCGCAACACACGTGCATTATTTCCCCATGCCTTTTTCTTCTCAATCCCTTGCCAAGACCTCATCCTCCTTTTTTCATGTCTTTTGGAAGTGCTTGGTTGGCCTAAAGATTTATGCAAGTTTGAGTTATTTCCGAACTCGCATAAATTTGTAGTCTCTAAAAATTGCCAAAGCATTTTATTAAAATAGCCCACAATTCCAGGGTTGTAGGGATATTTTTATCTCAGCCAACACCATCTCCAAACTCTCTGGGCATTTCTATTTTCTTGTTCTATTTCTTTAAATGGGAAAAGAGCTGCAGAGAGAGCAGCCAGGCCATTAGGCCCATCTCCTTCCTCCCTCCTTGGCCCAAGGCCATTCTGGCCCAGGCGCCTCAGCTTTTGGCCCGCGGCCCATCTTCCCTCCAAACCCTAGCTCGACGCAGCTCATCCGCTCGTCGCCTCCCCTTTTCCTCGAACGCCGCCGCAACCCTCTCCCATCGCCCGAACCCCTCGTTCCCCGCTCTGCCTCGATCCCCATCGCCCCGAGCTGCTCCCTCCGTTCTCCTCGTCCCTCCAGCGTCCGTTCTCCTCCAGGCCAAGGCCCTCGCCTCCAGCAGCCCGCCTGGCCCCGAGCCCAGCGCGTCGGCCCCTCCTCCTCTGGCGCGAGAGGTCGCCCCGTGCGCCTTCAGCACCGCAGCCGGCTCGTCCGCGTCCCTCCGCGCGAGAAGCCCCCAAGGCCGCAGCCTCGTCGGTCCTCTCCAGCCGCCATGGACGGGGCTGGTGCCGCATCTTCTTCGCGCCGGCGTCCCGTCCAGCGCCTCCTCAAGCTCTGCCCGACGTCTCCAGCGAGGCCAACGCCCCGCCGCATCTTCTTCGGCCAGGAGATGTGCCTCTCCAGCCAGGCCTCTGCCTCTTCGCCGACCGCAGCCTTTTTTTTTCATTTTGTTGTTTTGTTGCTATTATTGTTATCTCAAGTAACCATGGATGCAAGTATCACGACGTGACGACGTGTACATCTACAACGAGTCACGATGGCAGCCCGAACAAGTACCACTACTTCCACTACCGTCGCCGGAAGCGCCAAGTACCACGACTACTCGGAGACCCCAAGTACCCCTACCGTCGCCCGTGTACCCCTACGGAACGTCTTCGACCAAGTACCCCGACGTCGCAAGTACCACGACACGTAACGTGAACGTCTACCGTCGCCGAAAAACCGGGAACAACTACTTCCTCTTCGGCCGTGTACCACTACTTCCTCTTCCGAACGAGAACGGCTACTTCCTCTCCGAACGTGAACGCCTTCTTCCTCTACGTCTCGAACCGCCCCGAAACGCACGCTTCAAAGGTATACCGAGACGACCCCGTGGATGACCCGTGGAATGCTTGCTTGTGTTGTATGAAATGTCTCCCGTGTGTGCTTCGTGCCCGTTTCGTCCGTTTGTCATGTTCCTCGGTTGCCTCGTCGCCGACTCGTGGGAACCCGGTGACGAGATCGCCCCACCTTTCATCTTGTTCGACTTGCTCACGTCGATTCTTTCTTTTACTCCGGACTCTCAACGAGTTACCGGAACCGATATGATGCCATTGCATCATCTTCGGAATCGTTGCCGTGGTACCCTTTTCTTTCCACCACGGTGACAATACTTCTTATCTTCTTCATGTCAACCTTTAAATAAATTGCATAAACTTGATCATGGCATCCGCATCATGTTAACAACACTAAAATGTTTAATTGTTGTTTGCTTATAATTATTAAACATGCTCATGGGGATTTTCCGGACTTGTTGTTGTTATTTTCCGGCCTCATTTAAAATGTCTAAATAGGTAGTTTCTTTATGCTTCACCTCCTGCCATGTTAAAAACATTTAATCTTGTCTTGTAATAAACAAGAGTCAACTAAATAATTAAATGTGGTGTTTCATCAATATGCAACTCGTTGCATATTGATCTCCACTTAACTTGTAGTATTTGTTTGTGCACTTTGCCATGCCATGCATATTTAAACCGGACATGCATCTTGCTTGCTTGTGCATCGTATGACATGTTTATGCTTGTGTGTTTACCGTGTTGTTTCTTCTTTCCGGTTGCTTCTCTTGTTAGCTTCGGTTTCGTTCCGGAGTTGTGAGGATCCGCTCGACTTTGTTGCTCCGTCTACTTCGTGGATCCCGTTCTTCTCCCTTGTAGAATTCCAGGCAAGATGACCGAACCCCGATAACATTACTATCTTTGCCTATTGCTAGTAGTTCCGCTCTATAGTTTTGCCTCGATGCCCATGTTTTCCTGTCAGCCTCCTATTGTAACCATGAACCTGTTTAACCACCCTTCCTATGCAAACCGTTGAATGGCTAAGTACGCTTCGCTCAGCCCTTCTTATAGCATTGCTAGTTGCAGGTGAAGATCGAAGATGCTTGCTTCATGTTGAAGTTTGGTTGGGTTATATCACACTATATAATTGCTAAAATGAAATCATCTATATATTGGCAAGGGTGGAAGGCTAAGCCTTTTGCTTGGTGTTTTGTTCCACTCATGCCGTTAGGAACCGTATAAACCGGTGTTATGTTCCTTGATTATGCGTTCCTAACACGGTTGGGGTGTATGGGACCCCCTTGATAAACCGCTAAGTGCTAAGTCTTTTCCAGCAAGTCCCAACATTGGTACTATTTGCCTAATAACAAACTAATAAAAACTTGCATGTGGACTAGCTATCCCTTTTATTTTAATTCAACAACCCCGGGCCAGTGCTCCACATGAGTGTTGGTGCGAAACGGGGGTCCTGCAGGGCCACCTCGAGGAAACTCAAGGTCTGGTAAAAACCTGTAGCATCACCCATCCGGTCGTGTCCTGAGACTAGATACGCGCGGCTACCTATCAGGGTGTCGACACGCCGGGAGGATTTGCTGGATTAGCCTTACCTTAGTTCGTTTTAACTTGAGCACGGGATTCCGAGAATACTCGGGTCTTCCCACCTATGGAGTTGCGACTCCGCGGATCGTGGGCTTGTAATGGGTCAAGTTGGAACACCCCTGCAGGGTTTGAACTTTCGAAAGCCGTGCCCGCGGTTATGTGGCAGATGGGAGCTTGTTAATATCCGGTTGTAGATAACTTGACACAATGTTCTAATACACTACCAGCGTGTGTACCGTGACTGTCAATTTCCGAATAGGGATTCGGGAGTTGAACACGGTGGGGTTATGTTTGACCGGCTTTAGTTAGGATCACTTCGTGATCATCTCTCGACCGAGGCTTTCTCTTCTCGCTCTCTATCACGTAAGCTAGTTGCTAGTTGCTGCTGCAGACACTACTCTTTTCTTCAGCCTTATCCTCTCCCAAGGCTTAAATAGTCTTGTTACCCGGGAACGGGATTGCTGAGTCCTCTGTGGCTCACAGTTACTTCACCACACCAGATGCAGGTTCAGCCGAGTTTGATGCAGGAGATGGATCAGTTCTTCACGGGGAGCTCGTTGAAGAGTTTGGCCGTATGTTTGTGACGTTTCGACGATCAGTAGTGGTTTCTACTAGGATTCGATCCTGACCTGTGGCTTTATGTTGTTTTGGTATCTTTCTTTTGGATCTTCACCCGTAGTCGGGTTGTGATGTTTTGAATGATGTATTGCTTATGTATTGTATTGTGTGAAGTGGCGAGTGTAAGCCAACTATCTCCTTTTGCAATTTAATCCCTCTTTTACATGAGTTGTGCAAAGATACCAAACTTGAGATCATTCTAGGATGGGCTTATACCTTTAAGTCGTGCCTCGACACGTAGGAGGTATAGTCCCATCCTGGGCATTACAATATGAATCATAGAGAAGTTGTAATACAGTAGGTTTAACACCAATATAAACAAAGAATGAGTTCATTACAGTACCTTTGAGTGGTGGTTTGTTTTCTTATACTAACGGGGCTCACGAGATTTTTGGCTAAGTATCGTGTTGTGAAGTTTTCAAGTTTTGAGTATGGCTTTGATGGACTATGGAACAAAGAGTGGCAAGAGCCTAAGCTGGGGGATGCCCAAGGCACCCCAAGGTAAAATTCAAGGACAACCAAAAGCCTAAGCTTGGGGATGCCTCGGGAAGGCATCCCCTCTTTCGTCTTCATCTATCGGTAACTATACTCGGGACTATATTTTTATTCACCACATGATATGTGTTTTACTTGGAGCGTCATGTATGATTTGAGTCTTTGCTTGTTAGTTTGCCACAATCATCCTTGCTGGACACACCTTTTTGACAGATATAAATATGGCCTAGAATTTGTTAGAACACTCTATGTTCTTCACTTATATCTTTTGAGCTAAATAAGTTTGCTCTAGTGCTTCACTTATACCTTTTAGAGCACGGTGGTGATTTTATTTTGTAGAAATTGTTGCTCTCTCATGCTTCACTTATATCCTTTTGAGAGTCTTTTAGAACAGCATGGTAATGTGATTTGGTTATAAAACTAGTCCTAATATGATAGGCATCCAAGATGAATGTGGTAAAAACTTTCATACAAAGTGCATTGAATATGATGAGAAGTTTGATACTTGATGATTGTTTTGAGATATGAGGATAGTGATATTAGAGTCATGCTAGTGGAGTTATTATGAAATTGATAAATACTTGTGTTAATGCTTGTGATTCCCGTAGCATGCACGTATGGTGAACCGCTATGTGACAAAGTTAAAGCATGAGGTATTTGTAGAGTGTCATCCTTTGTGTGGAGGTCGGGGGCGCGCGATGGTTAACTCCTACCAACCTCCCCCCTAGGAGCATGCGTTGATTACTTTCTTTTGATGACTCGTAAATTTTTGCAATAACTATATGAGTTCTTTATGACTAATGTTGAGTCCATGGATTATACACACTCTCACCCTTCCACCATTTCTAGCCTCTCTTGTACCGCGCAACTTTCGCCGGTACCATACACCCACCACATACCTTCCTCAAAACAGCCACCATACCTACCTATCATGGCATTTCCATAGCCATTCTGAGATATATTGCCATGCAACTTTCCACCGTTCCATTCATATGACATGCTCCATAATTTCATATTGCCATGCATGATCATGTAGTTGACATCGTATCTGTGGCAAAGCCACCATGCATAATTTTTCATACATGTCACTCTTGATTCATTGCACATCCCGGTACACCGTCGGAGGCATTCATATAGAGTCCTACTTTGTTCTAGTATCGAGTTGTAATATCGAGTTGTAAATCAATAAAAGTGTGATGATCATCATTATTAGAGCATTGTTCCATGTGAGGAAAGGCCAAATAAAAAAAGATGGCCCAAAAAATATAGAGAGGGGCTAAATAAAAAAAGGAGAAAGCCCCTCCAAAAAAATGAGAGAAAAGAGAGAAGGGACAATGCTACTATCCTTTTCCACACTTGTGCTTCAAAGTAGCACCATGTTCTTCATGATAGAGAGTCTCATGTTTAGTCACTTTCATATACTAGTGAGAATTTTTAATTATAGAACTTGGCTTGTATATTCCAACGACGGGCTTCCTCAAATGCCCTAGGTCTTCGTGAGCAAGCAAGTTGGATGCACACCCACTTAGTTTCTTTTGTTGAGCTTTCATACATTTTTAGCTCTAGTCCATCCGTTGCATGGCAATCCCTACTCACTCGCATTGATATCTATTGATGGGTATCTCCATAGCCCGTTGATACGCCTAGTCGATGTGAGACTATCTTCCCCTTTTTGTCTTCTCCATAACCACCATTCTATTCCACCCATAGTGCTATATTAATGGCTCACGCTCATGTATTGCGTGAAAGTTGAAAGGTTTGAAAAAATTGAGTATGAAAATAATTGCTTGGCTGAAACCGGGGTTGTGCATGATATGAATATTTTGTGTGATGAAGAGGGAGCATAGCCAGACTATATGATTTTGTAGGGATAACTTTCTTTAGCCATGTTATTTTGAGAAGACATGATTGCTTTGTTAGTATGCTTGAAGTATTATTATTTCTTATGTCCATATTGACTTTTGTCTTGAATCTTTCGGATCTGAACATTCATGCCACAATAAAGAGAATTACATTTAAAATTATGTTGGTTAGCATTCTACATCAAAAAATCTGTTTTTATCATTTACCTACTCGAGGACGAGCATGAATTAAGCTTGGGGATGCTTGATACGTCTCCAACGTATCTATAATTTTTTATTGTTCCATGCTATTATATATGATGTTCTGGATTTTTAATGGGCTTTATTATACACTTTTATATTATTTTTGGGACTAACCTATTAACCCAAAGGGCCAGTCCAGATTGTAGTTTTTTTGCCTATTTCAGGGTTTTGCAGAATAGGAATATCAAACGGAGTCCAAAAGGAATGAAACCTTCGGGAGAGATATTTTTGGAACGATATCTTCACGGGAGACTTGAGAACCAAGGAAGAGGGCACACGTGGCGTCCACGAGGGTGGAGGGCGCGCCCCTCCCCTGGGCGCGCCCCTGCCTCGTGGGCCCCATGTTGCTTCCCTGATGCCCTCCTTCCTCCTATATATACCCATGTACCCTGAAAACATCGAAGCAATAGAGAAAACCCTAATTCCACCGCCGCAACCTTCTGTTCCCGTGAGATCCCATCTTGGGGCCTGTTCCGGAGCTCCGCCGGAGGGGGGATCTTCCACGGAGTGCTTCTACATCAACACCATCGCCTCACCATGAGTTGTGAGTAGTTTACCACAGACCTTCGGGTCCATAGTTAGTACCTAGATGGCTTCTTCTCTCTCTTTGGATCTCAATACCAAGTTCTCCTCGGTCTTAGAGGAGATCTATTCGATGTAATCTTTTTGCGGTGTGCTTGCCGAGATCCGATGAATTGTGAGTTTATGATCAAGATTATCTATGAGAAATATTTGGTTTTTTTCTGAATTCTTTTATGTATGATAATAATATCCTTGCAAGTCTCTTCGAATTATCGGTTTGGTTTGGCCTACTAGATATATACTTCTTGCAATGGGAGAAGTGCTTGGCTTTGGGTTCAATCTTGCGGTATCCTTTCCCAGTGGCAGCAGGGGCGGGAAGGCACGTATAGTATTGTTGCCATCGAGGATTAAAAATTGGGGTTTATATCATATTGCTTGAGTTTATCCCTCTACATCATGTCATCTTGCTTAAAGCATTACTCTGTTCTTATGAACTTAATACTCTAGATGCATGCTGGATAGCGGTTGATGTGTGGAGTAATAGTAGTAGATGCAGAATCGTTACGGTCTACTTGTCACGGACGTGATGCCTATATAAAATGATCATGCCTAGATATTCTCATAATTATTCGCTTTTCTATCAATTGCTCGACAGTAATTCTTTCACCCACCGTAGAAATCTGCTATCATGAGAGAAGCCACTAGTGAAACCTATGGCCCCCGGGTCTATTCTCAACATATCAATCTACAATCTACTTTACTTTGTTGTTTTTACTTTCTGTTTGAAAGATCGTGGATGTCGCCTAGAGGGGGGGTGAATAGGTGCTTTTAAAATAATTACGGTTTCGGCTTGAACAAATGCGGAATAAACCTAGCGGTTAATTTTTCAAGCACAAAACCTACAACAACTAGGCTCACCTATGTGCACCAACAACTTATGCTAAGCAAGATAAATAACTAGGTGATAGCAAGATATATGACAAGAAACAATATGGCTATCACAAAGTACAGTGCATAAGTAAAGTTCTCGGGTAAGAGATAACCGAGGAACACGGAGACGACGATGTATCCCGAAGTTCACACCCTTGCGGATGCTAATCTCCGTTTGGAGCGGTGTGGAGGCACAATGCTCCCCAAGAAGCCACTAGGGCCACCGTAATCTCCTCACGCCCTCGCACAATGCAAGATGCTGTGATACCACTAAGGGACCCTTGAGGGCGGTCACCGAACCCGTACAAATGGCAACCCTTGGGGGCGGTCACCGAACCCGTACACTTTGGCAACCCTTGGGGGCGGTCACCGGAACCCGTCAAATTGCTCGGGGCGATCTCCACAACCTAATTGGAGACCCCGACGCTTGCCCGGAGCTTTACACCACAATGGTTGAGCTCCGAACAACAAGGTTGGGGCTATCTCCCCAACAACACCACGAAGCTTCACCACAATGGAATATGGCTCCGAGGTGATCACAACCGTCTAGGGCGCCCAAGCACCCAAGAGGAACAAGCTCAAGGGTACCAAGCACTCAAGAGTAATAACCTTCTCAACTTCACTTCCACGTATCACCGTGGAGAACTCAAACTGATGCACCAAATGCAATGGCAAGGGCACACGGAGTGCCCAAGTCCTTCTCTCCCAAATCCCACCAAAGCAACTAATGCTAGGGAGGGAAATAAGAGGAAGAACAAGAAGGAGAACACCAAGAACTCCAAGCTCAAGATCCAAGGGGTTCCCCTCACTTAAAGGAGAAAGTGATTGGTGGAAATGTGGATCTAGATCTCCTCTCTCTTTTCCACCAAAAACTAGCAAGAATCCATGGAGGGATTGAGAGATAGCAAGCTCGAAGAAGGTCAAAAATGGGGGAAGAACACGAGCTCAGAAGATTGGCTTCATTGGGGAAGAAGACCCCCTTTTATTGGTGGGGAAAAATCCAACCGTTATGCTCACAGCCCGCACAGAGCGGTACTACCACTCCAGGAGCGGTACTACCGCTATGGCGGTAGTACCCCTTTGAAAAACAACAGCGAGGAGGCAAAAAGGCCAGAAGAACCGTCGGAGCGGTAGTACCGCTTGACCTCACGGTACTACCGCTAGGGGTAGTGGTACTACTTCTAAGGGTAGCGGTACTACTGCTTGCGAGCGGTACTAAAAAATTACAACCGTGCCTACCACCGCTGGACTTGTGACGAGTTTTTGGTCCCGAGCGGAAGTAGCCACGGAAGTAGCCGCGGTAGTACTGCTCCAAGCGGTAGTACCGCTCCCGAAAGCGGTAGTAAAAAATTACTTCCGCTCCAACCCGCGGTAGTACCGCTGCAGCCTTTTCAGTACACCAAAACGACAATAACTTTGGCATACGGACTCCGAATTCGATGAAACCAAGTTTGTTGGAAAGCTAGCGACAAGGGCTAACACAATCTTGATAGAAAAACCAATAAGAAGCAAATTAGAAAAGGCCCATAAGAAAATGGTGAGAACCCTTCCTCAGATAAGACCGGTAAAACACCCAACACCGAAAACATCATAGAAGACACATGTGAACTCCGTTTTCGATGAACTCAAGCTTGTCATCAAGATGATCATAAGCTCTAAGACTCACAAAGAGAACCAAACAAGAACCAAGAAACATGATGCAAGGATGCAATGGTTTGAGCTCTCTACTAACGATACGATCAAGCTACCAACTTGAGAGCCCCCCTTGATAGTACGACAAACGATCCTATAACCCGGTCTCCCAACTACCACCACGAGACCGGTAAAATAGAAAACCTATCAAGGGCAAACCTTTGCTTTGCACAAAGTCCACTTGAGCTAGATGTAGACGATCTTGACTTCCTCAAGTTGGACCACCTTTCTTGATTGCGTTGTCTCGGTGAAGACTAGTAGATTGCTCCCCCATACTCCTCTATGGGTGAGCCACTCTTCGGCATATCTTCACAAGTCCATTGTCACGACAATGGACGGCAAGCTTCAAGCACTTGATTTCTTCGTGATGCTCCACTTGAACTTGCACACCGCAACCTAACCCCACAAAGAACTCTCATGAAGACCATGGGTTAGTACATAAAGCGTGGTTGACAATGCTTACCATACCATAGGATTGCTTGATCCCTCTCGGTACATCTTCTATGCTTTGTGTGTTGATCAACTTGATTCACTCCTTCACTTAGTCTTGATCAACCTTGAATCTTTCCAGCTCTCTTCATTTGGATGATGTCTTGAAGGTAAACATGAATGATAACATACTCTTCTTCGTCAAGACATGCTTTCAATAAGCTCAACACTCACAAGACCAAACTTTGGATAATTCCTTAATAGCACCTTGGTCATCAAAAACTCTCCTTGAAACCAACAAATGAACTCCAAGAAAAACCTATGGACAAACCCTTCAAATATAACTCAAGGCAACCATTAGTCCATAGAGATTGTCATCAATTACCAAAACCATACATGGGGGCACCGCATGTTCTTTCAATCTCTCCCATTTTGGTAATTGATGAAAATCACTTTCAAGAGAGTTTATATAAGGAATTATGCATCACCATACCATGCAACAATAATGTATGCGCATGAGATGCAAAAGCTTAGGAACAAAACCAAAGCAAGAAGAGCGAAGACACAACTCTCTAAACTTCCTCACAAAACTAAACTCTCTGAAACTTCTCCCCCATTGGCATCGATTGCCAAAATGGGAGAATAGCTTAGAAGGTCAATATAAATTGTGTTCCTCGATAAATTGTGTATTTCTCAAAATAGAGAGTGGAATGCAATACATATATCCAACTGTAAATACTTGGAGGAATAAAAACTATATTGAGGCCCAAATATTTGCAAAATAATGATATGCCACAAAGGCATAACAAAGGAGAAAAACACGCAATCAAGCAATCAAAGGATATCAATTGAATCAAGCTATCAAAAGATACCAATTGACCCAACTAGACCAATGATCCTACATGCCAAATGAATAAAAGATATTATGATAAGAGCAAAGGAGTGTTCTAGAGAAACTAGAGAAGCTCCCCATGATTTGTGCACAATTTAGTTTTGTATTTGGATACAACGAGCACAAAAAAAAGGATCGTCGCTCCCCCAAGATCAATAGAACCTCACGACATAGCAACGGAGTGTTCTAAAGACACTAGAGAAGCTCCCCATAATTTATGCACTCCTTAGAATATTTTCATTAGGATACCAAGTGCACAAAATAGGATCATCACTCCCTCAAGATCAATAGACACTCACACCAAGTGCAAGTGAATATGAAGGAAACAAAGGCTAGAACTTTCAACAAACAACTGATTGAGCAATATATAAAAGAGTCAACTTAAGAGTAGGCTCAACCAAAATGATGTGTGTGAGTCATGGCAAAGCACTTGAGAAGATTAATGTATGGATGAACATTAAGCATCAATATACTCTTGAATGAATGAGATACACAGTGCAAGGCCTGTCATTCCCACACACAACAGCAAATGGGTTCACAAGCTCACTACTAATCATATAAGTAACCTATGCTTGTGACAACCTGTGGTGAAGATATAAAAAGGATAGCTTTGTCATGAGGAGGGAAACCAATAAATGGCAAAAGCCTCGTCAAGACAAGCAAGAGAAAAAAATGATCTTCACCACAAAAGAGTGCATCAAGATGCAACGATATAAGATCCGCACTCAAGGCAAAGGCTTTCACGGAGCCACCAAAGAAATGATACAAGAAAGACAAGGTGGTCGTGAAAGAAAGGATATCTTCTAGATATGTAATTTCTCTCAAGTGTATAAGATTCTAGGTAGATGAAAATCATGATGATATCAATCCACAAAGAAGAATGTACACTCGAAATACTTACAGAAAGGAAGTAATAAGATATCCACAAGGAAGTCATAATTATACCAATAAGATATTTTTCTTAAACGCACAGCACATGGCTAGATAAGGTCTTATTGTATATACATGAATTCCAACCAAGCGAACATCAAAGACATCACAACTAGCAACAAGGCATCATTGTTGGGATGCTTTGAGGAAGGAAACAAATATCACAAGAAGGAATGACTAACATGCCATGATGCAACCTACACAAGGTTGGTGCAAGAAATGTGTGCATGAAGTAGATGATGATACTTGTTACCGAGATACCATTGGAAGGATGTAGTAGATACCAAATGACGGTAGATAGTAGTTCATTGATCATCCTAGCTTGAATCCAATAAGCACATGGTGACACCACCTTCCTTTTGAATGAGCCGAGCATCCAATGCATCCCCAATTGTTCCTAGAACAACAACACAAACAAAACGGTACCCAAACTCATTGGGACCAAAGAGTTAGAAACACCAATACATAGGACAAACTCCACAAACATATGTGCATTTATATATGAAAATAAATTTCATGCACATCTCATCCAAATTGAGACTAGGTGGAGTTTCCCCTATATATTGGGTTAAATAAAGAAAGCATGCCAAAGAAAATACATGTAGTAAATATGCATGCTCAAGACTTTCAAGAAACAAAACGAAATGAAAAAGAAATAACAAGTGAAAATAGGATACCAAATGGAGAAATCATCACTTGGAAGATATCTATTTAGAAGATACATCAAGGAATGAGATATCCATTGATACACGCAAAAGGAAAGATATCGGACTCCCAAAAGAGAGGATGGTTCCAAACAAACCAACCCATCTACAAAGTTTCATGATGGCACAAGTACCAAAAAGAAACAGCTTGCCTTCCATCAACACACACTTGATATGGATCACAAGATGAGTGTTCTATCGAAAATAGGATAGCTCCCCCACGAATTGTGCATTTAGAGAGAATTTGCATTCGAGTACAAAATGCACAAGGTGGGATCACCACTTTCACTATATCTAGAAAACACTCGACAAAAACAATAAAACACGAGATCCACAAGTGGCATGGAAGGAAATGTGAGTTGACACAAACTTGACAAGAGATAAGACAAATAAAACCAAAAGACAATGTAAAGATGATCAATAATTTCCATCACATAAATGACTACCAATTGTCAAAGACAAGAGGTATTTGGAAATAATTCCCGGTGATAGATAGCAATGATATCCAACATCATCTTCACACCAGACACAAGCAAAATGCAACTTGTAGAGCTAACATGCCACCTAGGAACAACATAATTTATACTATCAACTCTAGGTGACAATATCTCAAATTTACACATTTTCTAGGCTTGTAATATGCACATAGAATATTACTCCCCCATAATGTGATACCAATGAACAACTTACCAAGATGCAAAAGAGAACCAACAAGAGATAATTAATGGAACATTTAGAATTTGACTTTCTCATGATAAGACATACCACATAGAAACTGATAATCTTGCAATATCAATACTAGATGGTATTCCTCATGTACACACATTTATAGGATTGTGAGGTGCACAAATCACATCACTCCCCCAAAATGGGATGTTCCATTAATCTCTCACAAGAGCCAACTAAGATAAAAGCAAGAAGCACACAGGCTCAACGCACGACACACACATACATGATGTGCAAACCAATATACACATACTTGATTTCTCAAGATATACAAATTGGACGCACAACATATACAAACACATGCAAGGAACAAACCAAAACATGCAAAGGGGCAAGTAACTTTCAATGTAAACAATTTAAGCACGAGTTACCGCAAGGAGGAACATTGGATATAAGATAGAAACTTGATAATCCGAATGACTTGGCTTGATACAATATGAATGATGAAGACCCCTTAATTCTTCATAATGTAGCCAAGTCTCCAATGCCCTCCAAAACACCTATTGATCAAGTTTGAGCTAGTTGGTCCCCAACCAAGTTGGGTCCTAAGAGGTTAGTCACAATAGGCTTGGCTACCCAAATGGTTCTTTTCTTGACACCACTTTGAGTACCAAAAAACTTGGCAAACACATTGCCAACATTATCCTTCCCAAGAAAATAGACATCATCAATAATAATTGGGTTGGATAAGTTACCACTAGTGCATGAAGAAGCAAGGTGACCCTTCTCACGGCATAGGTAGCAACATCTACTCTTTACTTTCTTCTCATTTGATTTCTCAAAATGAGAAGCATTAGCATGAGTCTTCTTGGGAAGCGGCCTTTCTCCAACTTGCGGTTGAGCACAAGATTGAACTTGTGGCCTCTTCCCTTGTTGCTTGTCACTAATGGCCTTCTTCAATGGGCAAGATCTAACATGATGCCCTTCAATTTTGCACTTGAAGCAAATAATCTTGGCCGAATTCTTGAGTTGTTCTTGGCCCTTCTTCTTGTTGCTCTTGGATTTCTTCTTATTGGAGTTGAATCCAAGTCCACCTTTGTCATTGGGGGATTTTTGCACACTCAAGATATTGTTGAGTGTGGACTTCCCTTCATGACACTTTTCCAAGTCTTTCTTCAAGGACGAGACTTGGGCCTTGAGCTCTTTGATTTCCTCTACATGGTTAGTATCAACACAAGTACTAGAGGAAGTATAGGCTTCATTATTAGAGCAACAAGGCAAGGAAAGCAATTCATCACAAGATGTACTAACATTGTGAGTAGATAAATTACGAGAATTAGCACATGGCAAGATAGCATTTTGACTTGAAGTGGTGCTAGTATCCACATGAGGCTCACTAGATGTTACCTTGATACTCATAGCCTCATGAGCTATCTTTAGCACATTATGGGATACTATAAGATCATCATGAGAGCTTGTGAGCCTTACATGACTTTCTTCCAATTTCCCATAATTGCCAGATAGCAACTCAAGTTGAGCCCTTAGCTCAACATTCTCCTTCAAAATGGATGCTTCACTAGAAATAGAGTTAGTAGCACAAGCATCATCAATAATAGCAAGAGGAGAAGGCAACTTGGCAAGCTCCTTAGAATATGAAGCTTTAAGTTGAGCATGAGACTCGGTGAGTTTTATGAGCTCACCCTTAATGACCCTTGAGCCATTTTTGAGGTGCTCAAAATCCTCAAGGAGTTTAGCATGTGCAACTTCAAGCTTCTCATTTTTAGTTTCAAAATCATTAACCACCTCGAGAGCTCTATCACGGGATTCCTTTATTCTAGATAGTTCTAGAGCAAAAGTCTCCTCAAGAGATTCCTTGGTGGTTTGTTCAAGTTCAAGAGCTTGCGAGAGGTCGGCGATCTCGTTAGCGTAATCACGCTCATGACCTTCCATTTTCTCAATGGTGACCTCATGCTCCTCTAGATGAGATTCCAACTCATAAATATATTTCTTGCCCTCAATGGGAATAGACATGATTTCCATAAAGTTGGAACGAGCTAATTTATTCTTAAGAAGACCTTTAAAAATCATTTCCCCCTTAATTTTTAAGGAGGCAACATTATCATTCTCTTCATCATTTTCTACATCATCATCATTGTCATCATCACTATCATCACAAGTATTGCGGTTCAAAGTGGGAGATACCTTTGAAGCCTTGGCCATAATGCAAAACGCAATAGATGATGATGTAGGATCCCTTGAAGCACCATTCAAGACTACATCTTGTTCCATGGGTTGTTGGGTTTCATCTACATTGTTAGCACAACGATTCGAGGAAATAGATGAATTTTTATCATGGCAACAAGACATAGCAAGCATATCATCATGAGTTTTAGTCAAACAATTTCTACATGATATGCAAGGACTATCAACACAAGCATGTGAAACATGTTGGGTGCTCGAAGTGTTAAAGTCCAAAGAAGATGAATTGCAATAAGATAGTGATGAAGGATCATCCACAATAAGCATACTATCATCATTGCAATGACCAACACTACTCACCATATCATTACCTTGTGGCAAACCACATGTAGGTGAAGTAGAGGAAGTTGAGAAGACAACACGACCGGAGGTGGATCGAGAACAATCATTCCCACAATTCTTGGACACACCATATTTATCTTGAAGCTTTGTCCACAACTCATGAGCATCCCGGAATGGCATGAGTTGAAATATAACTACATTGCTCAAAGCATCAAAAAGCACATTAGAAGCTTGAGCATTGAGATAAGAGTTTTTATCATCCTCTAAAGATAATCTTTGTGCATCCTTTGGAGGAGAAAAACCCATATCTACAATTCGCTCTAAATTTGGGTCCGTGACCCTAAAGAGATTAAGCATGCGAATTACCCAAACATCAAAATTTGTGCCATTGAAACTAAGAGTGTCAGAGAATCCTAAACCCCTAGTCGACATCCTTACTCTCTAGGCGGTTAAGCCCTATGAAGAGAAACCTGGCTCTGATACCAATTGAAAGACCATGGATGTCGCCTAGAGGGGGGGGGTGAATAGGCGCTTTTAAAATAATTACGGTTTTGGCTTGAACAAATGCGGAATAAACCTAGCGGTTAATTTGTCAAGCACAAAACCTACAACAACTAGGCTCACCTATGTGCACCAACAACTTATGCTAAGCAAGATAAACAACTAGGTGATAGCAAGATATATGACAAGAA
Organism: Secale cereale; assembly: GCA_902687465.1. Classification (NCBI taxonomy): domain Eukaryota; kingdom Viridiplantae; phylum Streptophyta; class Magnoliopsida; order Poales; family Poaceae; genus Secale; species Secale cereale. The sequence goes on from LR738711.1 coordinate 225,042,773, forward strand.
ACAATATGGCTATCACAAAGTATAGTGCATAAGTAAAGGGCTCGGGTAAGAGATAACCGAGGAACACGGAGACGACAATGTATCCCGAAGTTCACACCCTTGCGGATGCTAATCTCCGTTTGGAGCGGTGTGGAGGCACAATGCTCCCCAAGAAGCCACTAGGGCCACCGTAATCTCCTCACACCCTCGCACAATGCAAGATGCCGTGATTCCACTAAGGGACCCTTGAGGGCGGTCACCGAACCCGTACAAATGGCAACCCTTGGGGGCGGTCACCGAACCCGTACACTTTGGCAACCCTTGGGGGCGGTCACCGGAACCCGTCAAATTGCTCGGGGCGATCTCCACAACCTAATTGGAGACCCCGACGCTTGCCCGGAGCTTTACACCACAATGATTGAGCTCCGAACAACAAGGTTGGGGCTATCTCCCCAACAACACCACGAAGCTTCACCACAACGGAATATGGCTCCGAGGTGATCACAACCGTCTAGGGCGCCCAAGCACCCAAGAGGAACAAGCTAAAGGGTACCAAGCACCCAAGAGTAATAAGCTTCTCAACTTCACTTCCACGTATCACCGTGGAGAACTCAAACCGATACACCAAATGCAATGGCAAGGGCACACGGAGTGCCCAAGTCCTTCTCTCCCAAATCCCACCAAAGCAACTAATGCTAGGAAGGGAAATGAGAGGAAGAACAAGAAGGAGAACACCAAGAACTCCAAGATCAAGATCCAAGGGGTTCCCCTCACTTAGAAGAGAAAGTGATTGGTGGAAATGTGGATCTAGATCTCCTCTCTCTTTTCCCCCAAAAACTAGCAAGAATCCATGGAGGGATTGAGAGATAGCAAGCTCGAAGAAGGTCAACAATGGGGGAAGAACACGAGCTCAAAAGATTGGCTTCATTGGGAAGAAGACCCCCTTTTATAGGTGGGGAAAAAATCCAACCGTTATGCTCACAGCCCGCAAAGAGCGGTACTACCGCTAGGGCGGTAGTACCCCTTTGAAAAACAACAGCGAGGAGGCAAAAAGGCCAGAAGAACCGTCGGAGCGGTAGTACCGCTTGACCTCACGGTACTACCGCTAGGGGTAGTGGTACTACTGCTAAGGGTAGCGGTACTACTGCTTGCGAGTGGTACTAAAAAATTACATCCGTGCCTACCACCGCTGGACTTGTGACAAGTTTTTGGTCCCGAGCGGAAGTAGCCACGGAAGTAGCCACGGTAGTACTGCTCCAAGCGGTAGTACCGCTCCTGAAAGCGGTAGTAAAAAATTACTTCCGCTCCAACCCGCGGTAGTACCGCTGCAGCCTTTTCAGTACACCAAAACGACAATAACTTTTGCATACGGACTCCGAATTCGATGAAACCAAGTTTGTTGGAAAGCTAGCGACAAGGGCTAACACAATCTTGATAGAAAAACCAATAAGAAGCAAATTAGAAAACGCACATAAGAAAATGGTGAGAACCCTTCCTCAGATAAGACTGGTAAAACACCCAACACCGAAAACATCATAGAAGACACATGTGAACTCCGTTTTCGATGAACTCAAGCTTGTCATCAAGATGATCATAAGATCTAAGACTCACAAAGAGAACCAAACAAGAACCAAGAAACATGATGCAAGGATGCAATGGTTTGAGCTCTCTACTAACGATACGATCAAGCTACCAACTTGAGAGCCCCCCTTGATAGTACGGCAAACGATCCTATAACCCGGTCTCCCAACTACCACCACGAGACCGGTAAAATAGAAAACCTATCAAGGGCAAACCTTTGCTTTGCACAAAGTCCACTTGAGCTAGATGTAGACGATCTTGACTTCCTCAAGTTGGACCACCTTTCTTGATTGCGTTGTCTCGGTGAAGACTAGTAGATTGCTCCCCAATACTCCTCTATGGGTGAGCCACTCTTCGGCATATCTTCACAAGTCCATTGTCACGACAATGGACGGCAAGCTTCAAGCACTTGATTTCATCGTGATGCTCCACTTGAACTTGCACACCGCAACCTAACCCCACAAAGAACTCTCACGAAGACCATGGGTTAGTACACAAAGCGTGATTGACAATGCTTACCATACCATAGGATTGCTTGATCCCTCTCGGTACATCTTCTACGCTTTGTGTGTTGATCAACTTGATTCACTCCTTCACCTAGTCTTGATCAACCTTGAATCTTTCCAACTCTCTTCATTTGGATGATGTCTTGAAGGTAAACATGAATGATAACACACTCTTCTTCTTCAAGACATGCTTGCAATAAGCTCAACACTCACAAGACCAAACTTTGGATAATTCCCTAATAGCACCTTGGTCATCACAAACTCTCCTTGAAACCAACAAATGAACTCCAAGAAAAACCTATGGACAAACCCTTCAAATATAACTCAAGGCAACCATTAGTCCATTGAGATTGTCATCAATTACCAAAACCAGACATGGGGGCACCGCATGTTCTTTCACTGTTCTTATATCCAAATATACCAAAAATATCAAACTATCATATTTATCATATCTCACTTTCGTAAGTGACCGTAAAGGGATTGACAACCCCTTATCGCGTTGGCTACGGAGTTCTTATTTGTTTGTGCAGGTGCGAGGGACTCGCGCGTGGTCTCCTACTGGATTGATACCTTGGTTCTCAAAAACTGAGGGAAATACTTATGCTACTGTGCTGCATCACCCTTTACTCTTCAAGGGAATACAACGCAAGCTCTAGAAGTAGCATCGGCACATCTGCTCTGACCAGCCCTGGCTCGACCGAGCATGTCACACAGCTCAGCCTCGACGTCCTCTTCCCCCTGGACTCCTCTCCCCCCCCCCCGTTTTCTTCCTCGGTGTGCCGTCATCGTCGCCGCATAGTTCCTGCCCGTGTGCACCGTCATTTTCCGCCTCAGTGTTCTCTTCCTCCCCGTGTCCCCGAGCGCTGCTCGTATCCGTGACACTCTGCTGCTCGTTTGCATCCCCTCGTCGCCTTCCCGCTCCTCCCCGTGACCCTTGGCCACGCCTGCCGACACCGCGTCCGTTGCCGGAGGACGGACAAGTTGCCGTACCGTGTGCCACCTCTCTCCCTCTTCTCGAGCCTTCCCCGCGGCTATTTAGGCACGCCCTCGAGCTCCCTCGCCGTCCTAAACCCCTCCCGAGCCTCTCCCCGAGCCGGAGCCACTCCCATCCCCTTCTCTGGCCGTGAGGTCGCCGCCAATCCCCCTCGACCATTCTTGGACGTGGCCCTTCCCTGCCCCCTTTTCCTGCTCCATAGCCTCACCTGGGGTTCGGTATCTCTCCTCATGGCCTTTGTCCCTTCTCTTCCCCACCGTAGTTCCATATCCACCGGAGGCCGAAGCCCTTCTCCGCCGCGAGCCTGGCTTCTCTCTCTGCAGGGCTTCTCGCTGCCAACGGAGACCACCCTTAGAAGTGCCTCTTTCCCCTGAGAATATTGGTAGGTCGCCCAGCTCGTATGGTGGCCGGATGCACCGGCGATCACTGTCGAGGCAGACGCCTCCCTCGGCCAGGCTTGTCCCTGAGCGGGAGGTTGAAGGAGGTCAGGCCAGGCAGGCCCGACCCCGAGAGAACCGCTCGTCAGTGAACCAGCGCCCGGCCCCGCCTCTGCCACATGGAAGATGTATTCCCTCAAAGGCGTTTTCTGTTTCCTCATTCAGGGGCCTGTTTGTAGAAATCTTTCTACATATTGGTCCCTAGACTTCATCGGGCTATAACTTTTTGCTCGAGACTCCGATTGAGGTGAATCCAAAGCCTACTTCTTCATCTCGTCGAGCATGTTCTGTTGGTGTCACTTTCATTATGTTTTGACATACTGGAAATGACCTTTATACCCTTGTCCCTAATCAGCCCCCTCTGGGAGAGGAACGTTTCCGGCGATTCCTTCCGCGATCTTTCTGCACTTCTCCCCGGTGGCCCCTCCATCCCCAGACAAGCCACAATAGCCACTTGGATGATAGCCATGCAGTAGCCATGGTTCCTACTTGAATATTTAATAAAAGTTTGCCCGTTATCTATCTGCTTGTTTGCTACTATTGTCGTTGTTTCGGTTATGCTCCTGATTTCATGTTCACCTTCATGCTATGTTCCGATGCATCTTGTTATTTTGTACTACTTGCTAGTATCTTGTTCATATGCTATGCTTGATAGTAGTAGTACGTGCTGGTAGCAGGGGTGTTCTTTCTAATGCATATTTACCGTCTGTTATCAAGTATCGTTGCTATGCATGTTACTTTGCATCTAGTTGGTTATATGCTTACTTGGTAGTATTCTGGTTATGTTCTTGCATGGTATTATTTATCATGCTAGTAGTCATGCTATGCTAATGGTTATGTTATGCTCATGATCGTCAGCATGCCATGCTCATTTGGTTAAATGATTCATTGTTGTTATGCTCGATGATTGGGTTGCACCTCCATGCTTATGTTGATATCATGTTCATGATTTATAGTTGCATCATGTTATTTTCTTATGGCTCAGCTCATTGCATTCAGGTTTAACCGGATAATAATGAACTTGAACAACTGTTGGCTGAGTCATGGTGCCACCAAATCGAGGTGACTAGTGCAACCACATTTGCCTTTTATGGGAATGGCCTTAATGCGGACTATTGTCATGCCTCTCATCGGTGCCTCCAACGAGGGAAGGTTATGGGCGCGCGCTACCCTGATCAGGTAGGCAGACATAAGCCTTGTGTGCCCGAGTTGTTTGCGCGCTTTTGTCCCCGTTTGGGACCGTTTATGTTTTGCCACGACGGTGACCATTGATGCCTTTGGTAGGCACGGGGCCACCCATGACTTAGCCCAAAGGGGAGTTTGTAGGAGTGGCCGGGAGAGTGTCATGGGCAGTAGATAGGTTTTGTCGGAATGTCGTTGGTCCACCCGAATGGGAGTGCGAGGCCATGGACTCCGTGGTGTGGGTATAGTGTGCTAACCTCTGCAGAGTGTGTATTAAATCTATCGATAGCCGCGCCCATGGATAAGGGCCCAGTTCATAGTTGGTCACACTATGGGTCAACAGTAATAATAATAATGTGCTTAATAACAACCCTGGTTCAATGATGAGAAAGAGGTTCGTGATCGTGAGAGGATCACCGTGGTATCGAGGATACCAAGCAGTTGGATATTTGTGGTGTTATGCGAGAGTCACGGGTAAAGGTCAAGCTCCTTGTGTTCATGTAATGATTACTACGGTATGGTAATACCAAGCTTGATTGGATCCTGAGATCATCCTATGATGTCCGTGATGGTAAGCTGATGTATGTGATGGTTACGAGTTAACTCGGGTAGAGTAAGTTGGTGCAGATAGCTTCATCATGTTGCATGTTAGTATCATCATGTTCATATGTTCATGCCATGCTCATATTGTTCTAGCTGTATCGTGTTCATCTTGTTCATGCTACGGTTGATCTAATAATATCATTGTAATGCCCAGGATGGGACTATATCTCCTACGTGTCGAGGCACGACTTAAAGATATAAGCCCATTCTGGAATGATCGCAAGTTTGGTATCTTTGCACGACTCATGTAAAAGAGGGATTAAATTGCAAAAAAAAGATAGTTGGCTTACACTCGCCACTTCACACAATACATTACATAAGCAAAACATCATTCAAAACATCACAACCCGACTACGGGCGAAGATCCAAAAGAAAGATACCAAAACAACATAAAGCCACAGGTCAGGATCGAATCCTAGTAGAAACCACTACTGATCGTCGAAACGCCACAAGCATACGTCCACTCTCTTCAAGGAACTCCCGGTGAAGAACTTGAACCAGCTCCTGCATCAAACTCGGCTGAACCTGCATCTGGTGTTGTATTATCTGTGAGCCACGAGGACTCAGCAATCCCATAACCATGGGTATCAAGACTAGCAAAGCTTTGTGGGTAGGAAGAGGTAAAGTGGTGAGGTAGCAGCAGCGGCTAAGCATAATATGGTGGCTAGCTTACGAGTACAAGAATAAGATGAGCATCTACGCAAACGGTCGCAAAAGAAGTGATCGCTAAAGATCCTGAACTACATACGAATCAAACATAACCCCACCGTGTTCTCTTCTCAAAGTGAAAAGAGACAGTCACGGTTACTCACACAGTTGTGTGTTTTACTTCGGATCATCTGTCAAGTTTTCTACAACCGGACATTAACAAATTCCAATCTGCCACATAACCGCGGGCACGACTTTCGAAAGATTATAACCCTGCAGGGGTGTCCCAACTTAGCCCATCACAAGCTCTCACGATTAGCTGAAGTGATAAATAGAATATCATCACCCCTTATCTTAGGGAAATCCGATCAGGCTCGGCATCCCGGTAGCACAAGACATTTCGACAATGGTAAAACAAGTCCAGCAAGACCTCCCGGCGTGCCGACACCCTGATAGTAGCCGCGCGTATCTCGTCTCAGGCCACAACCGGATGAGACATCCTACAGGTTATACCAGATACCTCGGGTTTCCCCAAGGCGGCCCCGCAGTCTGCTCGTTTGGGACCAACACCATCAGCACTGGCCCCCCCTGCTATGTAGAATTTAGAACCCGGGGACGCGACCTCCTATGCAAATTTTAAATTAATTAATAAGTTGTTATTATGAGGCAAATTAAAACCAATGTTGGGCCTTGCTGGAGGAGTTTTATTCAAAGTCGAACTGTCAAGGGGTCCCCATCCACCCATCGTGTAAGGAACGCAAAATCAAGGAACATAGTGCCGGTTTATCGGCGCCTAAGGTGGCATGAGTGGAACAAAACACCGAGCAAAAGGCCAAGCCTTCCACCCATGCCCAGTATATAAGGTGTGTTAATAATAATTATAGATATTGTGATATTCCAACAACAAGTTCCCTCCTGGAACGAACTTCATCTTCGCCTACAACTAACAACGCTATAAGAGGGGCTGAGCAAGCGGGTAACATAGCCAAACAGTGGTTTTGCTAGGAAGGTGTCAAAGGTTAGAGGTTTCATGGCAACAAGGAGAGGCTGACATAAAAGATGGGTAGCGCGACATGTAACGATAGCATCGAGACAACTAAGCATGGCAATGGTAGTAAAGGTATCCAAGGGTATGATCATCTTGCCTGGGATTCCGCAAGGAAGAAGAACGGATCCATGAAGTAGACGAAGAAGAAGCCTCACAACTCCAGAACGGAACCGAAGCTAACAAGAGAAGCAACCGGAAAGAAGCAAACAACACGGTAAACACACAAGCATAAACATGGCATACGATACACAAACAAGTATATGCATGTCCGGTTTAAATATGCATGGCATGGCAGAGTGCACAAACAAAACTACAAGTTAAGTGGAGCTCAATATGCAACGAGTTGCATATTGCCGAATCACTACATTAATTAATTAAATGTCTCTTGTTATTTACAAGACAAGATTAAATGTTTTTAACATAACACGAGGTGAAGCATAATAAAACTACACATCTAGACATTTTAAATGAGGCCGGAAATAACAACAACAAATCCGGAAAAATCCCCATGAGCATGTTTAGTAATTTAAAGCAACAACAATTTACACATTATAATGTTGTTAAAAGATGCGGATGACATGATCAAGTTTATGCAATTATATTAAAAGTTGACAAGAAGAAGATATGAAGAATATGTCACCGTGGTGGAAAGAAAGGGTGCCACGGCAACGATCCGAAAATGATGCAACGGCAACATCTCGGTTCCGGTAACTCGTTGAGAGTCCGGTGCAAAAGCAAAGGTGGAGTGAGCGAGACGAACAAGATGAAAGAGGTGGGGTGATCCCGTCACCGGGTTCCCACGGGTTGGCGACGAGGCAACCGAGGAGCATGACAACGGACGAAACGGGCACGGTGCCCACAAGGGCAAACATTTCATACAACACAACAAGCATTCGTTCACGGGCACGTCTCGGGGTTATACCTTCGAAGCGATCGTTCTCGAAGCGGTTCGAGACGTCGAAGGACGTAGAGGAAGTAGTGGTTCACGGCCGTAGAGGAAGTTGTTGTTCTCGCGATTCGTAGAGGAAGTAGTCGTTCACGAGGCCGCCAATGAGTAGTCGTTCTGTAGAGGGAAGTAGTGGTACACGGCGACGGTAGTCGTTCACGTTCGTAGATGTACTCGTTCCGTTCGTAGATGTACTTGGCGCATCCATCGTTGCACTTGGCATAGTCGAACTTGACATATCCGAAGGGGTACTTGGCGGGTCGTCGTGGGAAGTAGTGGTACACGTTCGTAGTCGTTCACGGAGCTCGTAGCCGTTCGGTCGTCGCGGTACTTGGTCGTATCGGAGAGGAACTTGATGCATCTAAGAGGTGCTTGGCGGTCTTGGGGGTCCCTCGTTCAACGAACTTGGCGTCCACAGCAGCAAGCAAAAGAGGCGCGGCAACATGGCAGCAAGCAAAAGCAGCAGCTGGCCGGAAGAGACGCTGGAGGAGACGAGGCGCACGGCGTGCGGAGCCGTTCTTTGCTGGAGAGGCGGGGCCGGACGGCCGCTGCGGTGCTGCTGCAGCTTTGGCGCAGGAGGGAACGAGGCAGAGACCTGGCGAGGCGCTGGCCGTTGCGCTCGAGGGGGCCGCTCGAAGGGGCTCGGCCTTGGCGAGGAGACGCCTGGAGGAGGGAGGAAGAGCGCAGGGCCATGGCGCGGACGCGGCGAGGAAGAGGCCCGGGGCGAGGAGGCGGGGCCTGGACGCGGCGTCGCTGGCTTGGGGCGGCGGCCTGGCGCACCGGACGGCGATGGAGGAGCGCGGCTCCACGCGAGGGAGACGGAGGCAGGGGCGCACAAGGAGCGGCGCGGCTCCGGTGCGGACGCGCTGGAGGAGGCTCTCGAGGGATGGGGACGAGGCTGCTTCGAGAGGGGGAGGAGCGAAGGGAGGAGGGAGAAAGGTGCGGGCGATGGGGACGAGGGAATCGGGACGATGGGGAACGAGGGGTGGCGGCGGCGGACTGCTGAGGGACGAGCGACGCGGTCGGGTGCGAGCGGCCTAGGGTTCGGAGGCAGGCTGCCTATTGGGCCTGCGGGGATGGAATGGCCTTGGGCCCAAGGAGGCCAGTAGGTGCGGCTGGGAAAAGAGGAGGCCCCCGCGGCTGGGATCTCTGCTATTAATCTTTTAGCAGAAAACAAAAGGAGAAGAAAAGAATGAGGAGGGAGGTTAGGGAAAATAGTAGCACAAGGGACTAATTTTCTCGGGCATCATAAAATGAGCACGGTCCGGGAAAAATAGAAAAGGCATGAACGAGATATAATTCAAACACATTTGAATTTAATTCAAATGAGTTTGAACTAAGACTAGATTATAGAAGTGTCCAAAAAATGTTCGAATTTTCGGAGGAACCTCGAAACAACGGAAAAGAATTATTGGCAAGGTTTTTGAAGGAGAAACTCGAAGTAGGAAAAGCATGGGGAAAATTATGCACGTGTGTTGGTTAATTCCAAACAAATGGAATATTATTATATAGCTCCCTAATAATATTGAGAGGCTTTTATATGTTTTAAAGAGAAGACATTCTTCCCTCGATTTAAATGGACCGAAGGTCCACACAATTTATTTAGGTTGAGATGCAAAATAAATATGACATGATGGCATGATGACATGATGCAATGTAAAATAAATAACGCAAGCACAAAGAAACACACGGGAAACCCGGAACATCTGGAATCTTCTGGAATCTTCTGGGACGTCGGTCTTCGGGCGTCACAACTCTCCCACACTAACAGAGGATCTCGACCCGAGATCCTAGAGATATCACCGGGTAAAAACGGAAGAGGAAGAGGTAAAACAAAGTTGCTTCTTTGACAGACGAGTGAAACCAGGAACCTTGAGAGGTTGAACAAGTTGAAAGAAGAATACCACGGAGATAAACGAATATGCAAACTCCGTTAGAAAAGAGGAACAAGGAACATTACGAGAACCTTGTAGGTTGAAAGACATGAAACAAGAGCTTAGGAACCAAAAGAATATGAAACTGCAATGGTATAGCCAAGGAATAAGAATGACAGAATTTGGACAGCACTCCGTCTGAAAATGGAAGGAATTAACATGAACTTGAGGAGATGGAGTGATACTTGATGAAATCAACAACATATTGCCTCCGAAACAATTAAAAGAATGGCACAAGGGGTAAGAAGATTCAGACAACACTCCGGTTAAAAAGATAGGCAAAACTAGATAAGATGAGGGAACTAGAATGTAGGTGACAACATTCCAGTTAAATGATAAGCAAGGAAAAGAACATGATCTCGATAAAACGAGATGATGGTTTGGAGAGAGCAACATCAGAATGCCTCCGGAATGAAAGAATAGCATAGGTCGTTGGAAAGAAAAGAACGGAGAATAAAATGACAACTTCTCCCACGAATGAATAAGAAAAACATCCTTACGAAGAAGGGTTGAACGGATTTGTTGGAAAATCAACAACGAAAAGAATAAGCTCGTTGTGGGCTTATGGAAAACATCTCAAAATTAAGAGGTGACAACCAGCCACTGACGAAAACATTTGATTGGATTGAGATCAACAAGGAGATGAAAACTTAACTCACCGGAATGATAAATGAAGAACTTGGGTCATTTATAAGCACCATAATTAGCAACAAACCTCAAGGAAAACTTTTAGGTGAAATACAACGCAAGATTACTCCAACGAATAAAAAATGAGGGGTTGAAGGATCTCCTAAAGAGAAAGAAATGATGGTTTTAATTATCTCATTCTTGATAACTCGTGAATCATGAAACATGAAGAAATTGTCAAGAATGACATAACACCATCTGAAAAGATAAGGTAGAAAGGATTGCAATTGGAAAGCATGAAGAAGAATGCTTGAGCTCCAACAGAATCTTGATGAAGAATTCGAGGATGAATTAAAACATGATGAACCACCATGAGAACTCCGGTAATGAAAGCATGAGAAGTGAAACATGAAAAGAATACGATTCAAGGCCTGCGATGAATTAGATGGAGCTTTGAAATGATATAATTGAAATAACTTGGAGCTCCGGAAAACAAGATGAAGAACTTAGAACCAAGGATATGATATGATGAACAAGCTCCAGACAAAAGAATTAAATCACCTTGAAGGAATAAGAATAAGAATTATGTCATGCATATCCTTCATCAATTTAAATTGATGACAACCAAAGGATTTGGCATCCTACTTATTCTCGTTGCAAGGAATTAAAGAGAGATCTAGCACAAGCTTGGGTAAATCTTCAACGAACCACCGGTAGGATTATGAAAAGAACAAATGAATTAAAATGATAACAACGGAAGGGTAAACTTGAAAGCACCACCGTAAGAATATGGAGACGAAAGAAGAGACATCGATGAAGAATAGTTGGAGGACGAAGTTGAAAACTAAGAACGAAGAAATATTCTGGAATGATGGCCTTCGGAGGATCACAAAGAAAAGAATTCATGAAATGCTTCGGATGGTTATAAAGAATTCCTCACAAACGGAACAATAATGAGGATGGCATGAAGCTAGAACCACGAATCTGAGAAAACGGGCCAAGATTTAAGAGAAACACTTCTCTGGTCTTCAAAATCTGAGAAGACGATGAGATACACCACCATGAATTGTATAGGCACTCCGTAATGAAGGATTAAAAGGTTGAACCAATGATGAAAAAGAATTTGAAAGCGATCTTGGAGAAGGCATGTGACTGATGGGAATCATACTTACGTCACGCTTTGAAAAGAATTTGAGTATAACTCCAGAAAAATAGAAGAGTCGGGTAAGATCCTGGGAAAAGACCTGTGGGTTAAGGCCCACTAAAGAAATCACCGTTGGAAAAGATTGCTTAAGAGATATTGCACCGGTTAAATTAAATGGCTTGAATAAGAAGACAATCCTCAAAATAATTTGAACGGATTAAGAATGGAATTATGAATCTTCAGCACTTCGGATATGAATAACAAGAGGAGAATGATTAATTGGTGCACCGGAATAAGAAAGCATTGTGAAAAGAGGAAAAGGATAAGATCAACACCGAAATCTTGAATTACATCCACCGGCAGAATTTGAGAACAAAAGAATGATGAACTTGAAGCTCTTGAGCATCTTCACGATAAAGCACCGGATAAGAACATTGAAGGAAAAGAATGAAGAAACATCACATGAATAAAATGGATACTCCATTTGAGAATTTCTGGCTCCAAGAAGAAGAAGGGTGGGAGGGCGGGTAAAACAAAGACAACTTGGGATGATTGAAACAGACAAATCGCCAGATTTCTCAACAGCGTCCGTATGGAATAACTTGAAGAGAAGGCACACCGGTTGAAAAGGATTAACATGAATATCTCGATGGTCAAGAAGAATTAGCACTCCCATAGAAATATGAGAACACCGATTAGGAAGGGTATGGAATCAACATTTGACATCGAAGCAACTCGAATACCAGAATCAAAACAAAAACAAAGGATAGATATGTTTATGAAGAAGATTATGTTGCAACATATCTATCCGAACAGATAATTGAACGAATGAATTCCGTAGGTACATCAACTTGCCGAGAAGCCACTTGGGAGAACAAAAGGTAAATAAAAAGGAACAAGGAACAGATAGAACAAATACAAGATAGAAGCTTCGTTCGACATATTCGTGCTGAAAGCTCATGGAACGTGTTACAAAAGGGTTTTGCAATCCCCGGATCAGCATAGCCAAGGACCCTTTAAGATGCAACTCCCGATCGGAACAAGCCCATAAAACCACTTCACTCAATGTAGAACCCCGAACTTCATACCGTGCATCCGTTGGAAGAATGCCTAGAACTACTAGATGAACCCACCTATTAATTTCTGAAAGTTTCTAGTTATGCAATCAGGTGTTGGGGATACAGGGGAAGCACCGCGCACTCAACTCTAATCCTACATCCAGCTGTATCCATCCTTCAACACATAACTAGTTGTTCTCGGAAACTGTTTACCTCGGACCTTCGAAACGCATCCACTATACAAGCTATGGCAATACTCCCGAACTACCTCCCCAGTACTGGGTGATGTCGGGGTTATCTTGCCACTAACCGCATAGGAGAGTTTTCGATGTCGGTCGTCTTAAGTATTCTAGTACTGACACGATGGATTTGTGACGACAACACCTCGGAGCTCAACTCCCCGGGACACTGCCACAACCCCTAATGACAGGAGGCATCGAGAACAATGTTCTCGTCACAAAGACATCGGAACAATCCAAACAATACTCGCGAGATCCTAAAAAAAATTTGGTGCAATTTTTGAAATTAGAAGAGCCAAGAGTAATCGTCAGGAGTCCTCACCAGAATGAAAAGGGATGAGAAGCAAAGAAATCCTACTCTCCGATATAAATATAGGACTCAAAACATTTTCAGTGTGTGCCTAGACTCAACCGTCAACGATTCGATCAAACAGTGGGGGCTCCTAGGTCGGAGAAGGCTCTGATACCAACTTGTAATGCCCAGGATGGGACTATATCTCCTACGTGTCGAGGCACGACTTAAAGATATAAGCCCATTCTGGAATGATCGCAAGTTTGGTATCTTTGCACGACTCATGTAAAAGAGGGATTAAATTGCAAAAAAAAAGATAGTTGGCTTACACTCGCCACTTCACACAATACATTACATAAGAAAAACATCATTCAAAACATCACAACCCGACTACGGGCGAAGATCCAAAAGAAAGATACCAAAACAACATAAAGCCACAGGTCAGGATCGAATCCTAGTAGAAACCACTACTGATCGTCGAAACGCCACAAGCATACGTCCACTCTCTTCATGGAACTCCCGGTGAAGAACTTGAACCAGCTCCTGCATCAAACTCGGCTGAACCTGCATCTGGTGTTGTAGTATCTGTGAGCCACGAGGACTCAGCAATCCCATAACCATGGGTATCAAGACTAGCAAAGCTTTATGGGTAGGAAGAGGTAAAGTGGTGAGGTAGCAGCAACGGCTAAGCATAATATGGTGGCTAGCTTACGAGTACAAGAATAAGATGAGCATCTACGCAAACGGTCGCAAAAGAAGTGATCGCTAAAGATCCTGAACTACATACGAATCAAACATAACCCCACCGTGTTCTCTTCTCAAAGTGAAAAGAGACAGTCACGGTTACTCACACAGTTGTGTGTTTTACTTCGGATCCTCTGTCAAGTTTTCTACAACCGGACATTAACAAATTCCAATCTGCCACATAACCGCGGGCACGACTTTCGAAAGATTATAACCCTGCAGGGGTGTCCCAACTTAGCCCATCACAAGCTCTCACGATTAGCTGAAGTGATAAATATAATATCATCACCCCTTATCTTAGGGAAATCCGATCAGGCTCGGCATCCCGGTAGCACAAGACATTTCGACAATGGTAAAACAAGTCCAGCAAGACCTCCCGGCGTGCCGACACCCTGATAGTAGCCGCGCGTATCTCATCTCAGGACACAACCGGATGAGACATCCTACAGGTTATACCAGATACCTCGGGTTTCCCCAAGGCGGCCCCGCAGTCTGCTCGTTTGGGACCAACACCATCAGCACTGGCCCCCCCTGCTATGTAGAATTAAGAACCCGGGGACGCGACCCCCTATGCAAATTTTAAATTAATTAATAAGTTGTTATTATGAGGCAAATTAAAACCAATGTTGGGCCTTGCTGGAGGAGTTTTATTCAAAGTCGAACTGTCAAGGGGTCCCCATCCACCCATCGTGTAAGGAATGCAAAATCAAGGAACATAATGCCGGTTTAGCGGCGCCTAAGGTGGCATGAGTGGAACAAAACACCGAGCAAAAGGCCAAGCCTTCCACCCATGCCCAGTATATAAGGTGTGTTAATAATAATTATAGATATTGTGATATTCCAACAACAAGTTCCCTCCTGGAACGAACTTCATCTTCACCTGCAACTAACAACGCTATAAGAGGGGCTGAGCAAGCGGGTAACATAGCCAAACAGTGGTTTTGCTAGGAAGGTGTCAAAGGTTAGAGGTTTCATGGCAACAAGGAGAGGCTGACATAAAAGATGGGTAGCGCGACATGTAACGATAGCATCGAGACAACTAAGCATGGCAATGGTAGTAAAGGTATCCAAGGGTATGATCATCTTGCCTGGGATTCCGCAAGGAAGAAGAACGGATCCATGAAGTAGACGAAGAAGAAGCCTCACAACTCCAGAACGGAACCGAAGCTAACAAGAGAAGCAACCGGAAAGAAGCAAACAACACGGTAAACACACAAGCATAAACATGGCATACGATACACAAACAAGTATATGCATGTCCGGTTTAAATATGCATGGCATGGCAGAGTGCACAAACAAAACTACAAGTTAAGTGGAGCTCAATATGCAACGAGTTGCATATTGCCGAATCACCACATTAATTAATTAAATGTCTCTTGTTATTTACAAGACAAGATTAAATGTTTTTAACATAACACGAGGTGAAGCATAATAAAACTACACATCTAGACATTTTAAATGAGGCCGGAAATAACAACAACAAATCCGGAAAAATCCCCATGAGCATGTTTAGTAATTTAAAGCAACAACAATTTACACATTATAATGTTGTTAAAAGATGCGGATGACATGATCAAGTTTATGCAATTATATTAAAAGTTGACAAGAAGAAGATATGAAGAATATGCCACCGTGGTGGAAAGAAAGGGTGCCACGGCAACGATCCAAAAATGATGCAACGGCAACATCTCGGTTCCGGTAACTCGTTGAGAGTCCGATGCAAAAGCAAAGGTGGAGTGAGCGAGACGAATAAGATGAAAGAGGTGGGGTGATCCTGTCACCGGGTTCCCACGGGTTGGCGATGAGGCAACCGAGGAGCATGACAACGGACAAAACGGGCACGGTGCACACAAGGGCAAACATTTCATACAACACAACAAGCATTCGTTCACGGGCACGTCTCGGGGTTATACCTTCGAAGCGATCGTTCTCGAAGCGGTTCGAGACGTCGAGGGACGTAGAGGAAGTAGTGGTTCACGGCCGTAGAGGAAGTAGTTGTTCTCGCGATTCGTAGAGGAAGTAGTCGTTCACGAGGCCGCCAACGAGTAGTCGTTCCGTAGAGGGAAGTAGTGGTACACGGCGTCGGTAGTCGTTCACGTTCATAGATGTACTCGTTCCGTTCGTAGATTTACTTGGCGCATCCATCGTAGCACTTGGCGTAGTCGAACTTGACATATCCGAAGGGGTACTTGGCGGGTCGTCGTGGGAAGTAGTGGTACACGTTCGTAGTCGTTCACGGAGCTCGTAGCCGTTCGGTCGTCGCGGTACTTGGTCGTATCGGAGAGGAACTTGATGCATCCGAGAGGTGCTTGGCGGTCTTGGGGGTCCCTCGTTCGACGAACTTGGCGTCCACGGCAGCAAGCAAAAGAGGCGCGGCAACATGGCAGCAAGCAAAAGCAGCAGCTGGCCGGAAGAGACGCTGGAGGAGACGAGGCGCACGGCGCGCAGAGCCGTTCTTTGCTGGAGAGGCGGGGCCGGACGGCCGCTGCGGTGCTGCTGCAGCTTTGGCGTAGGAGGGAACGAGGCAGAGACCTGGCGAGGCGCTGGCCGTTGCGCTCGAGGGGGCCGCTCGAAGGGGCTCGGCCTTGGCGAGGAGACGCCTGGAGGAGGGAGGAAGAGCGCAGGGCCATGGCGCGGACGCGGCGAGGAAGAGGCCCGGGGCGAGGAGGCGGGGCCTGGACGCGGCGTCGCTGGCTTGGGGCGGCGGCCTGGCGCGCCGGACGGCGATGGAGGAGCACGGTTCCACGCGAGGGAGACGGAGGCAGGGGCGCACAAGGAGCGACGCGGCTCTGGTGCGGACGCGCTGGAGGAGGCTCTCGAGGGATGGGGACGAGGCTGCTTCGAGAGGGGGAGGAGCGAAGGGAGGAGGGAGAAAGGTGCGGGCGATGGGGACGAGGGAATCGGGACGATGGGGAACGAGGGGTGGCGGCGGCGGACTACTGAGGGACGAGCGATGCGGTCGGGTGCGAGCGGCCTAGGGTTCGGAGGCAGGCTGCCTATTGGGCCTGCGGGGATGGAATGGCCTTGGGCCCAAGGAGGCCAGTAGGTGCGGCTGGGAAAAGAGGAGGCCCCCGCGGCTGGGATCTCTGCTATTAATCTTTTAGCAGAAAACAAAAGGAGAAGAAAAGAATGAGGAGGGAGGTTAGGGAAAATAGTAGCACAAGGGACTAATTTTCTCGGGCATCATAAAATGAGCACGGTCCGAGAAAAATAGAAAAGGCATGAACGAGATATAATTCAAACACATTTGAATTTAATTCAAATGAGTTTGAACTAAGACTAGATTATAGAAGCGTCCAAAAAATTTTCGAATTTTCGGAGGAACCTCGAAACAACGGAAAAGAATTATTGGCAAGGTTTTTGAAGGAGAAACTCGAAGTAGGAAAAGCATGGGGAAAATTATGCACGTGTGTTGGTTAATTCCAAACAAATGGAATATTATTATATAGCTCCCTAATAATATTGAGAGGCTTTTATATGTTTTAAAGAGAAGACATTCTTCCCTCGATTTAAATGGACCGAAGGTCCACACAATTTATTTAGGTTGAGATGCAAAATAAATATGACATGATGGCATGATGACATGATGCAATGCAAAATAAATAACGCAAGCAAAAAGAAACACACGGGAAACCCGGAACATCTGGAATCTTCTGGAATCTTCTGGGACGTCGGTCTTCGGGCGTCACAATCATGTTAATCCTTATTAACCTGTAATTGCCATGATGTTGTCTGTCTTGATTGCTCTTGGTTGCTGTGAGCTTGCAAGTACATTCAATGTACTGACCTGGCGTGTCATGCCAGTTTGCAGGTCATGCTGGATTTGATTGCTTGTTTGTCGTGGATCTCTTCTTTGCGAGCTAGGATAAGCGTTCCAGCCAGAGTCCCCGCGGAGTGGAGTTCACCACTATTGTCGTTGTTCCGCTGCTCGAGTTACTCCGCTGGTTCGTGTTGTTCTTCTGCTTGCATGAAGCAACTGTGGCAGGCGTAGTGTCGCCATGCCGATGTAATCCCCTTGTACCCATATAGATTGTAATAAAGAGCTGATTTGTTCTATGCTAAGCAGTGCCGTATTTCAGAAGGCTTCTCCTCGATCTCTGGACTAGAATACAAGGCATTTTGGTTTCTCTGAGCTAGGGTGCCACATATGAATATGAAGGGCAGACTATCTACCGGGGTATAGGGTAACTTCCGGGAAATGGTTTCCCTGACAGGGCTTTCAAGGGCGGTTTGTATCTGCCGACAAAAGAGTTTCCCGGCAGATGCTCTGCCTCCTATGGCTAGTTTTCCCAGCAGATGTGATGACCTCTAATTTTTGGTCATGGTATAGTGATTGTGGCTCAGTTTTTTGCTTCTGTCCACTTCCACTCGGATGAGAAGCGGAGCATGACTTCGATGACAAATGGAAAGAGGATGACTTCTGAGTGAAATGAGTTCATGAAGCTGTTGCATGTTCATGATGAGGGGCTAGATGTGCCCATTGGTGTCCGCCCGCATGCCAACCCAGAGTTTGCTGCCAAGAACAAGCTTCAACCCTACCTTGTTGAGAAGACTTTACCCAATGGCACGAAGTCTTATGTGTTGAACCTGTTTCTTGACATCATGCATCGGATCTTCTGCAACTCTCTTTTTCCTCGCATAGGTGACAAGGACAAGGTGCATTCCTATCTTATGTGACATGATGCTTGTTTGTGAGGAAGCGCGTGATGACCCTCAACCGTAAGGGATCTATTGCAGCGTTTTCGATAAGTAAGAGTGTCGAACCCAACGAGGAACAGAAGGTATTGATAAGCGATTCTGAGCAAGAAATCACTTCAAGCACTGAAAGATAACTTTTAGGGGTTTTCTCGGTATAAGCAACAGGAAAGTAAAAGCAAGTAATGTAAAAGGTACTGAGAGTAACAAGTGGCCCAATCCTTTCTTAGCAAAGGAGAGGCCTAGCAGCTGAACTTATAAAGACTAAAGCGTTCCTGAGGACACACGGGAGAGGTAGTCATGTGCTTTCACCATATTCCGTATCGATACTATGTTATGTGTTGATAAGTGTTGAGTGGGTGGATCTATGCTAGTACACTCTCTAGACTAAGATGAGTGCACTCTTATGATTAAACACCTTGCGAGCATCCGCAAATACAAGATAGAATTTAAGGCAAAAGCCTAACCATAGCAATACGATCGAGGATCCATTATTCCCTTATGCAAAAGCGTGCGAACTGGGGTTCAGGTTTCTGTCACTCCGGCAACCCACCATAAGCATTCTTTATACACAATGTATTCTCCTAGGTCCTTAATAAGGCGAAGTGTTGGGTGTTCGACTCACACAACACCACTAGTAAAATGACAACGCAACTTAAGTATCAAACAACACATATTACTTCAACAGCATATGACTACTAGCAACAAGACTTTCCCCATGTCCTCAAGAACTAAGGTAACTACTCACGAGACATAAAGGAGATCATGATCAGTGGGGATAAATAGGTGATAAACAATCTGGACATAATAATATTTCTCCAACAAAACTCAATAGCATTCACCACAAAGTAGTAATCAACACCGATGGAGTAGAGAGGATAGGTAGTACGAGTTACAACACAAGTTGCGATTGTAAGATGAGATTTGGATGAAGATGAAAATGGTGCTGGTGTTGGGGATGATGTTGATGATGATCTCGATGGTGCCCGTGACGATGGTGATGACGATGGCGACGATCTCCCCTTCCGGGAGGTGATCTCCCCGGCGGAATCTGCCCGCCGGAGATGGCTTTTTCTTCTCTGTAGGTTTCCGCCACGGAGCGGCGGCGGAACTCCGTAAAATTTCCCGTCCTTAGGGTTTTTGGATAACGGAGAGCATATATGCAAAAGGGGGCGGCCAGAGGTGGGCCAGGGGCTCCAGGCGCCCCCCCCCCCCCCCCCCCCCCC
>LR738711.1:225071647-225094638 GCA_902687465.1 Secale cereale
CCCGGCGCGGCCAGGGGGGGCGCCCCCAGGGCGCCTGGGCACCCTGTGGCCCCCCTCTGGTTGCCCTTTTGCGTGCCTTCGTGATCCGTCTGAAAAATATCTCCCGTCAATTTTCAGGTAATTTGGAGGTATTCTTCTTCAGCAACTCAGCGTCCACTTTTTACTGCTGAATCCTGCGTCTGCTGCTTCGGCATCGGAAAGTTTGCAAACTGTGTAAAATAGACCAAAACAACATAAGAACATCACCGTAACGTGAAATATATCAATGTATAAGGATAAATTATGATACAAAATAGTGATGCATTTTGGACGTATCAGCGCGCCTTCAACAACCTAGACCACTTGATGTCTCTCATATCATGTGGGGTGAGCTTCAGTTTGCTGTGTTCCATCGTAAGGTTCCCATCTATGGACCTTATCTGCACCTCTTGATTTCGAAGACTTGGGAGAAACTCTTTTCGGGTGAAGAGTTTCATGCTCTCAACTGGATTCGCCATGAGCCCATTAAGCTAGGCCAGAAAAATAAGTGGGCTAAGAGCATCTCCAGCCGTTCGGCCCCCTAGAACGTCGAAAAAGAGCCGTCTGGGGGCGAACCAGCGCTTGCTTGGTGCGTGGGGGCGATTGCATGCCCAGTCAACCCCCCAGGTCGCCGCCAAAAAACGCACGAACTTGGCGATATTTCATACAAAATTGTACAACCTCTGCGAAACTGGCACAAACTCGGTGAAACTTCATTGAAATTTGTACAAAAATAGATAAAACATGCAAACTACACCAAACTACACCTAGTCATGTTGCGGCGGCCATCGCACTCCATCTACATGCCAAGAAGCTTGTAGAAACGGGTGTAGTCGCCGGCGTCGTCATCCTCGTCGTTGTCGCGTGCCCCGTCGGAGCCGCCGTCGTCCCTACTGCACCCCTGGCCAGGGTAGCCGACGCGCGGTGGGGCGCTGGACGACCCGGCCACGTCCTCCTCGTCGATGTCGAGGACGATGGTCGCCCTCCTCGCGTCCGCAGCGCCTAGCCTGGAGCTCCACGTATGCCCGACGCTGGCGGCACACCTGCTCGCGGACGTAGTCCTCCTTCGCCCATTTTAGGGTGGCCTCATCGTCGGGGGCCACCATGTCGACGTGCTCCAGCTTCACGGGGAGCAGGCCCGGCTCGGGCTTCGGCTGGACCAGGCGGAGGGAGCGCGGGGAGGGGCGGGCACCCTTGTTGATGACGAGGGCGCCGCTGTGGGTGCGGCGCCGAAGCAGTGTCTCCTCCAGCTCTGGCATGACGGGGCGGAGATGTCTCTCCCTAGCCAACCAAACTTGTTGATTTTCTAGGGATTGGTTGAGAAGGCCCCGATCTACACTTCCACCACGAGAAATTTGATCCCCCACTAATCCCTTGCGGATCTTGTTACTCTTGGGTGTTTGAGCACCCTAGACGGTTGAGGTCACCACGGAGCCATATTCCATTGTGGTGAAGCTTCGTGGTGTCGTTGGGAGCCTCAAATGAAGTTGTGGATATATCCCCAACCTTGTTTGTAAAGGTTCGGTCGCCGCCTTCAAGGGCACAAATAGTGGAATCATGACATCTCGCATTGTTTGAGGACGTGTGGAGAATACGATGGCCCTAGTGGCTTCTTGGGTAGCATTATGCCTCCACACCGCTCCAACGGAGACGTACTTCCTCTTAAAGGGAAGGAACTTTGGTAACACATCCTCGTCTCCACCGGCTCTACTCTTGGTTATCTCTTACCTTTACTTGTGCAAACTTATATTGTGTTGTATCCCTTGCTTGCGTATGTGCTTGTTGTTGTTGCATCATATAGGTTGCTCACCTAGTTGCATATCTAGACAACCTACTTTGATGCTAAGTTTAATTTGGTAAAGAAAAGCTGAAAATTGTTAGTTGCCTATTCACCCCCCTCTAGTCAACCATATCGATCCTTTCACAAAGCAAATCACATCGCATACGGACTAAACTTAGGAACCCGTCGGTGATGATTTCATCAATCGCTGATAATTGTATACTAGCAAGCATTTGCTCACAACACACAAGGCTTGTTAGCAGGAATCGTCCGCGTTGTTATCGGTCTTCTCACACATTTCTGATTACCAACCTGTTTGTCGTGTATTACACACATCTTGTTATGTTAAATCGTTTATGTTTTTTTGGCTCATCAAAAACAAATCATCTGAGTGAACTGTATGCCGTCTATCACACACACCTTGATCTGACTGGTCGTTTCTTATTGTGTTGGCTAATCATAAACAGTTCATCTAAGTGAAGTGTATGCCGTATATCGCACAAATCTTGATTTGGCTTATAGTTTGTGTCGTGTTGGCTAATGGCAAACAGTTTATCCGAGTGAACTATATGCCATATATCGCACACACCTTGGTCTGACTTACCGTTTCTGTTGTTATGCTCATCGCAAACAGTTCGTATGGATCAATTGTATGTCATGTATCGCACATGCAACTATAATCTGAATCATGCTTGATGTGTCCAACATTGCACACATTTCGTCTTATTAGTGACAGTTTTATTAGAACATCGTTTGTGATTAATGCGTCGCACACAGTTTGATCGAAGGGTCTCTGATTCATGTATCGCGTTAGCAGCATCCTGCATTAGTGGACGACGCGGGGGGTGGGGAGGAGAAAGTCCCTGACGAGAAAGTACAGATAACTGGGTTACGTTCAACAGTTATTACAAATCTCTGAATCTTGTCAACAGATATAGTATGGAGGAAATTATAAAAGGAAAGATGACGATGTGTGATGACAACCGAGTTTGTTAAGTAAAAACCAACCAGCTCCCCAAGTTGTGGCCACCACCGCAGTCGGGTTGAGTGGCACTTTCTGTTGATAGTTCCTTTTTGATCATGGATGGCCAGACAACGGCTGGAATGGTCTTACGAGGGGAGATGGCTCATTGATTTTCGCGGCATATAGATACATATTTCACTGCAATAACGCCCTTGAAACGGAATTACATGTGATTATGCAAGGGATGGCATTGGCCATTCAACATTCAAATTTTTCGGTGGTGGTACAATCAGATTCTGTTAATGCTAGTCATTCTTGTAGGTGACACCTTGTCCAGGTCGGCATATGGACACTTAGCTTTAATATTAGAGAAAATATGGTTGTTATAGAATTTGTTCCTCTGAATATGGTAGCACATCAATTGGCATTTTATAGCCGTACCGAAAACTTGTACTGCGGTGTGGTTAAACTCGAGCCCTTCATGTTGTGAGGACTTGTTGTCTCGAGATTGTAACCCTATCATTACGAAAAAATTCTCTTTCACCCCTCAATAATATTTTTTTTGAACACATGATAATAATAATTGTGTAGACTAACGGCCACGAAGAAATATCCAGACACAACTGGTTTTTTCTTCAAGGCTGACGCGACTAGCTGTCCCGGGAAACCTGGGATAATTGAGATCATTACACAATGTCAGCTTTCTCGGTTGATGCGACAATACAAAATGGTGTAAGCGTCTGCTATACCACGAGCAGACTGACCAGAGAGAGAGAGAAAGAGAGAGAACGCAGACCAGAGAGAGAGAGAGAACGCAGGCGACGCCGCTGCGGTAAGGCTCCTCCGCTCTCCTCGCCCCCGCTTCTTTCTCCGGCTCCATCCGGCGGCTCCATCCGGCTCCGTACACTTGTTCATCGCTGCGTCTTCCACTCCACCCGCAAAGCCGCACCAAACCCCTCCATGGACGGCGCCCCCGGTCCATCGCCACCTCTGCCCAGCCACGGTACGTCCACTGCTTGCTCGGCTCCTTCATGGACGGCACCGCCAGCACCTCCGCTCAGTCGAAAGTGGCTTGCTGCCCGGTTTCTCCTTTAGCCCCAGTTGCGTTAGCCTAGAAATTTTGTAGGAGACCGACCCAACCGATATGGCCTCTTCGCGGAAGGCAGCCGCATGAGCGTGGCCGTTCCCGACCCTGCTAGCGCGGCTTCCATGCCGGAGAGAGCGCCTACGGCACCCTGTCAACTTTCACAATCTCGCGGGGCCGAGGCTCATTTTTCTTCTTTTTATTAGTAAAATTCCTCAAATAGCAGCACAGTCAGATGGTGGCAAAGTTAAATCTGATACTTGTAGACAACACAGATTTGAAACTCGATAGAAAGTCTCCCCAATAGGACCCCGCGCGCACAATTATTCACTCTGTATTGGTTCATACCTGTGCATATAGGTGAAAACGGAGTATCAAACCCATGACGATGTTAGACTTATTTCTATAACCATGGGTGCTCCAATCTGCAGTTTAGAACATTGTGGCAACAATTATTCTTAATGTACCAATTCAGCTGATAGATAGTTCATCTGGCTTGAAGATAATAATCATCACGTTTCTTGCATCTTTGTAGTCACAATACTACAGGTGCTCAAAGAAACCTGCTTTTAAATCAAGAATGAATGATTGCATACGAGTAGCCATGTAGGCTCTTCCATAGTAGCCGCAACGACCACCAAAACCTTCACCACGAGGGTTGCTTTTTTCTCCAGCCCACATGCCCGTCAAATGTCGCTGTGTCCCACATGCCTGCCAAATGTCGCTGTGTCTATCTTTCTATGTTGGGAGAATTTGATTCTTCCACTTCTTGCTCCATTACAAAGGTGGCAAGTTGGGTGTAGTAACTTACAGGTCCATGGTACACCAGGAAAAACTCTAGGAGCTGAAGTTTGTTCTCTTTTCTTTCTCAATTGACATGTATACTGCTTGCTTCTAGAGTTATAGGATTATTGCTTACACGTGCCATCCCAAAAGAAAATTACCACACATGCTATATTTGAAATAGTCTTACAAATGATGAATACTGTTTACTTTGAATAGTCTTTCCAGGATGATGAATAGTACTTCCGGAATGATAAATAATCTTTACGTGTAAGTGCTCTGCCTCGGATTGTATCATGGCTCCAGATACACCAATGTAAGTGCTGTCTTGCATTGTAGTTCCAACTATAACCGTCTTTTGCACACAACATTATATTAAGTTCTTTATCTTTTATATGTAGGTCTAAATTAACGGTTAAGGTTGATGGGTTCAGTCGTAAAAATAAAGATGGTTCAACACAGAAAATTGGTGCAGTCGATGCAGAATGGGATGTGAACATCCAAACGTATAAATGGGGTAGTTTCCTTGATGACTTGAGCAAACATGTCACTTGTGGCCTTCACCAAGAGATATGTCTTTCCAGAAAACTTGAGATCAAAGGCAACGATGACTTGGTGTTTGACAAGTTGGACAAAATCCTCAATGTGCATGCTAGTGTGAAGAATACAAATGTGAGTGACGCATATATCATTTCAATACAAGTTTAAATCTAATCGTGTTGCTGGCTATGAATACTAACTTAGTATTGCAGGAACTTATGCCATCAAAGCATTTTTCTCGCCAACCACCATTTGGGATTACAAATAGACAGCTTGAGTAATATCTTCTAACATTAATTGTTAACATCAACGATACGTCTTTTTTCACTGTGCTAATTATATGTTTTGTAGCTGCTTCCTAAATGTGACTCTTCAATGCTTAATGGCAAATCGATCTCTTTTATCATATCTCTATTCAGAAGAATATGGTGATAAATGTGAGTTTGTATAACTTAACATCTATTTTTCACATAAGGCAAAAGATTTTAGCTACATGATTAATATATATTCTATGATTCACATTTTAGGCCGTAATAATGGTGGTGGTTGGTGTTTCACCTGTGCTTTCAAAAATATGATTGAAAGAGCTTCAAACAGTTCAAGACCTGAACCTGCTCTTGATATTCTTGATCATTTGTTTGTATTTGGTACTGAATTTATCCGGGAAGAAGGAGAGCACAAAATGTGCGACGCTGCTCGACTTATGATGTCGGTATCTTCTTAGCTTGTTGTTTCTTATGCTAGATTTAACTTGATTGGTTTTAGTGAATTAGTTTTCTGTGCAGAGGCATGTTGGACCACATTACGTCACCCTCAGAAGAGCACCCTAACAACGCCCGTTATATTACCAAGATGTATACTGGAGTGAAACGTCATGTGGTAGATTTTTTACCCCTCTAAATTTACAGGAATAGTAAGATTTTCTCGTAAATAGATTCTAATATTATATTATTGCATGCCTTTGAAGATTACATGTGGAAACTGCGATGATAAGAGCGAAGGACCACCAGAACTGTTCAATCAGTTGGACCTTGTTATTCATTCGTGTGATGAAAGCTTAGAGAATGCCTTGGAGGGCTACAAACATAGTACTGTATTAGAAGATAGTAAATGTCCTAAGTAAGAATTTCAGTGATAACTTTGTTGATCAGCCACCATGATAGTTTCTTGTTGAATCTATTGATCTTTTTATCGATCTATATGCAGATGTGATGCCATCAAACGGGATAAAAGATATGTGATTACGGAAATTGCAGAAACATTGGTTATTGCCCTAACGCGACATGGCCATAATCGTGTTGTTCCGACCAAGCTTCAAAGGAGAATTAGCTGCCCATTCAAGTTGGATCTTTCTTCTTATGTGAGTCAACCAAGTGAAGGCATCGAAAATTATGAGCTGTCCGTAGTGGTTACACATCAGGGGCCAACAACTCTTACTGGGCACTATATTTGTTATGCCAAATACAATACACAATGGTATAAGATCGAGGACGCAGCGGTATGTTCTGCGCTTGCAAGTCATTATGTTTCATTGACAAGCATGCCTGAATTTGCACTCCAATGACAATTTATATGTTGGGTTTATTTGCAGGTTGAAACTATGGATGAGCAGCAAGTATCAAAGGAAATAACAGATTGCTATTTCTTATTGTATAAAAGGTATCCAAGTATTTCAAGAAATGATATATCATTTTATACTTCTAGAAAGTCTTAGCTCTTTTCCTCCCGTCAAAAAGCAAGAAGTCTAAGCCCTTTTCCAATTATATTTCCAGGAACATAGGAGAAATTTCGGAATCACTTGATGGCCATGAAACTGTACAAGTGGACACAAGGAAAGTAAGGAATGAAACGACCATAATGGATTCAGGTGAAATACTCTGAGTTAAAAATGTTTCCCATGTTCAACATGAGCCATTTAATTTGTTTCATCCTGGTACATTTCTAGGCTATATATTTCCGATATATGTTGATGTAAAAAAACATGTTATATCATCCTAAGTGATCAATCATGATTAGAGTAAAGTTAGGAAACAATGAAAATTTAGTATGGAGGGGATAGATATAATCATGAGCATACACCCCGCCTCCGCAAAACTAGGATTCACACGGCCAAACACAAACGCACACACTGATAATCAATATATTGCTACTTACATCTCATGAAAGTTGACTTGCAATCCGAAAATCTTGCACTTTGTGTTCCCATCTTAAGTAAAACTAGAGGATACCCCACTCATTGATGTGGAAATTGGTTGATGAAAAATTGGGTTCATAACATGAGAACCAAAATTAAAAATGCATATAACTTGTTAAATTTGATTACGTACAATTGCAAAATATATTGAATATAAGTAGAATAATTGAATGAAACATTTTTCCATGCATTGTTGAATGTTGCGGTGGGTCTTTCTCCATGCATGGTTGAGTGTTGAGGTGAGCCTTATTTCATTCATAACTGTATGGTGTGATGTGACATGCTTGCATGTTTAGATAAATAACTTAATGGGGATCACTCTCTTATGTATATATGATTATGTATTCTCATGTTGCAGCTCCTAGCAGAACAAAGTTCCAACAGAAATTAGGAGATATCAGAGATAAAGACACTTCGGAAGATCTCCGGAAGAAGATGGAAATTTCATTGAGTTTACTTAATCAGAAAAAGGGTGTCAACGGTGGTGTGAAGGACATAGCAGAGGCCGGTGCCAAGCAATCAGCTCATACAACTGTGAGTGACGCGTATATCATTTCAATACGAGTTTAAATCTAATCATGTTGCTGGCTATGAATACTAACTTAATATTACAGGAAATTATGCCATCAAAGCACTTTTCTCGCCGACCACCATTTGGGATTGCAAACAGAATGCTTGAGTAATACCATCTACCATTAATTGTTAACATTGAGAATGCGTCTTTTTTTTCACTGTGCTAATTATATGTTTTGTAGCTGCTTTCTAAATGCGACTCTTCAATGCTTAATGGCAAACCGATCTCTTTTATCATATCTCTGTTCAGAAGAATATGGTGATAAATGTGAGTTTTTACAACTTAACATCTATTTTCACATAAGGCAAAAGATTTTAGCTACACGATTAATGTATATTCTATGATTCACATTTTAGGCCGTAATAATGGTGGTGCTTGGTGTTTCACCTGTGCTTTCAAAAATATGATTGAAACAGCTTCAAACAGTTCAAGACCTGAACCTGCTCTAGATATTCTTGATCATTTGGGTGTATTTGGTACTGAGTTTATCCGGAAAAAAGGAGAACAAAAAATGTGCGACGCTGCTGAACTTATGATGTCGGTATCTTCTTCGCTTGTTGTTTCTTATGATAGATTTAACTTCATCGGTTTTAGTGAATTAGTTTTCTGTGCAGAGGTATGTTGGACCACATTACGTCACCCTCAAAAGAGCACCCTAACAATGCCCATCATATTACTAAGATGTATATTGGATGGAAACATCATGAGGTAGATTTTTTACCCCTCTAAATTCACAAGCATAGTAAATTCTTAGGCCCTGTTTGATTGCAGTGTATTTTCTAAGTATTTTAAGAATACTACAGTTTTTTTAGATACCACGGTTTTATTTACTACGACCTGTTTGACTAACGCCAAAAACTGTGTTATTAAAACTAGAATATTTACAAAACTGTAGTAATTTCTCTGCATAGTAATTTTATATTATTGCATCCCTTTGAAGATTACATGTAGAAACTGTGATGAGAAGATCGAAGGACCAGCAGAACATTTCAATCATTTGGACCTTGTTATTCAATCGTGTGATGGAAGCTTAGAGAATGCCTTGGAGGCCTACAAAAATAGTACTGCATTAGAAGATACTAAATGT
Organism: Secale cereale; assembly: GCA_902687465.1. Classification (NCBI taxonomy): domain Eukaryota; kingdom Viridiplantae; phylum Streptophyta; class Magnoliopsida; order Poales; family Poaceae; genus Secale; species Secale cereale. The sequence goes on from LR738711.1 coordinate 225,080,672, forward strand.
CCAAAGTAAGAATTTCAGTGCTAACTTTGTTGATCAGCCACCATGATAGTTTCTTTTTGAATCTTTTGATCTGTTTATCGATCTGTATGCAGATGTAATGCCACCAAACGGGATAAAAGATATGTGATTACGGAAATTGGAGAAACATTGGTTATTGCTCTAACGCGACATGGCCATGATGGTGTTGAACCGATCAAGCTTGAAAAGAGAATTAGCTGCCCATTGAAGTTGGATCTTTCTTCTTATGTGAGTCAACCAAGTGAAGGCATTGAAAATTATGAGCTTTGCGCAGTGGTTACGCATAAGGGGCCAACAACTCTTACTGGGCACTATATTTGTTATGCCAAACACAATACACAATGGTATAAGATCGATGACGCAGCGGTATGTTCTGCGCCTGCAAGTCATTATGTTTCATTTATGAGCATTCCTGAATTTGCACCTCCATCGACAATTTATATGTTGGGTTTATTTGCAGATTGAAACTATGGATGAGCAGCAAGTATCAAATAAAATAACAGATTGTTATTGCTTATTCTATAAAAGGTGTCCAAGTATTTCAAGAAATGATATATCATTTTATACTTCTAGAAAGTCTTAGCTCTTTTCCTCCCGTCAAAAAGCAAGAAGTCTAAGCCCTTTTCCAATTATATTTCCAGGAACACAGGAGAAATTTCGGAATCACTTGATGGCCATGAAACTGTACCAGTGGATACAAGGAAAGTGAGGAATAAAGAGACCATAATTGATTCAAATGATGAATATCTCCCATTTGATGATGATCCCGAGTTTGAAGACATCCTATTTAATTTCTTTTCTGCTGGTAAATGGATTATTTCTTGATTCTCATGTGTACTTGTATATAGATTATTCTCTGGTTATAATGTATACTGTTAGATGGATACATTTCTAGGCTAAGTATTTTGCTTATATGATTATATCGAAAAAAACAATCATGTTTTAATATCCTAACTTGATCCATCATGATTAAAGAAAAGTTAGGAACCAAAAAAAGTAGTATTGAGGGGATAGATATCATCATGAGCGCACACCCGGCCTCCGCAAAACTAGGAATCACACAACCGAACTCAAAGGCACACACACATATAATCAATATAATGCTTCTTGCATGCCATGAATGTTGTGCTTATACTTGCGGACACATCTTAAGTAAAATAATGTATTCTCAATTCTCATGCGCTTTATGCATTATCATGTTGCAGATCCTAGCAAGTATCCGACTGATCGATTTCTTAAAGGAGGCTACTTGATAGAAACAAAGTGGAACAAATTTCATCCTCATGTTCCAGCTCGTACAAAACGTCAATGTGATAAATTACGTAGAGGTCGTTTCCTGACTGAGACAACGACGAACAATGAGCTACGAGATATGTATATCATTGCTGAAGATCGTCCTCCCCAAGATGTCCTGAATAGGATAGATGATATAACAATTCACTGCGATGATAAAAAGGGCATCTACCATTTCAAGGTGCCTTACCAGCAAGGAATTGAGTATGAGGAGCTATTGGGGATTCTGTGTGTCCGTGGTGGGAAGAGGACCTACTCAGTTTTTTCAACCAATCATGATGCTGGGAAAGCTCAGGAAGCATTCATCATTTACACTATTATTACAGTGATCAGGGGACTTCTGAAAAAAGGCCAGTTCAAAAACAAGAGAGAACTTTGGTATGCATTCAATGCTAAGTTCGGAATTTCTGAAAAAAGTTTTTACAATCTCATACACAAAATATGTATGATGCTCCGTACGACAAGGTTGTCGCTTGGTATCAGCGTTTCAGATAAAGGGCTGATCTGTGGCCCTGTTGCCCTGTTTGTCAATGGCGGTCGACTAATTGATTGCTCCATGGGTAATAAAGCTTCAATCCCGCACGATGCTCACCTTATCAATTGCATTGAGACTCCAAGACCAGGAGTGAGTTTTATTTTACTTGTGGAGAAAGATACCATTTTCTCAAGGCTACTAAGGATGGGGTTTCACGTGAAATATAATTGCATATTGTTATGTGGAAAGGGGTACTCGGATCTTGCAACCAGAACTGTTGCCCACAAGCTATCTAATCAGCTAAACGTGCGGGTCTATGCCCTGGCAGATTACAACCCAGATGGGTTAGTGGTCATGTTCAGCTACAAATACGGGTCAAGAACTAGCACTTATACTAACCTACAGCTGTCAGTCCCTGATCTCATATGTTTAACCTTGCACCTGAATTTTGAGTTTGTAGAGGCTCCAGTTAATCCACCACAGGATAGTCGGCCATTAAATGAAAGAGACATGGCAATGCTCGAGAATTTGATCGAAGGACCCATGCCCTTAAATACTAATGAGATGGGACAAGTGCATCAAATGATATTGTTCGGCTTTAAAATGGATCTTGAAAGTATCTTCAGTGACGGTTATGCGGTGGAGAATTTCTTGCGGTCGCAAATTGTTGAAATGTCTCACTATTATGATGGTAAGGTTTTTCTTTTTCTGATATTCTTTGTTGATACGTGACGTTTTCATTTGTTGGAATTATGTAATATTTCCTCAAAAACCTGCTATATAATTATTTATTAGCTTAAACTTGATTTGTTGTTCAAGAGTTAACCAATAATTGACTGTGTATGCTTTAGTTCTAATAATTGAAACTGCAGAGGACCCGGATGCTGAAGAAGACGAGCAACCCCCAGCCCCTTGACGGAGCCTGACGTGCTTGAGCTGTCTACCTAGGACTTGTCCGGGCCTTCCCCCAGTTGTTTTCTTAAAGTGTTCCCTGAAGACCTCTAAGGACTTGTCCTGCCCCGTTTCAGTTACGTGGTACTGAGCACATATTCGGACTTGTCCAGACTGGTCCTCCGCAGTCTGTTTCTCAATGTTTCTAGACATCCCTAGCTATGTTCATCGTCCTATCTGCAAATTACGATCCGTAGCAAAATAGCAAACTGTTTATTTTGTGGAACCTTCGGAGCTCTTATTTGTTAACCAATTCTGCAAAAGCAGTGATTATTCGTGGTCAACCTGAGGCATGCCTGTTTCTTTTAGAAAGAAGGCGTAGGACACCGTGAATTCTCAATTACTCCTTCTGTCCCATAATACAAGAGTGTTTTTTACACTAGTAGTGTGAAAATCGCTCTTATATTATGGAACAGAGGGAGTAGTATTTTCATGTTAGTTCTCAAAATTGACTTGAGCAGTGAACACTAGTTGATCGACTCACTCTGCACGTGCGGTGAAAAGATCACATTGCTCTAGCCAAGGACAATGAACGGAGACAGGTTCTGGAGTAAACACGTCTGTTTATTTTATTCACGTAAAAGTCTAGAAATACAACACGCATTACATCATTATTACGTCGTGCACACCCACACCGCGATCCGAAGTAAAAACAGAGCTAGGTAGCGATCGATCGTCCCGCTCGCCCAGGCCAGTACTACCCATCACCCATACGGGCGATGGAGAGCGCAGCAGCTAGTACGGCACGGTCGAACTTACTAGCTAGGAGCGGCGGTAAGTTTAAAAGAGGTCGGAGAGTGTGGGGAGCTTGAGCTCGCCGGCCTTGGTGAGCGGCAGCGTGAAGTTGCCAACGATGGGGAGGTGTTAGACTAAGTATATCTCTGCCTAATCTTTACCTAATAAAAAAGAAAATTGGGTTTCAGCCCGTCCGTCATGGCATTTTTCATAAAAGTCTCTTCACTTCAGAGAAATCAAACCGCAGTCCTATTTTAAGTCAAAACGAATCGTTTTTTTTTCGCTTTTTACACAAAAGTCCCTGTATTTTCTTGAAATCAACCCGTAGTCCGGATTTAAGTCATACCCGAACCGTTATTTTACAATTTTCGAAAACCCCCCCTGCTGTTTTAGGTAATTTATTCGCAGATCATATATAAGTCAAATACATGTTTTTTTTTAAATCATCCATATCTTTTAAACCGTAACTCCGATTTGAACATGTTATATATGAAATTTGATTAGAAAAATATGTAGAATATGAATATGAGATTAATTTACCTGTTAAGTATTTTTAAATATTATTTTGGAATATATGTAAGTCAAACAAATGATTTTCTAAAATATACGTATCTTTTAAACCGTAACTTCGATTTTAACATATTGTATATGAAATTTTATTAAAAAAATGTGTAGAATCCAAATATGATGTTAATTTTACATGTTAAATATTTTTTAAATATTGCTTTGGAAGCAAATTTATAATTTATAGTGCAAGATCCGATTTTTCTTTCGTACCGATGGCGATCCGGATTGCAAATAAGCACTCCACTATAATCATATAGGGAAAAGAAAACATCGATAACTACACATGCATACCTCTGAAAATGTCGCAGGGGAAAACAACATATTTTTCATAGCGAGAGTGAGAGAAAGCGAGAGAGAGAGAGAGAGAGAGAGAGAGGGGGGACGCCTTAGTATTAACCATATTTAAACAAGTTTTTTGCTTTGTTTTGTGTGAACATTGAGGCCATCGTCGACGAGGGTGAGAAGGAGGATAAGCGGCAACACAAATATGATGCCTCGCAAGAATAAAGGAGATGGACCTATTGTGGTCTTGAGTGATGGTTGTTGGGTTAAGATCGTGTGTTATGTTTTCTCTCCCGTTGCAACGCACGGGCTCTTTTGCTATAATAATAAAGAAAGTTGGGTTTCGGACTGTCCGTCGCCTCTTTTGCAAAAAAAACCTCCCTTTTCTTAAAATTAAGCCGCACTCCACCTTTAAGTCTGTCCGAATCGTTTTTTTTTTTTACATTTTACACAAAACCCCCTGAGTTATATCCTAATTAACCCGCGATACATATTTTTTTTGCAGCAAATAGTTATTTTACAATTTTACTTGAACCCCCTGATATATACGTTAATCACCCCGCAGTCTATTGATTTTTTATTCTAAATAGCCGTATTTTTTAAACCGCAACTCCAATTTAAACATGTTATATATGAAATTTGATTAGAAAAATATGTAGAATTTGAATACGGTGTTATTTTCCATTTCAAATAGCCGTATCTTTTAAACCGCAACTCCAATTTAAACATGTTATATATGAAATTTGATTAGAAAAATATGTAGAATTTGAATACGGTGTTATTTTACATTTCAAATAGCCGTATCTTTTAAACCGTAACTCCAATTTAAACATGTTATATATGAAATTTGATTAGAAAAATATGTAGAATTTGAATACGATGTTATTTTACATTTCAAATATTTTTAAATACTATTTATGGTGCAATATTAATCAATGACGCACAATCCCTCTATATTTCATACCGGTGACCTATATTGCAACATGTAAACTTAAACGTTAATATCTGGGGAAGGTTATAATCTTTGGGCATGTTGTACTTGCACAGGTTATAAAAAATGTTCGTGGATTCAAAAGTGCTTTTATAAAAAAAGTTTTCTTATCCTAAAAATAGTTGAAATTTTGAAGACAAACGTTTGGGAAATAAAACAATGTTCATGATTTTAAAAAGTTGTTTTAATAAAAAATGTTAATAAAATTGAACAAAATTTTGTCAATTCAAAGAATGTTCATGAATGAAAAATTATTCTAAAAATCAAAAACAGTTGGCGACTTACAAAGTAGTTTATTTATTTATAAAATGTTTCCTGATTCGGATAATGCTCATGCTTTAAAAAATATGGTTTTTAAACAAAAAAGTGTTCATGAATTTTAAAAATTGTTTCACCGGTTTCCAAAACAATGTTCTTACATCCTACAAATGTTCGCAGATTCAAGGAAATTGTTAAAAAATATTGTTTTTTTAAAAAATATGCTTGCAAAAATAATAAAATCTTCATGAATTCAAAAAATTGTTTATGATTTCACGAAATTGACAGTGATAGTGTATCTTGGTGGTGCAACAAATGTGATCATGGCCATTGAAGATTATGATATTTTTTCCCCGTTGCAACGCACGGGCTCTTTTGCTAGTAGCATATATACGTGTTGTAACATAACCTGTATTTGTACAGTTCCCTCTTATAAATATATGACAGCCGTACCCACCAAAGGTATCGAGCATTGTTCCAAACCCTAATATGTCTAACATGGTATCAGACGACGTGTTCGATCTGCGCCGCGCTTCCGCCTCCTCTGCTGCCGCCGCGTCGGTCCCCGCCACCGCGCCGCCTCCCGCTACTCTGGCGATGGAGTCGCCGTTCCTGGGGTCGCCTCCGCTCGCCTGGGCCTGATCTGCTGCGTCCGGGTCGCGCCCTCCAGGGCCGCCTCGATCGCCCGTCCCGCAATCGATCTCGCCCGATGCCCCGATCTCGTTGCATGGCGCGCCTCCGCCGCCGCCCTACTACGGCGCCCCCGCGCAGGCGCTCTACCCTGCCCCGGCCCGGCTCCCTGACGTGCCGCCTGCCGCGGGGCCCTATGGCGCTCCCGTGCAGATGCCCTACGGCGGCCCGTACCCCGCACCATACGTCGCCCCATCTACGGCCTCCTACGCGCCGTATGGTGGAAACTACGCCGGCGCTCCTGCATCACATGCCGCGGCCCTTGCACTCCCATGTGGTGTGCCCCCGTCGGCCGATGCCCTGGTCTCGTACGGTCATCACCAACAATTCCGTATGCCGCTGCCGGCCGATGCCCCAGTCTCGTACGGCGCCGTTCCGACGCCTGATCTGCAGCTTCCAACGCCAGGCGCCAGCAGCCGAACCCGGGCCGTTCCACTTCGCTCACCTGGTGACTGTGAAGCTCTCTACTGATAACTATCTCCTATGGCGCGCTCAAGTGTTGTCGCTGATGCGTAGCCACTACCTTGAGGGATATGTTGATGGCACACTGTCGTGTCCTCCGGTCGTGGTTCCGGTCCCTTCGTCCCATGGTGGCTCTGTTATGGTCTCCAACCCTGCTCATCGTCGGTGGGTAGCACAGGATCAAGCCATCCTTGGGGCTATTCAGTCTTCGCTCACGCCGTCCGTGGCCGGCATGGTGGTTTTTGCCGCGACGTCGCGAGATGCGTGGGCTACCCTCGACTCCAGCTTCTCCTCGCAGTCGCTGGCACGTTCGTCTGCCATTTGTAATCAGCTCGGTGAGGTCAAGAAGAATGATCTCTCCGTTACAGCCTTCTTCAACAAAGTCAAAAGCTTGGCTGACACACTGTCCTCCATTGGGAAGCCTCTTCGTGATGAGGAGTTTACTTCATTTATTCTCAATGGCCTTGATGAGGACTATGACTCTCTTGTTGAAAACATCAACGGACGTGACACGCCGATGCCGCCTCGTGACCTCTACGCTCGCCTCCTCAGCACGGAACAGCGGCTCGCTGATCGCCGTTCCGTTGGAGTCTATACGGAGGGCCCGTCTGCGAACGCTGCTCTCCGCGGGGGTGCACGTGGTGCTAACCAGAAACCGCCTCCGTCCTCGGGCAACCAGCCCCGTCCGCCCGCTTCAGCTCCTCCAACGGCCGGCCGCAAGCGGCTCCACTGCGAGGCGTGTGGTGGTGGGGTGGAGTGTCAGCTTTGCGGCATTGAGGGACACTTGGCGTCTCAGTGCCATCGTCGGTTTAAACGTGACTTCCTTGGCATTGGAAACAATGGGAAGGGTAACGAGAAGCAAGCTGCTCTCGCCACACAGGAGCCTGGGTTCAGTCCATCATATTCTGTGGATCCTGCCTGGTACATGGACACAGGCGCAACGGATCACCTAACGAGCCAGCTTGACAAGTTGGCTACTCGCCAGCCCTACACCAGTCATGATCAGGTCCGCACGGCCAATGAATCAGGTATGCCCATCTCACATGTTGGTCAGGCATCTCTTCTTTCGCGTACCACTCAAACTTTGCGTCTCCTTGATGTCCTTCGTGTTCCTTCAGTCACACGTAACTTACTCTCAGTTCCTAAATTGACGTATGACAACAATGTGTTTGTTGAGTTTCACCCTTTCCATTTTTTTGTTAAGGATCGGGACACGAGGGCCGTTCTACTTAGTGGTCGAGCTCGCGACGGCTTATATGCGCTCGATGTACCACGAGCGCTTGATGTGCCACGAGTATCTCAAGTTTTCAGTGGTGTTCGGGTGTCGTCGTCATAGTGGCATTCTCGCCTTGGCCATCCTGCCACTCCCATTGTGCGCCATGTGCTGCATCGTCATCGTCTTCCCGTTGAGTCTAGTAATAAGGAGTTTCTAGTGTGTGATGCCTGTCAACAAGGCAAGAGCCATCAGTTGCCTTTTTCTGTATCGAGTCGTGTTGTTAAGGCTCCTCTCGAACTTGTGTTTTAGGATGTGGGGGGCTATGTCCAATCTTTTGTCAGTGGTCACAACTATTATGTCAGTTTCATCGATGCTTTCAGTCGCTTTACTTGGATTTATCTTATTAAGCGCAAATCTGATGTGTTTCATGTCTTTATGCAATTTCAAGCACATGTTGAGCGATTGCTTAAGCACAAAATCATTCATGTTCAGTCCGACTGGGGGGGGGGGGTGAATACCGTAATCTTAACACCTTCTTTCAGAAGCTTGGCATCTCTCACCAGGTGTCCTGTCCTCATACACATCAACAGAATGGTGCAGCTGAGCGCAAGCACCGTCACATAGTTGAAACTGGTTTAACACTTCTTGCACATGCCTCTGTCCCGTTTCGATTCTGGAGTGATGCCTTTGTTACTGCTTGTTTTTTGATAAACAAGATTCCCACACGACTTCTTCACATGAAGTCTCCTCTAGAAGTGTTGCTTCATGAAACTCCACACTACTCCTTCCTTAAAGTGTTCGGTTGTGCGTGTTGGCCGCCTCTCCGTCCGTACAATAAGCATAAACTTGAGTATCGATCCAAAAAATTTGTGTTCCTTGGATACAGTCCTCTCCACAAAGGTTACAAGTGTCTCCACCTTCCAACAAATCATGTTTACATTTCTCGTGATGTTGTGTTCGATGAGACTGTCTTCCCTTTTTCCAAGCTCACATCACCCCCCGATGCTCCCGTCACCGAGTCGCACTCTTTTTCAGTTTTGCCTGATCAATTTGTAGATGCTGCATATTCTCCTCTGTTGTTGCCTAACCATGGTGCAGGGACTGGGCGAGGTGGTCGGCTTGAGCTTCTTGATGATGATGCTGATGTGGCCTCGACTGTGCCAGTTGTCGTCGCGCCGGCTGACCCCGTTGCTACGACGGCTGCCTACCCCGACACTGATCATACGTGCATGCCCCATGCACGTGGCCTCGATGGAGCACCCACGTCGCCTGGTCTAGCGGCCTTGCGGTCGCCTGGGCTGATGGCCCCCATCGCGACGGACCCCGTGACACCCACATCGCCTAGGCTGGCGTCTGCGCAGTCGTCCGGGTCAGCTGACCCCGCGGCCCCATCACTTGGGCCGGCGGCCTCGCCGGCTGGTGCCTCGGGTCCGTCATCGTCCCCTGGACCGTCATCACCAACCATGCCCGGCCTGTCTTCGCCAACTACTCCAGGCTCGGATACGACAGTGACCGCCTCACCGGCTGCAATCGCTGGCTCGCCTGAAGGTGTGTCTTCCTCGTTGCTGCCGGTCAGTGGCTCCCGTGTGGTAGCTGCTCCACCGCCGCCTCCGTCGGCCGTCCTGCGTCCTCATACTCGCAGCAAGAGTGGCATCTTCAAACCGAAGAAGCGCACTGACGGCACTGTTGCATGGCTTGCGGCGTGTGTGGCTCATGCTGCAGCCGATCCTACGACTGAACCACGACACTTCCAGGCAGCGCTTGGCATTCCTCATTGGTGCGCTGCCATGGAGCAGGAGATCCATGCTCTTCAAAGAAACAACACTTGGCGTCTGGTTCCACCTCCATCTGGTGTCAATGTCATTGATTCTAAATGGGTTTTCAAGGTGAAGAAACATGCTGATGGCTCCATTGAGAGGTACAAGGCACGCCTGGTTGCCAAGGGATTCAAATAACGGTATGGCATTGATTATGAAGACACATTCAGTCCTGTTATTAAACCAACTACGATTCGTGTTCTTCTTTCCTTGGCTGTTACTCGAGGATGGTCGCTTCGACAACTTGATGTTCAGAATGCCTTTCTTCACGGAGTTCTGGAAGAAGAGGTTTACATGCGTCAGCCACCAGGTTTTGTTGATCCTACTCGGCCAAATCACTTATGTCGCCTTGACAAGGCTCTCTATGGTCTGAAGCAGGCTCCTCGTGCGTGGCATGCACGTCTTGGCGCTGCTCTTCGTGCGCATGGGTTTGTGCCTTCTACAGCAGACACGTCTCTGTTTATTCTTCAGCGACCTGAGGTGACTATGTACATTCTGGTCTATGTTGATGATATCATATTTATCAGTTCGTCCGCTGCTGCTACGGATCGGCTTGTGTCCTCTTTTGGTGCTGAGTTTGTTGTTAAGGATCTTGGGAGCCTGCATTATTTTTTGGGACTCGAGGTACTTTGTTCTGATGGTGGCTTGACTCTTACTCAGAAGAAGTACTCTCATGATCTCCTACGCCGTGCCGGTATGTTGCAGTGTAAGGCTGCTATGACTCCCATGTCTGCCATAGACAAACCGACAGCTTTTTATGGTGACTTGCTCTCTTCTACGGATGTCACTGAGTACCGCAACATTGTTGGTGGGCTGCAGTACTTGCTCATTACTCGACCAGACATATCATTTGCTGTTAACCGTGTGTGCCAGTGCCTTCATGCACCGCGGGACTCTCACTGGTCGGCCGTCAAGCGCATCTTGCGCTATGTTCGTCACACTGGTTCATATGGTCTTCATCTTCAGCCTGCATCTTCTGGCTTGATCTCAACATTTTCTGATGCCGATTGGGCTAGTAGTCCTGATGATCGGCGATCCACGGGGGACATGATGTGTTCTTTGGACCTAACTTGATCGCCTGGCAAGCTCGCAAGCAAGCTACAGTGTCTCGGAGTAGTACTGAAGCTGAGTACAAAGCAGTTGCTAATGCTACAACTGAGATCATGTGGGTGCAGTCATTGCTTCGGGAGTTGAAGATCTCTCCGACTCAGCCGCCTGTCCTTTGGTATGATAACATCGGTGCCACTTACCTTTCATCTAATCCAGTATTTCATGCCCGAACGAAGCACATCAAAGCTGACTATCACTTTGTGAGGGAACGTGTTGCTCAGAAGCTTATTCAGATCAAGTTTGTTTCTTCTAAGGATCAACTTGCTGATATTTTCACTAAACCCTTGCCCTTGCCTTCTATTGAGGGATGTCGACGCAAATCTTCTGAGTGTTTCAGGACATAGTTAAGATTGAGGGAGGGTGTTAGACTAAGTATATAGCATATATACGTGTTGTAACATAACCTGTATTTGTACGGTTCCCTCTTATAAATATATGACAGCCGTACCATCAAGGATATCGAGCATTGTTCCAAACCCTAATATGTCTAACAGAAGGTCGACGATGAGGCCGACGCGCATCTCGTAGTCGAGGTCCCAGTCCTCGCCGCTTGCCGGCGTCCTTCGTAAGGCTGACCAGGAAGTCGTACGGCACCTTCACCGGTATGTCGAGGCTGGTGGTGTCGCTGGCCACCAGCGACCCCGGGTCCGGCATGGTCCCGGAGGCCACGTCGCGGCCGGCGCTCTTGAGGGAGTAGCTGATCTCGCAGATGGGGATGGTGTGCGAGTAGGGGTTGCGCACGTCGAGGCGGCCGGACAGGGTGGCGCCATCGCGGCCGATGCGCTGCACCGACATGTCCGACAGGTCCGCCTCCGTCTTCTGCACCCCCGATATCTTCTCCGCCACGAACCCCTTTGCCTTGTCCTGTTGTCCATCAGCTGCGCCATGGCTGCTCGACGACTCTCTAGTGTGAGTTGTGATGACGGATCGGGATGGCTGTCAAATTAGTTTAGTGCCGTGCTGCTAGCTTGATGGGTTTGCTCCGTCGAGATCCCTGGAATATAAGGCGGGTTTACGCGGCAGACACGTCGACGGAATGCATGGTGGGCGCGCGTCGGCACGGGAGATGCCCACCACCAGGAGCGCGACGGGTGGCCGCAAGTTGGCACGGTTCCGAATCGAAAGGATGGAGACACGTCGATGGAGGGACCGACTTGTGCAGTAGGACTATACCCTCAAACCTCGGGCCGGGCCTAGCCAAACCCGAGGGAAAAAACCTAGGCTCGGGCCTGGTTTTTGGCCCAAGCCCGGTCCGAACACGCAAAAGCCCGACGGACCACGGGCCTCGGGTCAGGCCCCTTCAATTTTTTTTTATGGGCACGGCCCGGCCAGCGGGCTCAAAATCTAGGTCCGAGCCCGGCCTGGGAGCAGCGTCGAGCCGGGTCGGGTCGGGCTTTTTTGGGCCAGGCTGCCCATGGCCAGGACTAAGTAGGACTAGTGTTTGGGTTTTTTTTAAGTTGCAAAAAAAAAAACGAGGCATAAACATTATGATGTACTTTCTTCGTTTTTAAATATTTGTCTTTATAGAGATTTCAACAAGTGACTACATACGAAGCAAAATGAGTGAATCTACACTCTAAAATGTGTCTATATACATCCGTATGTATAGTCCATTTGAAACCTCTAAAAAGACAAATATCTAGGAACGGAGGGAGTATTCGCCTATGATTTGACTGTTCATGTTTTTCCCGATTTTATGTAAAGTGGAGAAATGATTTTTTACAAAATATTTATTGGCTCATCCAAGAAAACGCAATTTCGTTTGATAGCACTGTAAGAGATGGGGTAATTAAGGCTGTTTTTAGAGAAAGCCGATGAAAAAAAAAAGATGGGACAAAAAGATCAAGATTAATAGAGTGAAGGGAAAATGTACATAAGGTTAGTTGAAGGACGAGCGGAAGACAGAACCTTGCATCATTTCACATAAGAGAGAAGAGATGATGGTCCATGTTTATTAAGTTAGTTTATCATAAGTTATTGATTAAAGAATATATTAAATTGAACAAATTTTAGCAAAAAGCATTTTAAAAGAATGTTGGTATCAAGACAACCAAATCAAGTTTTTCACAATAGTCTTATGTATTTTTTTTGCGATAGAAAGAGACTTTATTCCATATGCATAGGGTTACAATCAAAAGACACCAAATCCTCGATACAAGGAGGGCTTCTTCCTAGCCATACAGCAGTAGTGAACTTCGTACGACTATACAATGCCTACTGATGTGCTACCCTATTTTGCTCACGCTTGATTTTTGATGGAACGAACTCCCGAGTCTCCATATGATGCTTGATCTCCGTCACCAAGTGTCCATAAGCTGACCTAGTTAAGCTCTCCCCGGTCAATGCTGCCAACGCCGATGCTGAGTGTGACTGCACAACAATTGGCATGGAACAATGCTGCACGGCCAGTGCCATGCCTTGCATGATCGCATGCAGTTTCGCTTCCAACGCGTTGTTGCAATTAAATATACACCTATATGCTGCAAAGATTACACTCCCATCTTAACGTCGTTGGAATATACAAGCCAAGTTCTATAACGAAAAATTCCCACTATTAGATGGAAGTGACAACATAGGAGACTCTCTATCATGAAAATGATGGTGCTACTTTGAAGCACAAGTGTGGAAAAAAAGATAATAGCATTGTCTCATTTTTCTTTTCCCTTTTTTTATTTTTTTTATTTTTTTGGGCCTTCCTTTTTTATTTGGCCTTTCTCTTTTTTTAGCTTTTTTTTGGCCTTTCTTTTTTCAAGGGACAATGCTCTAATAACGATGATCATCACACTTCTATTTACTTACAACTCGATATTACAACTCGATACTAGAACAAAAATATGACTCTATATGAATGCCTCCGGCGGTGTACCTGGATGTGCAATGATCTAGCGTAGCAATGACATCAAAAAATGGACAAGCCATGAAAACATCATGCTAGCTATCTTACGATCATGCAAGGCAATGTGACAATGATGGTGCGTGTCATAATAAACGGAACGATGGAGTTACATGGCAATATATCTCGGAATGGCTATGGAAATGCCATAATAGGTTGGTATGTGTAGGATCGAAGAAGTATGTCTAGAGGGGGGGGGGGGGGATTAG